>JAODKF010000045.1:9305093-9327940 GCA_026779585.1 Mormyrus proboscirostris | reverse complement strand
GGGAATTTTTGCCCATTCATCCAGAAGAGCATTTGTGAGGTCAGGCACTGAAGTTGGACGTGAAGGTCTGGCTCACAATCTCTGTTTTAGTTCATCCCAAAGGTGTTTGATCAGGTTGAGATCAGAGCTCGGTGCAGGCCAGTCAAGTTCTTCCACACCAAACTCATCCAACCATGTCGTTATGAACCTTGCTTTGTGCACTGGGGCACAGTCATGCTGGAGCAGGGGAGGGCCTTCCCTAACCTGTTCCCACGAAGTTAGAACCATAGAATTGTCCAAAATGTCTTGGTATGCTGAAGCATTAAGGCTTCGCTTCACTGGAAATAAGGGCCCTAGCCCAACCCCTGAAAAACAACCCCAAACCGTTATCCCTCCTCCACCACACTGTACAGTTGGCACAATGCAGTCAGGCAGGTAACATTCTCCAGACATCCACTAAACCCAGATTCGCCCACCAGACAGAGAAGCATGATTCGTCACTCCAAAGAACACATTTCTTCTGCTACAGTGTCCAGTGGCAGTGTGCTATTATACATCACTCCATCCGACACTTGGCATTACGCTCTGTGATGTGAGGCTTTGATGCAGCTGCTCGGCCATGGAAGCTAATTCCATGAAGCTCCCGGCACACAGTTTTTGTACTGTGGTTAATGCAGTTATGTGGAACTCTACAGTTAGTGAGTAAACAGAGCACTAGCAATTGCACTACGCACCTCAGCACTCTGCGACCCCGCTATGTTACCTTATGTGGTCTGTTAACTTCATGGCTGAATTTCTGTTGTTCCTCACTGCTTCTACTTTGCAATAATACCATTCACAGGTGACCATGGAATATCTAGCAGGGAGGAAATTTCACAACCTGACCTATTACAATGGTGGCATCCTATGACAGCACCGCGCTTAATTTCACTGAACTCTTCTGAATGACCTGTTCTTTTCACAAATGTTTGTAAACCTGACTGCATGAATAGGTGCTTGATTTCATGCACTGTGGCAATGGGTCTGAATGAAACACCTGACTTTGATGAATAAGAGGTATGTCCCAATATTTTTCTCCATATAGTGTACATTTAGAAAGGAGGATTTAATTGGAGATTAAGGGACTTGCTTTAGTGTTCAACTGTGAAATCACTCACCTGAACAAAGTATATGAATCAGCATCCTTCCGATCACAGAGGTCCAATTAACCTGCCCTGCTACATAATTTAAATTTATCGTTGAAATAACAAAACCAATATACACTTATTAACACCACAAATATTAAGGGGATAAAACCAGCCAACCTTTCATCCATATACAGCCTTGCATCAGAGACCAGGCAGGATTGAACAGCCTAAGTCTAGCGGATCGAAACCGCAGTGCCCTGCGGTCCCTGCACCACCCTATTTAAAAATATTAAGTATTTTGCATGCAATATTTCTTCAATATGATTCCAATAATGATAATCAATTCTCTGTACTTGTATTAGCTTACGGATCTCAACGGCGGAGGCGCCACAGTCGGGCTACGGCTAGTGAGACTTAAGCCGCTAATCTTGTTTTGTTCGTTATATGTATAAGGTTTAACGTGGTTTTGTCGCCATGAAGCATCAAATTCATAGCCTCGATTTACACGTAATTAATGAATATTGGACGAAAAAGACGGACTTAAACGCATTTATCAAGTGTAAAAAAAAAAACAGTAAATGTATCGTGCGATAGCAGGGTTGGCATGACACCAAACGTCAAATACATTCATGTGTTTCTTGCCTCGACCACTAGTACGCCTTGTATAGATAATACAATACCTCATTGACTTTTTAAAACTAATCAATAGATTCTATCTGAAATGTAACAAATACCTGTAATGTCTGGGGTGCCTCTGAGGAGCTGATTGTGTGTTCTTCTAGCCATCCAGCAAGTTATCAGTAACTTTTTGGAGAATGGAGGAAATCCTTGTTAGATTTTGTTGTGTCACACATTTCCTTATATTCTAATAATAAATTGCGTTTTTTGTTCTGAGCAAATATATATATTTACAACCCAGATAAACAGCTTAAAACAATTCCGTTATTTTAAGCTGTTAAGCTTCCGTTTTAAGCTTCCGTTGTTTTGCACAATACTATGTAGTTAGATATGTGTAGGCTTCTCTCTGGAAGAAAATATTCTCCGAATGCTCTTCCTGCATGTGCCACTAGGGGGCGAAATATGACAAGCTCTGAAGTGTACCTTGGTTTCCTTTAACCATAATCCTCTATCTCAACCTTCTATCCGTTTGAAACTGATCCCACCATCTCTCACTCCTGTTGATCTTTGGCAGGAGAAATCGTTCCTTTAACTGGTACTTGTCTTGTAGTCTTCCCCTTTACCCCCAGTATCTCCCCACTTCAAAAATACGAGAGAATTATTTGACATTTTAATTATACTTTATTTCCTCCAATACCTTTTTTCCCTACAGGACAACTAGCCAGTTAAAAACTTACAATATGGTGATAGCATACCTATAGCGTACAATTAAGTTTCCTAAAATATACTTACATCTTTACAAAATGTTTACAAATCAAATGTAAAAAAAGCAAAAAGTGCAAAAAGGTCAGTTTCAATGAACAAAACAAGTTTGACAATCCCCAAAAGAAGAAGCAAAAACATAAAAACAAAAAACTACAAAGTCACATGAGTAAACACCGCGTTTGTTTTTTCTGCATCATTTGGTGTATTTACATTGATAAAAGGCCTTGATTGTGCATTAGAACATTTAGTTGTATTTCAGAAAGGATAATTCAACAGTGCTTTAAGACCAACCTTTTATAAATAACATTCACAGTATCCTTTTGAACAAAATTACCCATTGCCAAAATATCCCAAAATTACCCAAAAAATCTTAAATAAATAAATATTCATCATTTTATCTATGAACTGGCTGTAATTATTAAGAGTTTGAGGGGAACTAATTTACTCAAATGAAATATTAGAAAGACCACATATTGCAAATAAAAAAAAAAAGTGACATTATCTTTACACATAAGGTTCATGGCCAGTATATTGTCGAACGATAGGAAACATTTGATGTTGAGTTCACATCATTGTCACCATAAATTCCCATCATTTAGAATGACTCAGATTAACCCCAAATTTAACGAAAATCCTGACACAACTAAATTGTATACATTCTCACTCCAAGGACGGACAAAGAATGGACCCCAAACAGACCACAAATGGTGAATTTTTAACATGTAATCAGTAGTGTCAATGTGTGCACTGGCAACAGAGAGAAACTAACTCAATGTGAAAATATACAAGTACAGTACTGTATTAACTTTCTTCCATGGTCCCAGATTTTTAGGTCTTAGTATTTTAGGTTCTTAAGATGCATGATGTTCTGCTACAGTAAGACAAGAAATACAGTGAACTAAAATTTACCAACAGTTTGTAATAAATATGTACTTCTGATGCCAAGTGAGTTTAAGACAGCCCATTAAAGCAAGATCCCTTGTTCATTAGGTTGGTACGTTAGCAAACCTCAAAGCATGATCCTTTAACTTGGATATTGTTGCAAACCCTTATAGTCCTATTTTAAAAACTACATTTGCAATTGTACGACTATATATGGATATTTCAGGCATACAAAGCATGCATACAGCCTCTCACTGGATATTTAACTGCCATTATTAGCTGGTTTGTAGGCAAAGCTCCTGAGTATTAAATACAGTATACCTGCTAAGTACATTAAGTTAGCATATAACAAAGTAAACTCTGGTAAGTGTCATACATTCTCAAGTGACGACTGATGTGCACAGTTAAAATAGACTAAAATAAGGATGGAGGTTTCTGGACAGGCTTAGCATTGGCTAATTAAATCAAAACCAAAACAAGCACTAAAGCAGTATCAGATACAACTAAAACTAATAATTAAAACTTTTGCTTTGCTACATAAAAACAAGTTGGTTTTACTCCAATTTAGTTTTTGTCAGTTAACACTGATAATTACAGTTCTGAATTTTAGCCCCAGTCAGTCCTTGCATTTGTGTGAGGTAAATCATGGGGTGGGTTTTGGGAGGGGGGGGGGGTATTAGGCGATATCCTGCCCCCCCTCCCACAAAAGTATCAAAAAAAAAAGTTTTGATATGGCACAGTAATACTATATGGTGAAAAAGTTACTCAGTAATTCAGATTTTTCTATTGTCCACAGTTTGCTGAAGCCCACAGAAACACTAGCTACATAGAAGTTGCATTAAATTGCCCACAGCTTCTAAAAATATAATCCCTTTGGAAACTTAACCCTATAATCTGATCAATGTGTTACTTTCAGAGTAATTAAAATATCTTCATTGCTATGTAAACCATGATAAATCTAATTACATTAATTACATTTCTTAAATATACATACATAGTGTTTTTAAACGTTTACCAAGTACGGAAGATCTAAGTTACTGTCAGGGAATCTCTCAGAACAAGATCAAAGTGGACACCAGACCATGTCACGCAGAGCCCCTTCACATCGGCGTGCAGTAACGGTGCACGAGAGCGGATGACGGGCCTCATGCAAAACTGCTGGAACTCAGGCAATGGAATTTCTCTCTCAGGGACTGCACAAGGTTCTGCTGGGAGACTTGCGGCTCGCTCCACAGGTAGTGGGCCAGACTGTCCTGGTCGGGGAATGCAGAGGGCGGGATGCGGGGGCTGGTTCTGATGGGAGTGCAGGGGAGGCTGATGGAGGGCCCTTGGCCCACACGCTCAGCTCGGGTCACACAAGGTGTCGATATGGCCAGCGGCTCCTTGTGCTGCGTTCCGTCCCCGAGCTCGTCGTCATCAGACTTGATCTCCACGTAATCGTCATCGTCGTCGTCATTGTCCTTGAAGTTGGCGTGGTAGTTCTGAGTGGCCCGGAGAGCATTGGATGAGGGACTTTTGCTCACCAGCACCACCACCTGCTGCGAGTCTTGGAGGGTCAAGTCAGAGTAACGCTCGGGAAGACTGGACTGCCGCCCCGAGTACCCAAGACGGGCGAATGCAGATCCCCGGCTCCCCACGCCCATCAAACTAATACCGGGACCTGCAATGCTGTCCCCTCCCAAATGATCTCCATTCTTGCCACTTGCAGCTATGGAGGAAGAGGACAGACATCTGTTATAAGGAAGTGCTTTGGCAGAATGGGCTTGTCGGTCCAGAGAGTTATAGACATGCTGATGGCTCAAGTTCTCTTTGTTGGGCTGAGCCATGCAAGCACTCCACCTCTGGGTGGGAGACTGCGGAGGAGAGGAGTATTTGATGGTAGGGATCGGACACACCAGGCTCAACTGTTTCTCGGGAGAAGATACCAAACCCTCCCTCTGAAGGGCGGCTTCATTTACACAGGAGACAAAGTCCACCAGCTCCCCGTTACTGTATGTGGAATTGAGCCAGTCCTCATCCACACAAGAGTCGCTGGCATGGCTTTCAGAGCTGCCCTGAGGTGAGGCCAGCGAAGGGGAGGAATGCAGACATGGAGGATCCAGGGTGGCATTCTCCGGATCGTGCTGCTTGCCAGGGGGCATATCTCTGAATGGGATCTGCTCGTACAGCTGAGAGTACTCTGCGATTTTTGCACCTGAGAAAAGAAGGAAAACTTCATTCATAAAGGAAATGGAGATTCCCTGTGCACAGCTGCTTTCATTTGAAAGCAAAGAGCTTCCTAATTAGTCACATCCACACAGATACATTTTAAAAAATTCTAACATACACATGTTGGAAATGCATAAACAGAGCTTTACCAATTGCAGTGCCTCCTTGCTTCTTTTCTTCCAAAATATCTGCCAAATCCTTCTGCTTTGACTTCAGCCGGCTGACACCATGTTCCTGGTCTGAACTCTTTGTCTTCAGCAGTTGATTAGCTTTCTTGATCTTCTGGCTATACTGCCTTGCCATGAGATACACCCTATTCTTGGTTTTGTCTCCGAAGTCCAGGGAGAAATCCATGGCATCTGAGAAGATGCTACTGGAGGAGTCCAAGGTGTTGTCAAAGCTGACAAAGTCCCTGGGGAACAGGCCACCGCCAAGGCCAAGCAAGGCTCTCTCTCTTGGCGTTTCTCCCTTCTCTTTCAGGGTTTCCGGCTCATCCAGTCTAAAGCTACCGCTGCTGAATCTAGCCAGCTTGTTCTTAATAGTCTTGGTGCTCCCCAAGTTCTCTACAATAACAGCAGAGGACACTGGGGGCTCCAGAATCTCAATGGCCTCTTCTCTGAAAAGCCCTGGACCCCGTCGCCCAGAGGTGCCTTGTGCTAGTCTCCCTTGCTTCGAGGATTTCAGTGGGCTCTCCTCCTTTGTCACCTTGACAGGACTCCCAAGCTCTGAGGATTTCAGCGGGCTGTCCTGCTTTGTGGTCTTGATGGGGCTCTCCTGCTTGGAGGATTTTAGCGAGCTCTCCTGCTTTGCTGCCTTGATAGGGCTCTCCTGCTTGGAGGATTTCAGCGGGCTCTCCTGCTTTGTAGTCTTGATGGGGCTCTCCTGTTTTGTGGTCTTGATGGGGCTCTCCTGCTTTGAGGATTTCCGCATGCTCTCCTGCCTGGCCACTTTGATGGGGCTCTCCTGCTTTGAAGATTTCACTGGGCTCTCCTGCTTTGTGGTCCTGATGGGGCTCCCCTGCTTTGCTGCCTTGAGGGGGCTCTCCTGCTTTGAGGATTTCACTGGGCTCTCCTGCTTTGCTGTCTTGATGGGGCTCTCCTGCTTTGAGGATTTCAGAGGGCTCCCCTGCCTTGCTACCTTGAGGGGACTCCCCTGCTTTGAGGATTTCACAGGGCTCTCCTCGCCATTCACTGGGAATGCAGCCGTAAGCCTCTCCTGCTTCTTCTCATTCTTCTTGATGTAGTTTTCCAAGTCATTCCAGATCTCATCCACCTTCTCTGACATAGTGCCAGCAGGGGACCTGTGCACGAGGGAATCTGAATTGGAGGATGAGTCCATCTCCACAGAGACCTGGCGTTCCTCTTCATAGCTCTGCAGACTGTCCTCAGAGAGAAACCTGTCCAAACTATTGTTGCCAGTTGAAATTGGTTGGAGAAACATGGTGTCCTGTTCACCCACAGCTGGACTGTGTAACAGCTCTGGAGGCTGGTCCAAGAAACCTATGGTGTCATAGATGTTTTCCTCCACAATTTTCAGTTCACATTTCCCAAAAGGAGCACTATCCTTGGATGGGGAAACGTGAACATCAGACAAATTTCTGGATTCAGTCATTCCTGTAGACGTAGCAGTTTGTTCTGCCTTTTTGCTTTGTGCCTGTTTCTCCTCCTTGGTCACCTGAGGATAATGGGTGCCCTCCGGTTCTCTGCAAATTAACCCCATAGACTTCAGGTCCTCATAGCTGATGTTATCATACACATTTTCAATATCGTCAATAGTGAGATGCTCCGCAGAGCCTGAAACACTGCTGGAGGAGTCTATCTGCAAGCTGTCCCGGGGACCGCCAAGTGTCTCCCCTGGATCTGGAGCATTGCTGTTTTTCTCACCAACACTGCTGGCACGCCGCAGGACCTTCTTGCTGCTGGATGGTGCCTCAGTGTACACTGGTACCGGCGTTTGCTCCATGTGCCAGCTACAGGGGCGGCCAGATCCACGAGTACCACCCCCTTCTTGGGAGGCCACTAGGTCTGGATCAGATGGCTCTGATGGCATAAACATCTGGTAGAGGTCCTCTTCATCCTCTCCCTGGATGGTCTGCTGCCGGGTTGGGAACATAGCACGTCGAATCTTGTGATCTGTCCAGATGTTTCGAGCTATGTGACCACCAGAGATCATGGCGGCAAGGTTGGGGCTTTGAGGACGAGCCAAGAGGCCCTCGGTTTGACGGGACATGCTGGGGTCCATCTGAAGAGAATCTTTAACAGCCTGTGGGATAAAAACAATGATACTATAAAGTTCAGACAAAGGTATGCAAAATATCAATATAGTATATATAGTGTATTGGAAAAAGTCACATTGGTGATTCACCAATGTGAACGTTACACTAGACCATAAGTCATTGGTGTAACCTGTAATTAAGTTCAATGTAAGAGATGGAGCTTTGGTGGGATTAATCTAGGTACCTGCAAGTCCTGCACCCCGATATTACAATCACGCCATCTGTCGATGCAGTCAACCGAAGCTTGTGGGTTGAGTCTCTTCATGGTTCCTTTCCCTTGACCTTTTGACTTCTTCCCTTTAACCTGCAGACAAAAATTTACCAAGTTGTTCCTATGCCAAATCTAACAAAGAATAAAACTGCAATTCCGGCCACCAAGCCTGGAGTTTGCTCACCAAGCCTGGTTCAGCATCATTTTCTGTTTCTGGAAGGTGTGGGTTGTCATCACAGTCGCTAGGCTCTGCTGGGTCCAGAGACTCCTGGGATTGGCTGACCAAACTCCTGGTTCGGCCAATCGAGGCCAGCAGCCCCTCTCTGGGACTGAGCTGGGACATAGGTGACAGAAGGGCCACCCCTAGACTTCCCCGCTGTGGAAAACAAATTAATTTTTAGACCATAAGTAATCCATACCTAGCCTCTGTTTAGCATTTTATTTGTGGTCAAGTCATCAACTAGTTTAAGAACAGCTCAAGTTGCGGCAGAAACATAATAGAGAGGCTTACCTTCTGTGGATCGGGATTAGTGCCTGAGATAAATTTAAGCAAAAGAGAGAAAAGGGAGTTATTACATCGAGCTCTTTTCCATGGTCAACACACAACGGGCTCTAACATGCCCGAAACTCACCACTATGCTTTGCGTTTTTCAGCAATCTTGATAATGGCTCTGAAAAAGGACAAAAAAACAAAGGATTAACTACAGGTCATGGAAAATCATCAAACAGAGCATGACTAAATCAAATACCATTCTTCCAAAATACTTCAGCCAATAGCATTCCATTGAACACACCCCTTATTCCATCACTGTTACGACAGGGAAACACGGACATGCACGTTGCTAATCCTGCACTAATCCTGCGCGAGAGGCGCGAGTCACAGCCTCCAGTAACTTACCGGTCTTCCTCCTGACTCGCCGTGGGGTGGGCCCATCCTTCGCCTGGGTTTTCCTGTCCCAATGGGTACTGCAGCTCAGTCCGGTGGAATCTGTGGAACACCAAATGGAGATTTTGGCAACTTTGTATTGCCTCCATGTGATTTGTACCTTCAGGCTTCCATGTCCAGTAGACATTGTGAAGGTCACATTAGTCACTGTATAGGTACTCACCCACTGCATCCATGTCCAATATAGCCTGTTTAGCCTGAAGGCCAAAAAAATAGGCCGTTAGCCATGAATCATATGCTGAGTAGAGACATGAAATGCAATATGTTTCAATTCCTATTTATTAGAGAGGTAATTATAGACCAGTGTGGGTGCCAGAACAAATCTGACAGGGGGGCAGGGCATGGTGAGCAGAAGTGCTCAAAATCAGGGGCTAGGGTTGGGTAAGCAGATCATCCAGAACCACATCCCTAGGGTAAACTAGGCTTGTTTGTTTTAGGATGAATGCCTTTATAAAAAAATAAAAAAAACATTAGAACAGACAGTGTTCGGGGTACAGTGGCTCATTTGGGGAGACATAGCAAAAAAATGCTCCCTCATGACACCAACCCTATTACAGAATATAAGGTAACCTGCAGTTTTATGGTTTTTGTTTTTTTTAATTGCTGCAAGTGAAAATTCCCTGAAAATTTAAGTTCTCAGGGTCTAAATGACAGAATTGTACGACTGAGCTTATAAGACAAGAGAAGCTGCCCCCTTTGTGTTGGCGATAAGGAACGCACATGTACTGACCTTAGCGGGAATTTTCGCAGGATGGTTTTCAAGTATGAGTCTTTTTAGATGGAGGATCCATGTGCGCTTGTCCTGCTGGGATTTTGCCTATTGGAAAACAATATGCAGAGTTCATTTTACAATTGCAAATACAGAAAAACAGAAATTTCCATTCTTGCACACATCAGCCTACAGCAGCGCGTGTCTGATGTGGCTGCCCAGATGTACTGGCCTTCAGTGGTACAGGGAGAGCCTAAGTGTATGAATTTCATCCGAAAAGAGGGACTGAAGACATTCTGATCATAATCTGAAGGATCCAGTTCTGCTATCTTTGCAGTGTGTCTGCTTAAGGATGCAATTTACAATTTCGTGGCTCCGTTTACATGTTTATTCCTCAGTGAGGGATCACTCTGTTGTTCCCTGGTTATTGCCATTTCCTCCAGAGAGGAAGGTGCGGTGAGGATCTGGAGAATACCAGAGCAGAGCAGAGCCGCTATGGAGAGCTTGGGTGGCCGCTTACCTGCACGGTGTGCTGAAGCTTGGGGTTTTTGTAATGGAACACGCTGAAGCTCAGCGGTTCCTTGGGGATGACTTCAACTAACATCAGGTTACAGCACTGAAAATGGAGAAAGCACAACCAGTCAGTCCAAGGTGTTCCGGTGTGGATGCTGAAAGGGGGGGGGGCAAAGTGTCATCATCTTATCTACATTATGATTCATCACTGACACTGAGGAACAGTACTTACCATTATGTGAGCCTTATAGGTGTAAGACTCCTCCCTTTTCTTTGTGATGAGCAGTAGCTTCTCTAACAGGAACAAGGTCCGCTCATTCTTGGCTCGCTGAATCCGGAACGTGCCCTCCAGAACCAGCTCCCCATAGCCAATCAGATCAGGGCCCTTCCAGTTCATCAGCAGACTCTGGATCTCCTGGGAGTGGCAAGGGCATGTAAATCTCTGTTTTCGTCTAGAAAGCAGGTAAAATATCGAACCGCTAAAGAAAGTTCACATGAAGATGATTAATTCATTCATTGCAAACGTACATGCTATTCATGTCTGCAAGTAGCGTTCTCCATCAACTCAGAACCTCCACCAATCACATCAAACCAACAGTGACAGCGGCCAATCACCTACAGCCTACCTGCAGTCGGACCGCATGCTCGTGCTTCCTTTTCATGTCATTGATGTGCCAGGCCACCCTTTGCATGGTATCAATGGCGTCCTGCACCACTTCATAGCGGTCAGTCTGCTTGTCCAGGTGGTTTGCGATCTCCTAAAGGCCACAAACCCCAATAGTTAGTTTATTAAAAACAGTTCTGAAAGAAACACACCTCAAAATGATTCTCAGAAATGTCATCCAACTCCTCGCACGTGCACAAATTGTATTTTGTAAAATTCGCATACCGTATGCATTTTATTTATCAGTATTCTAAGACGAAGGAAAAATTCTATACATTCAGACCTTCCAAAAAGATGATAAACTGTTAGCCAGTTAAGGATTACTTAGTGTGATGTGGTTATTTCACCATCAGTGGTCCTCCTCATTTGCCCATGTTTATGTATCGCTGTACATGAAACGTCAAACATTTTTACAGCACTGTGTCACACATGCAGTTTTATTAAGCTGATCTTACAGCCATGTACACAGTGAGTTGCCCAGCGCTGGTGCATATTTTTAGCCATCAAGTTGCATCCTGCACTTGTTTTTGCTTGAATTGCTGTTTAATAACTAATGTACATGTACTGTATTAACCAATGACACAATTAGCACTATAGCATGCTAATGATTCATGACCTTCAAAGACCATCAGAATTGTGGCTAGCGGGCATGCGATGTTAGCGTGAGGCAGTACTGACATGGAGGAGCAGGTGGTATTTCAGGATTCTCTGCACCGGCTTCAGCAGGTAGGATCCCAGAGGGAGGGAGTGATTCAGTGACTCTTGCCTCTCCCTGAAGAACTTCGCCAGAGCCTTGTTCCTCATGCACTCCGTGAGAACTGCTACAGACCTGCCGGGGTACGGTGCCGCGTTAGCGCCTGGGCCCAGCCACAGTGCTCTCCTAGAGCCCGGCCCGGCACCGTGGGCTGGGCCTGAAGCCATACGCCCTGATGCCTGGGGCGTTGCGAGTACATGGGCGTGTTTGTGTGCGTGAACTAGGCACGACGTGCTCGCTCACTCAGGCAGCATAGGGCGAGTGAGTGTCTGTCTGGGATCTGAGGAAGCATGACTGTTCTCTCAGGTCAACAGACACTCGACGTCTTGATTCTATAACTTTAAATTTGAATACATGTATAATCTTACAAGCCCGCATGAAACAAATTAACTTTTGGCAATTAAGTATTAAACGATGAAAAAGATGTAAATCTTAAGCAATTGCACAAAAATCAACCGAATGAAATGCCTACATGTCTGAATCTGGTCCGAATACTAATTGTGGTTCCCTTCAATGACAAAATGCATGGTAGCCCTTTGTCTTCCACTTATCAAAATGGTCCAATTTTAATCATTAAGCAACACCCACTGCATCACACAAAGTAATAAATATTATAGATGTCTATAGAATAGCTTTAGAAATTAAATGCCCATTTCTGAAAAGACAGCAAGTTATCTAGTTTCCAGACAGGCCATTAAAATAGTGATCAATTGCACCAGCTCCATGAGTTCATGCACCTTTCCTAATGAGAAGATCATGTACTGCACTGAGGGGCAGTTTCAGTACTAAAGCGAGCTGATGGATTACACCCCATGAAAGACAGTGACTGTTCTACAGTTTTAAAGTGCTGGCGGCTAAAAGCAGAGAGGAGACGCTGCACTGGTTTCTCCGGAATGCTCCGAGCATCGGCCCTTTTGAAATCAGAGAGAATCGTGACTGCGATGAGACGGCCGTTAATCATTGGGGACGCGCGAGACCATGGCCCCAAAAACAGCTATAGACAGCTGTAAGTATGAGCATGCTAGTGCTACAGCATTTTGCATGCATACTTGGGAAACGCGGTAATACTGTACGTATACCTAAGTATAGCTAGGCCCACACAAGCCTGCGTGCTAACTTTAAACATGCCGCAGCTCCAGAGGCTGACGGGGAAAACACATACGGACACACACACACATGCCTGCATATATACAGCGGTTTTGTTTACCAAGGCTAAAAAGTGGCCCATCCAGATGCTTCAACACACTCACACCGCTCCGGTCTAATTTTACCAGCAACTTCAGCTCTGAACTCCCTAACAGGCAGAATGTGAACACAAGCAAGTGCGCATGCACACGCTGACCAGTCAAATGCAGTCCAGCGCAACTAGTGCAGTTCAGAATATGATCTAAAAAAAATATATATCAAAAATTACCTTGGGTAATTGGTACAATACTGAGTGTAAATGTGGAATTCTTCACTCTAGAAAGGAAAGAGAGAAAATGGTGAGTGTTATAACTCATTTGCCAAGAAATTAAATTAAATTTAATTTTTAAAATGACATTAAAATTTTATTATTTCTTTTTATTTCAAAGTAAATTTTAAAATTTGAACATTAATGATAAGTGCATTAAGATGCATGAGAAGACATGTCTGCATATTTTACAGGCATTAGGACATATAGGGACACGGAGCAGGAAGGGCTCATCTGCTCTTCATACATGGTGTAAGCTCATCATCAGGCAGCCCCCGTTAAGCCCCCCTAGTGAGGAAGTGGAGGGTGGGGGGAGGCATAATCACATTCTGAGCTGCCAGGAAACTTAAGTATAGATGCAGCAGAATGATGAACAGGACATCCTACAGATCTCTGCTTTTGGGCTACAGCCAAGAGCGGACGGCTCCGTGTGAGCGGCCCCGCACTGCTGCCGGCCCCGACCGGGCCCCTCCGCAGCCTGCGGCGGCACACAACCAAAGCAGGAGCAGATGTTTCCATTGGCAAACTGGGCCGATAAATTATATGGTAGATTTTACAATCATCCGAGCAGCTCAGGCCCAGTTCGGGAGGCTGTTTCGGGATTCAATTGGGCTTCGACTGTCAATGATGCTAAACCAATGACAAGAGTTTTATTCTATTCCCTCTGGTTTCGACCCAAAATAATGCTAACAATCCACCGTTGCTAATACTCCGGAAGCTAACTACGTTCTACTCGGTGCCGACATCACACTGAGCTTTTACTTGCTTACGCTGCCGGCGCTACAGCCATGACACTTCAATGGTGGACTCTGCACAAGGAACTCCGTCTGCTAATGATGTTAACTCCGTTCCACTACCTTGGTCTCATCCCGGGACAAAGCTCAGCATGCCTACTCATCAAATTTCAGCTGGGAGAAGAACGCCATTAGCAAGGACAAAAATCCAATTATCTTTTGTTGGAAGAGGCTTTTGCAGATTTACAGCCCCAGCGGAGCACTTTGAGCACGAGCTGAAGGCTCCCTTTAATTAGCCGCCCTGTTCACAGCTGGCCCTGCAGCAGCGGGGGCTGGATTACGGCAAGCATACTGCTGATGTTTCCGAGGTGACCACATTCACTTGACCTCTGACCCCTGTCGCTTGACCCACATGGTACCACAAGGCCTATGTCACTCTCACAATTGTGTCCTCATGATTCACAGAAGCGTCCCAAGAAAACCTACACACACTAGACTGGGTCTGTATAACGTAAAACGCCACCACTTCAAACACTATTGTGTCAATTCGCTTAGCCGAGCAGAACACCAACCGAACTTACACAATGGAATCAGTCGTGAAGAGGCCTTCTCTGCTTTTAATAGTACAACACATTCAAGATACCTCCACCTTCTTTGTCTTCCTCTGTGCTGCACATCCCTCAAAACAATTGAGTTTAAGCCTCGTAAGAAGCTGAAAAGGCTTCCAGAAAGCATCTGAACTCAATAACCTAGACAGGAGTGGGAGGAAATGACCACCGCTGACCTTACATTCTGTCACCCCCCCCCCCTCACTGTCAATTTTATGGCCAGAAGACACATAATTTAACAAAAGCAAAACAAAGAAATACTGCTATTCTGTATTCCTGGGATCTGAATCATGTATCCTGAGAAAAACTATACAAATTGAACAACAACTACGATCCTAAGACAAACAACACAGACTGTCGAGGTGCGTGTCCGCGAGCCAAACGTCCAGGCAGCAGCATGCGCGGTCGGCGACCAGCAGGGGGCGCACTGCCTGTCCCTTCAGTGACAGGAAGCTAGCTGACGGCTATGCGAGGCCGCTTACCTTGGCCACAAAGCGCTCCGCTATAGCAACTGGGTCAGCCTGGCACTTCTCCAGCTCCTGCAGCAGCTCACTGGAACACAAAGGGAGTCCATTACTTTGGGGCTTATTTTTTTGTTCTAGTCGCCTTGCTGTTGGCTTGCGCTCTAGTACCATGTTGAGACTTTCAGACGCATTAAAAGTACGCTCTCCAGTGATCCTTGGCAGTGACATACTCCATATTTGCTATTAATACATTTAATTCAACTGACAGCACAAAAGAAATGACTTCCATGTATTCAGGGCATTCAATTCTCATTTATTTATTTATTTGTTTTTTAAAATAGTGACCATGGGAACCATCATGGTGTACAATAGGTACATGACCGAGGGGGTGAAGCAGAGACTGCGGTGTTCATTTCAGCAGCTAAGTGCTGTCATTATCAAGCCAGATTCCCCCCCCCCCTTCAAACTCACAGTATAAACTTTGTCCACACTGTACACACAAGACTTTCAGAGATTTCAGCTTCATTTTAGAATACCGACGTGAACCTGATTTTGTTTCGACCGTTTTTACGATATGGGTGGCATGACAGGACACTGAGGAGAATCGTCACCTCGCACCTCCATTGTTGCCATTCGAATCCCGTGCCCAGCGGCGGATTAACACTTAGACGCCCCCGCCGCCCCCTCCCCTCGGGAAAAATGGAACGGTTAGCTATATTGGCCTGATTTAACCCGAGTATCCATGCTGATGTCAGCCCAGATAGATTTTCCTGCACCTGGCCTGCGTGGGAATTTGGACGCCCTCATGTTGGGTGGGGTCACTCATGGTCCTCAGGATTAGACCGTCTTCCAGCCATTCCAGTCTTCCAGCTGAGGTGGTTGACTGACCTGCCATCTTTATGTTCTCGACGGTTGCATGGTTACCTGTTGAAGCGGTAAATATCTCGAATGTTCCCGAAGAGGGCTCTCTTCTCCTCTGGCCCCAGGGCCAGCTGGGCCTGGCTGGCGGAGCAGCCCAGGTAGTCCTGTGGAGATGTTAGGAGGCAACATGAACATTAGGAGCATGATCAGGGTGACATTGGCCTCAAATAAGCCTCCCATGTGGTGCTATCTGGAGGGACATGAACTAAAAACTGTCCATCCAGTTAAATTAGCTCTTTTCCCCATAGCAATATATTAATCTCCCAGTGGGAATGGAGCCAAGTTTAACAGCGCTGCTTGGGAGGTTTATTTGAGTACCATGGTAGCAGGCAGGCAACTTCAGCCACCCCAACAGCCAAGTTCGGTGGAGAAATGAGGCTTTGAGAGGCACAGCTGGGAGGATTATCCCACACGGTCAGGTAACTGCTGACTTTTGGTGCCCATTGGGTTAAACCAGGGCGTGCTTTGACAGCGTTGAGTAACTCCACCCGCCACGGCTTTCTTAGCCGCATTTCTCCCTCCAGCAGTGCACTGGATCTGATAGGAAAGGCACCCGAGACAGAGGCCAAGCGCCACTTAGGAGTTTGGCATCGGCGTTCAGTTTCACGGGGGATTGGGTAGCTTTTATTCTGCGCATCGTTCAGAGCTCCGGGTGGACTGAAGTACCTCTGAATCCAAGACGCCACGTTCGCCGCTGTCCTCGTGTGGCACCAGCTGGCCACGCTAAACCCTAAGCGCCGGAAATCGCAAGGAACCTCTCGACCCTCAGGTGAACTCGGCAGGGACGGCGCACTCAGCCTGCGGCCCAAAGACGAAACCGTCTTCCCAAATCACCCCAGGTGGTGCGGATACTGTAGCACCGAGAGATCAGCATCTCATATGGCGCAGGAAGCGGGGCAGCACATTACAGCCGCTTACATCCAGCCAGCCCTGGGCTGGACTCTCCGACATAAAGGCTCAGAATACGAACACCAGATTATACATTAGTCGCTTCCTCCTCTGGTTGTCATTTGTTCGATGTGCTCCACAGCATTTCTGTAAACGTTCAAAAAGCCGTAACTGAAATTACTTTATCACCACAAGACCATTCACAGTTAAAACCACATACAATATACTGTACGATTTCGTAGCACACGTTTGCGATTTGCTGAAAAATAACTTGCCTGTAATTTTGGCCAATGGGATTGATCCCCTGCATGAATCGCACACTGGAGGTACGCAAAAGTTTTGAAATCAACATTATTAGAAGATATCATCTCAGAGTACAACCCATGACCCAAATAGGAGCCGCAAAATGTTTGAATGCTTTGTATCCCCTATGCATCGGTTATAATCTGTCCCACTCTAGAGCTGAGGAGATGTTGTTCATATGCTACGGGATTGAAATCACTCCAGAACCTGAGGGACTTTGAAGATGTGCTGTGAAGGATATGATCCATGATCAGGGAGTGTATTTTGGCTGAAATGTGGGCCAAAACACAGCCTGTGTGAAGCAGATGAACCTGATACTCCTAAAGAGAGAGAGAGAGAAGGCAGCTCCATAGGAGAGGAGCTGTATCCCCCAGATTAGCACACCCAGTTCAAAACCTAGATGTAGCTGGCACCTTATGCTAACATATATACACACGCACATATATATATATATACACACACACACACATGTTTCCTGGAAGAGATTCCCATACTCCCATGATGTTCAAGCACGCTGGGTTCGCGTTAGACGACCCAATGACAGTGCACCCCCACATGCCAGCTCCTCTTTATAAGAGCTGTGGCTGGACACCTCGCTGGGCCGCCTCAGCCGTTCAGGGCCCGGAGCCCCTCCGCCCGCAGGGAGCGCAGCAGTAAGGAGGCTTGCATCCTTCTAGTGGAAACCCCAGCGCTCACTCGACTGACCCCTGTCATCCTCCACATCCTGCTGCCCCCGCCAACATACTTCCACTTCACTTTGGCTTCATTCCCCCCCGATTCATCTGGCCTTAGGGTCTTTCCATGAGGAAGCGGGACATTTCCCTGCTACACTGGAGGCCTGTGCTTCCCCGAAGCCCGGGGCTTCCTGTTGTTTGGGGGGGGGGGGGGTGAACAAACAAGAGGATGGAGTCAAACTCACGTCTACCCACCCCTCTCAGCTGCACCGTGCCATTTGCCCCGTGCCCCTCTCAGCCACGCAGTATATGCTGCGGCCCTCGCAGCCGTTCCATGTGTCCCGCGGGCCACAGAGTAGCCCTTCGACCTCCAGGCATACAGGCAATTCCTTAATCCCACGCCAGTATTTACTCACAAAATCAGTCCCAGAAAAGCAGCCCGTTTAGACATGACAAATTTTCTTCCTACTGTAGGGGCAAGTATGTGAACCACTAATTCCTCAGAGGCCACAGAGCCCCATGCGCATTTTTCAGTGCATGTTTGCATGCATGTGAATGGTTATTGCAAACACTTTGCCCAGAGTACTTTCTGGTCAGTCAGGGGTATTCCTGCTACAAGAAGTTAATCCTCCTGATTTTCTCAGCTTTAGCATGCGGGGTTGTGCCTCCATTCCGATGCACAATTTTTTTTAATGCAATGGGCTAAAACAGACGAATGTACAGACTCGATTGGAGCATGTAATTTATGCTGTTAAAGTCCACAGTGAAAGAGTACGACAGGGGGAGCAGGTGGCTCATATATACTAGTACACACATCGCTGTGGGTCAAGCCACATTAATTGGAAGGTCGCCAGTTCCATTCCCATAGCTGGCAGACTGATGCCACTATTGAACTTGATCAAGGCCCTTAACTCCAAAGTTGTTCGGGGACTGGATGACCCTGCTTTCTTGAATGTATGTCACTTGGGATAAAAGTGTTTAGGTTAAGTGAAAGGCCAAGCTGGTCTCTCACCTGCACAATGCTTCGGAGATCCTGCACGTAAGTTCGCTCTGTGTCCAAGATCTCCTGGACCACTCTGTCCACGTACTGCAGCTTGGGCCCTGTAGGTTCCGTTGCGGGTTCCGCTGCAGGTTCTGGCATGGGTTCCGACATGGCTTGTGTCATGGTGGCTTGCGTGTGCCCGTGCATGGCCTCCTGCCTCTGTTCCAGCTGCGGGTCGACACATTCTAGCTGCCGAGCCGGCACCAGCTCGAGCCGGATGGCGCCAGCCTGCGGATCGGTCTCCGAAGAGGCTCGAAAAGTCGGGGCCAGCGAGGAGCAGTGGCTGTCACGCGAGGAGGCAGAGGAGGAGGTGGAGCTATAGCTGACAGGCCGCTCGCTGTCAGGGGTCTCCATGGGGGTCTCTGGAAGGGAGGGACGAGTGTCCAAGGGGAGGGCGGAGTCGTCTGGTAGGGTGGAGACAAGAGGGAGAGAGAGGGTGGAGCTCAGTGTGACGGTGGCTTCAGCGTACCTCAAACAAAACAGAAAGGGTCACCTAATGGGCAAACCACCAGCCACTTACAGGGTAACACCGATCCAGGGTCTTTAACCTACGGTCAAATGACAGTGCCTGAGGCTACAGGGGCAGCGGCCAAGCCACAACAAAGAACAGAAACACAGCTACACCTTCACTGGTGGAAAGGTGAAACCCCACGAGAGGATCTGGGAACATCTGCAGACTTGTTTGCACCTACAAAAGAGGATCTCTTCAAGTCCGACATGAGACACCAACGCATCGTTGCCCGGGCTGCCGCAGAGGTTGGCGGTGATGCCCTGGACTGACCCTTCCTCCCTGGAAAGCGCTTCATCCGCCACGGCGAGACACACCAAGGGCACAAAAGGAAGCTTCAATAAGCACATTAACTATGTAATGACAAGGGTATTTGCTTTTTTCAGATGGAGAGATGAATGGGCGTTTTGTGCCCGGCGGCGAGCTCGACACCAACGCCGGCCAGCTCGACAGAGGCCCTCTATTCCAGGCAGCCTGGTGCCATCGAGACGTCGTCTGAGAGACAGACGCCCGCTTTTGCGGCTCCCAGACCTCCCTGCCCAAACCGACGCAGTCATGAAAACCCCTGTGGTCTCCGAGATCTATCCGCACAAGGATGGAGTTCCACATTCCAAGAGGCACTGTCCTGGAAAGAGGAAAAGGAACATTTTCAGCTTAGACTCTATCAAAGGCAGGGGGGGGGGGGGGTTTGGCCCTGTTTCACTGACAAGTGTGCTTGTTCCCAAAAGTATTTCCAACAGTTCAACTTAGATAATAGAACTTTTGTAGAGGGCAAATATTTCAAACACATTTTTAACCTAATTCAAATATATTTTTGGAATTGGCTCACAGCTACGTAGGTTCAAATCAAACTGATGTACTTATAGAGAGGAGATACGTACTAAACGCTTCTATCCAAAGTGATTCCCATAATTGGATAGCTATTGGTGTCAGTGGAAAAAACAACTGCGATTACGTCAAGTAAAGCACTACAACGGTAAGGATGTTAGCAGCAGTAGTGGCTTCATGTTATAAAATGTGTTACATCTGATAAGCATTTCAGGGCGACTCTGTAAGGAAGGACACAATAAAACAAGGAACCCAAATGAACCCAACTGTACTAAGTCCTGAACACCTGCTTCCCCCAGAGATACGCAAGATAATGATGGTCTATTCCAGTACTTATGAAACCCCCCACCCCTCCATTTCCATACCGTTACAAAGGAAGTGATGGTGTCCATTTTACAGCACAAGGAACACGCTCCGCATCAAGTCCTTCCTGCAGAACTGAGACACTTGAGTAACTGAGGACTTCAGAAAACACAGGAAGGAAGGCTGCGCCCCTTCGGACCAGGACCCCAGCTGGCACGGTCTGCACCAGCAGCACCGATGGCCTGCTTCTACAGGGTCGGGCTGATTTCCCAGGGGTTTGCACCTTGGCTAACAGGATACTAGAAAACGGTATCACTTCCATGGTGACTCCATGGCCACATTCAAGACGACCAAATCTTAAGCCACCAATTCTCTGTCCTGTGGGGCCCTGCCCCCAGCGGGAAGCCTTCTGGGAAAGCTCTTCACACATGACCGGTGTGGACAAGGATCCCTCAACACATTCACAGCTACGCTACCAACAGAGCAACATGACACTGCTCAGCTCAGCCGTTTGTTTTGGGTGGTCGGATCCATGAAGGAGCCAGGCCATCACTATAGAGAGCTACATGGGGCCCTACTGAGGAACGAGTGAGTATACTGAGTATACTACAGCCTATAGTATACTTCAACCTAAGGGGAGAACCAGAGGTGCATATTTGCCACCAGGGGGTACAGTTAGGGCGCAGGACTCATGACAAGGTTAAAAATTGACGACACACGCGAGAAGTGCTCCTAGCGTGCCCCTGCCTGTAAAAAGGCAGCTGTGAAAGCAGGGCTGGATATGTGATGCTGGGTACAGTCCCTGACCAGCAAGTCACAAAACACTAAAGAAAGAGAGAAAGATTTAAGATTTAAAGCAGGGGTCATACAAGAGGCGAGCATGTGTGAATTCCTTTGTTCAAATGCTAAAATGCTAAACAGACAAAAGTTCAACAAAACCACCGAAAATAAAACGTGCACACATTTGCAGTGTGTGTGTGTGTGTGTGTGTGTGTGACTCCCTTTTCAGAAACACAAGCTCATTCCGGATTATATAGACGGTTTCTCATCCGGATGCTTTCTTCATTCACTGCGAAATGCACAAAACTGAAGCCAGATCCTGCACACTAGGTGGGAAAACACTCTAGTGGTCCACGGCAAGTAAAGCGACGATGCCAGAAGGTCGCATGGACACTCCCTCGGCAGGTTTGCAGCCTGTAGCCCAGAATCCTGGCTTCGGTATCAAAAGAGAAGCTGAACTGTGGAGTGCTGAGGTAATGGTAGACACCACAATGGGGAGGTTTACCTTTAGCCTAGATTATGTTCAACCTGATCTCTTTAATGTCCCCTGATAACACACACAAGCCTGCATGTTTAACTGCTCTTTGCGCTGGGATTATGCCAGTCGGCACTGCGCCGCTTTGAGCCTCTGGTGTCGGACATGACTCAGCCAGCCAGTTGCCCCAGTGTCACACTAGCCCCCCAAACCAGAAGACACAAATGGGACCAGTTTAGGAGGGTTAGACCCCCTCTACTCCTACTTTTCTGGCAGAGAAACGGACAGTATTTCAGCACCCACTTATAAACAAAGACAATGGTTTATTTATTCACAATGCGTACATTTATATGAAAATGACATAAGCATTGAATAGGTTAACATCTGGGGTAAAAGAAGAGACTAAACAATAAGTTGCATCCAATGCATTTCTGTAAACAGAAACAGCCTCCAAACATCATGACGAACAAACAAAATGAAAAAGGTACTTTATCATCTAGTCATTTTTAAATTCTTCAAAAGTGGACCAGTCATACCCCTGTCAAAGTGTTTACTTCATACTCGTTATTAATATATGCCGATTACCAAGTTCTCATATGCATACTGTTGAACTCTGAATACAATTTACATGTAGAAATTTCCTTACTAAACTGTTTTGCACTTGCAGGAAATGTAACGCCGCACCAGACATACAAGCCAAAAATCTGCAAGTTACTAAAAAAAAATAAAGTAAAGAGATAGGTCTATACCATTTGCTGGCTTACTTTACACGTTAATATTTATCCCACGGTAAACTGCACCATAAATGTCGGTGCTGACTAGCAAACAATTCCCGGAAAAGCTTACTTGATTTGACATGGTGAATTTAGTATATACTATACAGGCCATAATACACTGTGGAAAAATCATGTGTATATACACACGTACGCTACATTCTACATTCTCAAGACTGGAGCATAACATGGAGAGTGTGCAATTTGAGGCCGGAACAATGCCACAGTTCTATAGTGTGTAACAGGCTGGATTACAGCTGAGTTCTACCAAATGGGACGAACACCAAAAAACACAGAACTCTAATGCCAACATACAGGAATTCCCGCTCGAAACGGACCTGAGACAGCAAAAATCAGACAGGAGAGCCATTAATGGTTTACAGTAGGTACCTGGGGGGGGGGGCCCATATGAGAGACAACAGCCCCCCCCCCCCCCCCCCCG
>JAODKF010000045.1:9290547-9304993 GCA_026779585.1 Mormyrus proboscirostris | reverse complement strand
AACCGCCCCCCCCCCCCCCCCGGCATATGGGCTACGGACCGGCTGCCGCTCCATGAGTCAGCTTTTATCCAGCAAATCCCTGAAAATACAAAGAAAGCCAACCTGATTGGCCAGTATTAACCCCCCCCCGTCCAACAGGGTGCGGTGGGGGGGGGGGGGGGAATCTGAGTGCTGCTGCAGAGACCCACTGTCGGTCATGACATCATTCAATTCGATTCACACAGCACAATAGCCTGAGCTGTGGGCAGGTTTAACATACACACCACACACACACAAACACACAAACTCTAGTAGATAAAGTGTCCCGAAGAGAGTTAAAAAGAAGTACAGAAGCTGAAATGGAGGTAGGCTGTTGTGTTTAGCGGCCATAGTAGCATATAGGAACAAAGCAGCAGCAGAAGCAGTCACAGCGTAACAGTGCGGGAGTCACCACAGCACAGCAGGGGCCCTGGTGTCATACCAGCCAGTGGGGCCGTAAAGCAGCAGCGGCAGTAGGGCACTGCACACAGCAAATGGGCAGCTCAGTAGAGGCACAGCAGAAACCCCGCCTCTCCTCCTACCTCCGGCCAATGGCTGCACGCGACAGGCAGAACAGAGAAGCTGACCTATACAGCAAACACCCCAAAGACCGCAGGCCTTAAACATAGTTACACCAGGAGCCTGATACCACCACCTCCCCCTCCAACACTGTAAAGTCTCCCTCCCAGATTCAACCCCTCCCCAGCACTGGTTAAGGGGTATATGCCTCCGACATCACAGGAGCTGTGCAGGGGTCAACAAGTTTACTGACAGCTATACAATATTGGGCTAACTGCAGACGCTGTGACGGAAAAGTCACCACACCCTTCATTAAAACTATTATAGCCTTTAGGATATACACTCTGAATATGCATGCAAGGAAAATGCAGTGACCCATAAACTAGTGTACTTTTAATACTTTTAAAATGGAACAGAATGCACGGTCAACAGTTCTTTTCCAAAATAACATACCCCAAGAGATTCAGCCGACTCATAGACTACAAGCTAGAAAATGCCCCAAAGAGGCAAATAAACACATTATTGTGCGAGTTAAACATAGCAAGACCCCTGACCTGATGACACTGCGCCATCCGAGCTCATCAGGGCGGAAAAGGTATGGAGATCATACAGCCAGACCCCAACAGGGCAAATAAATACGAGGCGAACGAATGCAAGACTGTAAAAGTATATGAACTGCGGGGCCAGGAGACGACGAGCTTAAGATAAGCAGAGGGACAGACATACTTTCATGCCAATTCCCAACACAGCTGATTTGAGATTTCCTCTTCGTTAAATGCTGTCCAATTTAAGAGGCAAAACAAACCACTGAACTTGCCTTATTTTTCAATCCATCTGGTGCCCGAGTTCCAGGGAATCCAGATAAGCCGTGATAATGTGCAAAAGGCTCATGCTTCACGCGCGGCAATTAAAACTCACGGGGATAAAACGAAAACACCCATCAAGAAGTTTCACTTTATCTTTTACTGATAGCTGGCTACCACCGTCAACAGGATTCCATAGCACTAAGAACCTGACAAAGGACTCACAAGCCGTGGAGTTTGCAAACAGGTTTCCATTCAATTCACAATAAATCATGAAGTGTAACAAGGCTGCAGATACAAAAGATATAAATAAAGAGCGCGGAACTTTGCTCTTTATCTCCAGCCATGGATAAGCGATACTCTACCAGGGGAAGCGTGTCCAGAACGTAAATACCCATCATATGGGTCTTGCGAAAAAAATCCCAAACTATTGGATTGCATAGCCTATGCCGACATGCCAAACGGCATCACATGAAGAGGGCAATGGGACAGCGATCTCAGTGACTGGCAGAGGTCGTCTCCTTTGAGTGCCCTCCTGTTTACTCCGGGATGACCGTCACATCTGCCTTCCGTTGCACGCAATTGCCCCCCCCCCGAGCACATCAGTGTGGGGGCAGACCGAGCCTGCCAAAGGCATTGAGCTGCACGGGTGTCCACTCACAGGGCAGAACCCCTCGGTGATTAGGTTACACCTTCCAAAGCGGAGAACCGAAATCCAAACCCTTCCCGAAATAGTTCCTCTGTATTGCCAGGCTGGATGAGATCCTGACCCGATACGACGGCCGCTGCCCGGGGAAGAAACTGGACTTCTCAAAACGGATTGACCCCCCCCCACTTCCAAACCCCGCACCTCCTACCCCACCCCACCCCAACACACACACACACACACACACACACACACAGCAGATGTCCCAGAGAGAGACAATGTCTCAGTGGCACTGGAGCGTAATTATGGACCCCGGGGGCAGCAATTTGGGTCACAGGCCGTAGAAGGCATCTTAACATTCATCCCCCACAGACCAGTGAAGCAGGAAAACATAATAGGAATCTGACAGAGGAGGAGAAGCGGAGAAAGTCCTGTTAATACAAGAGCTTAGACGGATCTCATCGAAATCCAACAAAACTTCGCCTGAAACCAAAACTGAAAACAGCTTACTGATGATGACAGCAACAATACAGCGCATTCTGCACAAACCCATCCTTACGCTACACTCCACTGCAGCGGGCTGCACTCTCGCCAAATACCCCCAATGACCATTTAGAGCAGATCTGGGTTTTGAGTTCGGCTTGCCTTGATTACATTCTGCACAACTCTGGGAACAGCAATAACCGTCTCAACACCGGACTTGAATGTGAGATGTAAAAAAAGTTTAGAAAAGAATTTTGAAAAAGCTGCTCACCAGTTGGCATTGTCCCTTCCTGAGGCCGGCGATAAACTCCAAAATCATCACATATCCCAGGGCACCTGGATTCAAAGCACAAGTGTCCGCAAGCCCGGCGAGCGGTTCACATTCAGCGCTGTTTGGCCATTCCTTCTGTTCACAAAACTCTCTCTCTTGTTCTCACATACACGGCGCTGGGGGATCCGTGTCTGTGTCTACTCCCCCCTCTGGGCTTGAATGCTCACTCAGCTCTACTGCAGCCTCTGGAGCGGCACTGACAGGCTGACTGTCCGCTGACTCCACCCACATCCCGCCCACTGATCACTCACTGGTCCAGCCCCCTTGCCACAAGCCACACCCCTCCCTCTATGTAATTGCAAAAACCTGGGAAGCCTTAAAATGCTCTCTGTGGCTCTCCTGGCTAGTTATTATCAACAGTATCACATCTATGTTCCCTAAAGCTACAACATCAGGATAACGGCAAACCAGCTGCTGTCTCTTCAGAACTGACGCACTTAAAAACAGCCTGGACGTGGGAATCAGCATTTATAAAATCTGTCGGTATTATGTTTCAGAGGCAGACAAAATATGTATTAAATTTCCTAAAAACACCATCTCATCAAAGAATCTGGTACAAACACAAGGCCAGAAAGTAAAACAAAGAGTGGAGCAACAGCCATTTCCTCCCACCATATGCGCCTCTGCTCATGAAGCAGGTCAGAGAGGTAGTTTGTGTTTAACCCCTACGCTGAGCTCACAGGTTCTGATCATGTTGATCCCCAGGTAAACCCCACGCTGGGCCTGACCTCACCAGTGGCCTGCCCTCAAAGCTCTGGATTCCAGATCCATAACACCGGTATTCCTCATTTCCACACGTCTCGCACAGAGATCGTCCGTCACACTGCACCCGCAAGGAAGAAAAGGCCACACTTTCCGACGTGCCTCAGCCAGGCCCCTCCTCGTCCTTCCCGTAACACCGTTCACAGGACGTCCTGCCTGCTCCGTCTCCAAGGAGGTTGTACCCTCGGCCAAATCAAAGGCACCCAGCAGCCCAGCGCCACACTAGGGTGGACGGCGTTTTCATTTTGAGTGAAAACTAACCAAGATGTGGATCCAGGAAGAGGCCCAGTGTTCCCTCACTGCAGCTGACCTGTGGTCAGCGGGGAATGTTTTATGGGTTTAGTGAGGGACATTGTTCAGTAGAGGCTCAGCAAGAGACACTTTGAGCGGTTTTATGGGGTCCATTTTGAGAGCATGATGGAAGATGTTTGGTTGACACAGGCCCCTAATGAGATCCTCCAATTGCTTGCATGGGGGGTGGGTCACCGAAATGACCAGGGCTGTAGCACTGTAGTCGCTATAGCAACGGCCCTTCACAGCCCCCACTGCCAGAGAAAGAAAATGAACAATAGCTCAGTGCAAGCTTAAAAGAAAGCTGCCTGGCCAGACTCACGGCTCTGCAAGTCAAACAAGCTCCTGGATATTCACCACCTAGGAGTGCAGAGCTTCACCAACTGACTCAGCTCAAGCCGGAATAAGGTCTTTATAAACATTTCGTACGAAGTAGACAAAAATATTTGAAAAATACTATCATGCAGAGTACAGAAAATGCAGAGCATTAGAGCTAGTCTTCCAGGACAGACCCTAAACGTGACACAGGGCAACTTTTTTGAGCAATGTTGCTGGGCAATTGCCAACCTGGAGAGAGTAAGGGCAACTCACCCGGATCTGGATGATCGCATAAAGTTGCCCATCGCTGATCAAAGTTTTTCCAAATAGAAATTTGATGCCTAATATCAATGGGGAAAGTGCCCGTTGCTCAAGAAGTTGCCCTGTGTATCATCACCCGAAGGGCATATTATGCGAGGTTCTCCTAGGAGGGACACAGTCTGGGCCATAATTACAGCTGGTTTCCTAAACACACAATGATTGTTTTGGCTGCCCCCCTCCCCCCCGGGCAATCAAGATGTGCCCTGCTTTTTTGGGGACCTGTAGGAACACACATTGTAGCAGCCTGTGAGAACAGAACCAAGACGTGCCCAGTTACATGCCCAGCTCCAGCAGCCGACCCAGACATAGTGCATGGACCTAGCTCCAGTCAGTGCAGTGGGAGACTCAAAACATTTTTGGAGTAAAAGAGAGAAAAAAAAAACATTTATTCCTTCATCTATTCAGTGGTGGAGGAACAAATGTAGCTACAGTGATCCCCATTTTACTACAGCCAGCCTCAAGGTCCCCTTCACATGACACACAGGTGTGCACACCGACTCCCAAGCTGCAGGTCCCTTTCCCAGCAGGCACCACCACAAAGGCCACACATCCACCTTTCCGTGCCCCCAAACCTATGCATGGCCCATCCCAGCCAGCTGCTGCAAGAAGCCCCATACTGTGCGGCTGGAAGCCGGAAGCGCCATAATCAGCTCTGATGGGCTGGAGTCACTTGTTTTCTCAACCAGCACAGACTAAGTGCCGGTGGAAGCTCATCCCGCATTCCTAAGCCATCGTAAGACGGAGCTGTCGAGGTCTGATTTAGGAGAATCAGGTGCCTCGGACCGGGTGCCTGAGCTCAGATGCGGGCAGAGAGAGCTGCCAAGCGAGCGGAACAAGAGCGGCAGCTTGGCGACGGAACCCGGAGAATCTGGCCGCCAGACAGCGGAGGAAAGCCATGTTTAGACGCAGATTAAAATGCGGGATGGACAGCCAACAGGAAGGGAAATAAAGGCACGCTGTGAAAAGTAGACCCCCCCTGTCCAGTGAATAAAAATGGGGGGGGGGAAGAGATAGTCTGATGGAGTGTAAACACATTCATCTCCAATCACTGGCTTTCACAGGTCAAGCAGGCGCTTGGCTGGACACTTCATGACTGTAGTAGCTTTATCTCCATTTGTAAGAGTTAGTTAGGAAAACCAGACAAAAAATAAATTTCAATATTTAAAAAAGAAGTATCACACAAAGTTTTAGAGCGATTTCAGAGAATCTTCAGCCTCATCTTCATCTGACCCCTCAGGTAAGATTCTCTCCCACACCTTATTTATTACCAAAGCATTCAGCTGCCACATCATGTTTTCATAAGAGTGAGATCTTTCCCTCCACACAGCGAGCACATGACAACACACATGTTGACCATATCAGAGAAACGTTGCTCAAGCGCTGGAAATAACAGCTCTCTGCTTGATTATACGGGACAGTAAGGTTGCGATTAACCTCATGCTAAACTGGATTTTTTTTTTTGCCTGCTAGCCTGATTTTAGAACACAGCAATTGGGGACAACGTCTACAATCAAGGACTAAATGCAACAGCATCAACCAAACTAGATGCCCTACATTTTGTACTTTACTCAGAGTGGTACTGCTGACAGCAAGGAATTCTGGGTATATCACAGAGAGGGCACAGTAGGAATGGGATTTGTAACTGCGGACTAGTCATACCAGCTGGGCTCTGTAACTTTCCCCAAGGGTAAGTACTGGGATGCTCAGGATGTGGAGTACAGACCCTCCGCCGCAACTGTCAATATCAGGACACAGAGATGAGCTCAGTGCTCACACAGTGATGAACACAGCAATGCTGGACATCCACCAACGCTGCAGGCAATATAGGGAAATTGTCTATGCCTCAGTAGGAGAACAGTGTGGCTCAGTGAGGATGCTATGCTAATGACTGCAAGGTCACTGGTTCAAATGTCAGGGTTAGCAGAGTGATGTCACCATTGGGCCCCTGAGCGTGGCCCTTAACCCCAAAGGACCACCTGACCCTGAATTTCTCAAACGTACATCGCTTTGAATAAAATCAAAATCAGCATGAATTACATACTTCCTGCTAACATAACCAGGGGGATAAAAATGGCAGCAGTATGGACACATGGAAAGCTGTGATACAAGCTCAGAGAGATAAACTCTCCCCAGAGACACTTCCGCAAGCTGCATTGCTCCACTTGAACCAACGGGACTGCTAACTGCGGGAAGCGGACAAGTGCGAGCTCAAGGACACAGAGCTACTTCTACAGCTCAACACAACTAGGTCACGCTTCCAACATGGGCGGCGGTTAATAATAGACAGAAGCTCAGCTATCGATCAAGACTCTGCAAGACTGACACACTGAAGCCTCAGCAAAAACTGACGAGACGAGGGAGTCCGAACGTCTGGAGCGACGGACCCAACGGGACACCCATAGATAATATGAGCTATCAAATGGGAAACACCGATATATCTCTCTTTTAAAAGGTCATACTGAGCGAATGCGGCTGGAATCAAGGAAACCGTTCCCTGAATGAATGTACGAAACTTATCCACTGCGATTCCTTTGTTCGAGATTAGACAATGTTTACAGACCTGCTCACATTGTTTAAGACCAAACCAGCATTACATCAGCGAGAGTCGACAGGAAAGTCCCAAACAAGTTCCACCAACATCTGACTAACTCTTCCTGTATCTGAATATTTTACATGTAACAAAAGGAAAACTTCAAGAAATGCTCAAGAATGTGAAACTGTTTCAAAACTGAAAAATTGGCAGGCAAGATTATTTTCCAGTGGAGTGCAACTGTTTCTCTGCATCTCTACTTGTACAGTGATACTAGCTACATATTCGATGGCCTATATTTTATGGTTAACAGAATACATAAAAGTATAACCAATCGGCTGAAGTGAGGACCGTACACCAGAGACCATAAAGAGAAGTAAAACGCACAGCAGGTTAATGTTCGAGTGTCAAACCCGTAATTTACATCGCAGGCGAGATAGCTAACACTTACAATATCAATATCAGCGTAGCAAATGTGGCTAGCTAATAGCATAGCTAGTGACAAACAGAAGTGAACTAAACCACATAAACTGAAGAGGCTTTACATGGAGAATAATCCACTTGTCCCCAGACTAATTAATTATGGACATTTGTACTGCTAATCGAGGGTAAAAAACACAGACGATTCCTGAAGCTGTGCAAATCTTTGCTTCCCAAATTCAAAATCCTATAGTATTTCCGTAAAAGACTCAAGTACTTTGAATTTGATATAATGTGGAAAGTTACTAGCGTACATTTGTTTTACATTAAACAGATCAGCTATGTTTACAAAAAAAGCATGAATAGCACGAAGACCATCACGTTATACAATTAAAAAAAAAAAAAGAAGTGATCATTTGTGTAGTAATGATTACATTAACAAGAAATGACATCATTTCTAAGAACATGATTCACTTAAATACCACACCTAAAACAAATCAGACGAGTGTTTGAAGATCAAAATCAATGAACCAGGAGGTGACTAGTTAATCACATGAAACATGGGAAGGCAGTGACCACTTTCCTGTCCAACAAGATGGGTGTGGTAAGTGAAGCGCAAGATAAAAGCTGTATCTGAAAATCTTTCAAGTTGCCTGCAGCTGGTAGGGAGAAGTTCCTGTTAAATGTTTTGAAAGTGTTTTCAAAATGCCAAATACATGTAATTCATAAGGAGAACTTTCCTATACAAAAAGACCTTGCCTTTCTGCGCAAAACTTGCTATTCTGTCCAGGTCCTATGGGAACAAAGTCATGTTCAACAAAAGAGCTTTCAAGGGCTTCCAAATCAAATAAGACTTATTTAGAGGAAGCAGCAGAAAGCAGAGCTCAGCAGAGCGGCCGAGGGCCTCTCCGGTCAGAGCGGCCCTCTGGCAGACAAGAGCTTACAGCGGAGGGCCAATCCAGCGTAGACCAGGCGATCCTCGGCCGTGCCGGCACCGCGGGATGCTGGGAACACTGCAGAGGCAGTGGCACTGCAATCGAAGCAGCTCTTGGAGACGATCTCCCTAGATTCTGAGCATCTGCCTTTTGTACCAAACTTCATAAGAGAAACCTGCCACATACTTGGGATGTACCCAGCCACACATGAGGCGATATTCTGCCAGACAAAGCTCGCTGCTTAGGCTGGATGAGCAAACCTCAAAACATGAGGGCACATGCCTCTTTAATAAGAGGTTACCTGCAGACATCAAACTAGTCTTCATAGTCCACTTTCAGAGTTTTACACACTTTCTTAATAGGATACAGATGTTGGAAACTCCATTCCATCGTCCAGTGTACACAGAGTGCCTGGGCATAGAGCTCTGTGTGAACCGTTTCCTGTGGACTCCAAACAAGCACTTCCTAAACATACAAAAACGAAACCTACAGGCCTTCCTCACAGGCCGGCACGACACGTAGCACCTCTGTGTTCCTCACGTTTGCAGCAACATATTGTGATATGGCGTTATTGGACAGATGGACGCAAAGGATGTAAATGAAGACAGCTAGCTATTCAGAATGTTTCTAGAGCTTAAAAGCAAACAAAGCACTAGAGATCACCGTACTGCACATCAAGCAGCACTGCTCACTTGATATCCTGTTTCGTTGGGGCGTTATCCTATACTTGCGCTCATACAAGCACCCCTACATGGTACACCCCCCCTCGGGCCCTACAGCGACTCCCCCACGGGGCCAGCTTACAGAAAAGTTTCTAAACAAAAAAGGAACTGTGCCACTAATATAGGACAACAGCTGCAACACCAGCAATGGTGCACCATCACCGCCCCAAAAGCGCAGCAAAGGAACAAGAACTAGGGCACGTCTGCAGCAGAAGTCTTAAGTAGGAAGCAGGAAGACTTATATTGGGAACGGCATTCTGGGTCAAAGGCACCATGGCTCCGGCGTCTGTCAGCTTTAGCGGACATTGGCTAATGGTCTGGGATAATCTGCATGACGGCCATCACCATGATCTAATTATCCATTTCCTTTATGGCTACTGCTTGAGTCAAAGGAAATGCATCAGTCCAATAATGGAAATCGCTGCCGATTTTCACAATAAGTTCTAACATTATAGCATAGAAAAAGAGAAAAAGGCAGAAAGTAACGCGGAACAAACGACCTGAAAAATAAAGGGACCAACAGAATTGCACTCTCCCCCCCCTCCAAACTGAAATTCCTGTCCCCTTTATGTAACGCGATTTCAGAAACCGGGGCTCGAAGATACAGGATATTTGCTCAGGCAGGGAGCTGTAATTAGGTCTCATTAAACATGGCAGCTTTCAGCCACCGTTTGTGATGTAAAGACTATTTTGAGAAACAAACAGAGGATGGAAACAGAGTGGAAAGATCTCAATGTGGCCTGAATTGCGCCCTTGTTCAGTACGGTGTTTTTTTAACTGATCATGTGGTCAAAGAGGATGCTACACAAGATATTAACGGCCAATATTGATAGATGAGTACTGTGTACAATATTAACAGGCGGTGTGACGAGATGAATGACGGTTACAACAGACAGTTCTACCAGCTAAACCAGAAGCTTGGTTCTGGCCTACTTCTGGGTCTCCAAGCACCAATCCCTACTGGACATTCAGTGCCAAGGTGGCCCAAAAAAAGAGCTTTATTTTTAGATGTGCTCTAAAGGGTGGGATTCTTAGACCTCAATTCTATAAGAGCTTCATCTAGGTTTTGAACTGACTATAACCTGCTTACTGAATAAATGACGCTGGAATATTCACCTCTGAAACGGGGCAGCCACAGATCAAAGACCCCCCAAGCAAGATCTTTTTAAGAATTGCTAAATAAATGAAGACAGATTGGAAGCCATTCTGGGAAGGTTTTCCTGACTGTCAAAATGCTCTCGGAGTTTAAAAATTGGGCCTCACTTGTAAGGAACCTGAATGTTGATTAGAAAATGCAAGGTGATGACGACATTCAGCATTTTCAAGCTCATTTTGTGACATGAGAAAAGTAATTAAGACCAGCAGCACCAAATTACTCATAAAAAAATATACTGGCAGTCGAATAAATTATCAGGTCCAAAAAGTCATACTGATAAATCTTTACTAGTATCACACTACTGAAAAAACACATTCATAAAAGTCACATTGAACTGTGTGTACATGCACATTGCCCATGTGCACACTAAAAGACTGCACTCATATAAATTATTGGTTTAATCTTTAATTTTGCTTTGTTTATTATGTATTTTAACAGCAACAGCATATCCACAGCAATAGCAGCTGCCATTAATAACTGGGATTGGCAGGAGGTCAAAGTCAAAGTTAGTTGCTTTTCCAGAAGTTCAGGCATCGCGTTGGGAATTGATAAAGTGTCTGGAATCAAACTGCAAATGATCCCACGGTAGGTCAACCGGCTGGGAACAAGCCTGTAGTACAACAGCAGAGTGTAAGCTGTGCGCCGGCACAATCTACAGTCACTCACTCACACACACACACACACACACACACACACACACACACACACACACACACACACGTTGGTCTTCCTATCTCAATGGGGACCGTCCATTCATTTCTATGCGAAAAACCCTACGCATACAAGGTAACCTCTACCCATTCCTAACCTTAACCATAAGTAACCAACCCAAACACAAGACTTTTGGCATTTTTACTTTTTTGATTGCATTCACAGATTTTTTATAAAACTGAGGTTATCCAAATGGGGACATCAAAACATGTCTCAAAAAGTAGGGAAATTTCAGGTTTTACTACAATTTGGGGATAATTTGGTCCTCAGATGTGATCTATGCAAACCCACACACACACACACACACACACAATCATTCACACTTTTCTTCATGCTACTTACATGCCTTTTTATTCAGGGCACATGGGGTGTGACACGGAACCACAAAGGCCAGAACTGAGTAATGTTCAGAAGTTCATGTGGGTATACACACACACAAACACACACACACACACACACACACACACACACACACACAGGTTGGGTTTCCATAATTAGCCATCAGTACATGCAGGTGACCTCCCTTACTTCAGAATCAGAAGGAGTATTTTAACCACAGGGATTAAATAGCCATCCACTGTACATCAACACTGCAAGCAAAGACTTTGAAACGACTGCAGAAAACAATGCAATTACAATAATTCTATTAGACCAGCAAAACACCTACATTAAGAAGCCCACACATGACTAACAGGGATACACAGAATGGTTGTGGGGACCAAATTGGAATGTGTGGTACTAATCATAGAGATCACAGACAAGGTGTGGATGCTGCTTTAACGAGGATTTTGTCTGAGTAAAAGCAAAATTATGAAAATTGATAGCTGACAGTGCGATAAAAAAGACAGCCTAACAGCCAGAAAACTAACCAACTTATTGCAATGACAGGAAGCATATTTCTAAATTCGGAAATGGAGTATTTCTTTGTCTCACTTGAGTGCACAGCTCCGCATCTCCATTCTCATTTTCCAGCTTGATGTCCTAATGGTGGGGTAGGTGGGGGGGTCAACAAAGCCCCAATGACAAGACACAGTCCTTCAACGGCCCAATGCAAAGCAGAACCTAATCACGCTAACAAGGTCTAAAAATGGCCAACCTGTCTCTGTTCAAGTTAGTCCATTCCAAATCCAATCCAGTGAACTGTGGAAACAGGAGGGTGCAACAGAGTCAAGCAGTGAATGGGACAGGACTAAAGACTGGGTCACACTAGGCTTCCAATCCCACCCATACATTCAGCAGCAGACAAGGAAAAAGAAAAGGTCGGCACAGCTGACCTTACTGCATCAGAATGGTGATGATGACATGCATGATGTTTTGTTCAGTTTATGTAGTCCATATAAATTTGTACACATTTCACTTTTGTTCTAATATGATTGCATGATACAAAGATACTTTACCAACAGGATCTTTCAGCCACAACTTTTTATAGCCAATATACATGTTTTTTACACCGCCACAAAAAATTCTGAAATTAATTTTTTTTTTAAATTTAAAAAAAAAAAAAAAAAAAAAAAAAAAACCCACACACAAAATTACGTCTCGTAGGAACCACGCTGGAAGCTGGGATCCCCAGCAACAGCCACTCAAACAGGTTTATATTACAGGCTTCCGAACTGCCATGCCATGCCCAGACTAGCAGTGACCCAGCGGTAATGCAGTGCTTACTGGCACAGGAGGATCCGAGGGACGGCATAGCAGCCTCTTAATGCACAGGCAGCCAAACCTCGGCCGCACACAGAGGCATGCAGAAGTCTGGGCACCCGTGCTTAAAATGGCCGTTAATGTGAATTGTTAAGTGAGCCGAATTGTTCGCCAAAAGCCATAAAGGTGACACGTTTCTTGAATACTTTAAGCAAGAATTCACTTTTATTTCCATCAGTCATGGGTAGAGAATATCAAAATAAATAAATGAAAAGGGTCTGAAGCAAAAACTTTGGGCACCCCAACATATTTGAGGTGTCAGATAAGGTTTATCAAAGGTCCCAGTCCTTCATTAGCCCATTAAGACTAAGGCTTGTTCACAGTCATCGTTGGAAAAGCCCAGGTGATGCAAATCGCAAAGCTGTAATTCTCTCACTCCTCAAAACTGTCCGAACAACCAGCATCTATGGTCTCCTCTAAGCAGCTGCCTAACACTCTGAAACATAAAATCAACTGATGCTCACAAAGCAGAAGGAGGTTACAAGAAGATAAAGTGTTTCCAGGTAGCCGTTTCATCGTTCGTATTATTAATAGAAAATGGCAATTAACAAAAATGGTAGCACTGAAGTCGAGGTCTGGAAGACCATGAACACTCTCTGAAAGAACTGCCCATTGGATGGCTAAAAAAGGCAAACAAGACCTCAGTGCGACTGCAAAAGACCTCTAAGGAGATTCAGCAGACTCTGGAGTGGCGGTACACCAATCTGCTGTGTAGCAATACCTGAATAAATATGACCTCCATGAGTCAGCAGAAGAAAACATTTCCTGCATCCTAGCCAGAAAATTCAGCATCTATAGTTCGCAACATCTAAACAAGGCAGATTTCGGAAACAAGACGTGTGGACTGATGAAGTCAAAATATACTCAGTGACAAAAAAAAAAAAAGCTAAGTAGTCAGAAGTAATAGTTCAATTTGGATGTAATTCGATACACGTGCAGACCAGCAATGGGTATATAAATGATTCGATTTACAAGGAGCTGGCACGTCTAGTCACCAGACACAGAGGATGCCCCATTAGACAGCATTACCAGCACTTGACAGGGGTTTGCATGAGCCCGGGTGGTCATATTGTACAATTGCCTGGCATGTGGGGCATGCAGATGTCACAGCTGGCCAATATGAGAACCAATGGGCACATGTGGGCACACACACGTTGTGAAGGTCCTGGATGCCTGGCAGACCACGAGGGATGATCGCCGTGTTGTGCAGCAAGTATTACAGAACCGTGTGACGTCTGCACCTACCCTCCAGACACAGGCATCGGACTCTCGACACCACACGACATCCCGCACCGTGTCTCTTCGACTGCCATGCCCCATAGGCTGCCGCTACCACCAGCACAGAGACAGCTGCATTTGGAGTGGTACCATAACCGGGAGGCATGGACTGATGACGAGTGATGACTCTCGGGTCTGTAATACCATGGATGACCGTTGTGTGCGGGTATAGCAGCACTGAGGGGAGAGGACCAAGCCTGCCAGTGTTGTGGAGAAACACACCAGCGTTTCTCCTGGCATCATGGTGTGGGGGCATATAGGATCAGAAGTTTGCTCATTCATGCCAGCTCTGTTGTCCGTTTGAGCTGATATTATACACATGGCCTTCTACCACATGCATATACCAGCATTTCGTTTCCACCACTCCATCTGGATGCTTAAGTTTTTTTTCACTGAGTATAGAACCTTTTGGTATTTTTGGGGAAAAAAGGGTGCCAAATTCCAGGAAAAGAACACCTCTATAACTATTAAGCGTGGAGGTGGGTCGATAATTGGGCTTGT
>JAODKF010000045.1:9267423-9290447 GCA_026779585.1 Mormyrus proboscirostris | reverse complement strand
TACCAGCGGTGATACCCGCCGAAGGGGGTGCTACCAGGTACTGACCATGTCGGGTGCCCAGACTTTTGCTTCTGGCCTTTTACATTTTTTTTGGTATTTTCTACCTGTGATTGAAATAAAAACGTAATCTTGCTTAAAATATTAAGGAAAAAAAGTGTCATCTTTAAGATTTACCTTTTGGTCATCAGTTCAGTTTTCTGCTCACTTAACTATTCAGTAACAGACATCTTAAGCAAGGGTGCCCAGACTTCTGCATGCCACTGTATAAAAAACAAAAATTAGCTATACATATATGGCTAAGCAGTAACTGAATTGAAGAGCAAAATTTCCAAAACTCCGCCCATTTTATTATTTTTGAGATGATACCACCAATGAGCTAAAGTTAGGCTTCCCAGTATAGTACTGGGAACCACGTACTGTTGAACGACAGTGTACCACACTGTGAAATCGCTGACTCCGTCTTAAAGCACTGAGGTATTTGCAACTCTTTTAAAAAAAAAAAAAAAAAAAAAAATGACCTTGAAATTTAGTGAAGGAACCTCTTCATTCTGAGGCCGCTACCACTCAGGACAAACCACACACTCACATGAGACATAAGCATGTGTTAACCGTCTCTAGCATACAAACTGCTGTATACTGCACACGAAGACACCACCACCCTGTTGTGCTTCAGAAAATCACTAAGGTTTTATAATGGAAGCAAAACACTTTCATCTCTGCCGTTTGCCCAGTGTTGGGTTTCTTTAATCTTTATGAGATGAAATTTATTGCATAAGGAAGATGATACGTCTGACAGCCATCGTGGTCATGTTTCAGTGAACGCGAGCGTCGCAAACAAGATCAGTGGACCAGTTTCTTTGTGTGATTAACAAGCGAGATGGGCCGTCTACCCATCAAAGCGTTTAAACAGCTCCTTGGTGACATCATATAGATATATAAAAGCAGAAACATTCAGCTCTTTCAGTGAGGGACTTTGTTCTTGCTCACAGCAGAATTCTCTGCATACATTCACCACTGTAGACTCCCTCCCAAAGATATTAGTACATCCTTCCCCACTTCTGTTTAGCCAAAGCCTTGTACTCAATGTATGTGCTTGCTGAACTGCAACAGAAGCCCATTTTAAAACATCAGCAGACCTAAGGACTAGGAACAGACCAATACAACAAATAAGCTCTCTTATAAAAGGCCCAAAACTGGTATGCATTACCTTATTTTCCTTCTTCATTCAAGTGTCAGTAATATCCCTAAAATTTCAACTTGAGGTATGCCCCGGAGTTAAGACAATTACTTGATATTTGAAATATTCAAAATGCACGAGAACAAAGACCAATTCAAGTTGCTTTGCTTAAATCCCTTTTTCGATGTGCAGTACTATTCAAAAATAAAGTGTTAGGAAGTCAGATAAAATGTTCATGAACACTATGACCCCATGTCTGTTAAAGTGTGCAATTAATTGTGCTAGAGATGGACTTAAACGTGGAATGGGAGAGGTGCCAGAGAAGTTTGAGAACAGAAGCAATGTTCATCGAGCCTTACTAGATATCAGGAAGGTTTTGAAGTACAATAAAAATTCTTGTTAGTTTTGATCGAGGTACTGTTAATTTTCATATGTTCTAATGTTAAATTGTGATTTTCCTAAACAAACACAGCATACATTTCCTATGCAGATAAATAGCTTTATACACTTTCTCTGATTGCCCAAGACCTTTGCACAGCGCTGTCTCAGTCATTTTGTTGGTAGCCCTCACTGAAGTTCATTCTCCTCCCCATCAAACGTGCGAAAGGCATCGCAAAGGCATTTCACGGAGGCACTTTACGAGACCTAGCTATTATCGGTGAAGGCAGTCCACACCCAGACAGCTGTAATATCATTACAGCCCGAGAAAGTGGAATGTTAGCTTAGGGGCAATCTGCAATATAACTTAAAAAGCAGAAGTGTGCGATTTTGCACAAACTGGGGCAAAAAAAAAAAACAAAAAAAAAAAGGCCACTTGAAGAGCAGACTGTGCATTCCTCGCATGTCGTCATAAATATTGGTGAAGTGTAGACATAAACTGACAGCAGGGTGTGGGAAGAGAGTAGAAAATAAGCAGAAGCTGACAGTGTCTGTAACTGGATGGACCATCTGCATCCCAAGGACATGGTAACTACACATACACCACCCCTAATGCCCGCTACTATCTGTATCCCCCTGGACGCATCACAATGACCCTCCGCCTCTCATGACCCTACATGTACCCCTTTGACGACGCTATGCGCCTGAGTATTAGTGATCACACGCTACGCTCCCTGTGGCGTCACGCTGAATAATCTGGACAAAAACTCCCATATCATCTCTGCCTTAAAGGATTGAATGGTAAATTTAGAACAGAACAATACATTTCCCATTTTCACTAAAGGGTCCCTGCAGGCACATAGTTTCCATCACTTGTTTCTGGTTCACAAGTCGCCCTTTCTGTGCCGTTTTAAGTAGACCAGTCATAGCATATGAATCCAGATGCGTATAACTAGGCCAGAGAAGCGTTCCCACAGCTGTTCGACAGTTGACTTGGAACAAACATCTCCGTTAAATAAGAACGCTTCCATGCGAATATTCCGGAATACGCAAGAGAAGATAAAGGACTTCGGTAATTCTGTACAACTGGGCGACTTGGATCGCCTCCATGTCTTTCCATGGAAAAATCTCCCAAAACCGCAAGATTCTATTCTCACAAGGCTTGATGCTACCAATAATATTCAACGATGTATGATTAGCTACTATAGTTTTTAGCGGGGAATAGGCTCCGAGATGGATTACCGTTTGAGGATCCATTTCGGGGGAGACCCCGTGGCTGTCGGGTGGGGTCCTCCACGCCCGGAGGTGGTTTCCAAGGGTCTGGGCATTGAGCGGCTGGAATAAAGCTGCGTGCTGCTTGTACTAAACCTCCCCAGTTAATTGCTAAACATGGCACACTGTGAATGGAGGTGGATCATTCATTGAGAGCGACAGCAGCGCTCTCGTGGGCTAGTCGCAGCACGCCGTGGCACTACTCAGATGGCTGGTGGGGAGGGCACTCGAATTCCTCTCGAAGGACAGGACAGGAGCCCCACAATGCCGCAGCGCCCTGGGAGGCCTGGGTCCGTGCCTGCCAGAGGGCCTCCGGCGAGCGTGCCAAGAGCCCATCACCTGGCTGGCGGCCAAGACGGATGAGTGCGACCGAGGAGCCGAACTTCACTTGCTGGCGGGCAGACATTACGTCCCTCTCGTAAGCCTCACTTATCAAAATAAGCGCGCGCTCCTTAGCGTGTCAGCGCCGACGCTGCATCATTACCCGAAATCCTCAAGATCTGCTGAAACTCCAGTCGGGCAGCTTTTATTCCACACACAAAGAGAGCTTTTTTAAAAAAAAATAAAATAAAATAAGCGGGCCTTATCTCAGCCTTGGTTTGCATTTTAATGGCAATTAAGCATCATGGCTTGGAATGTCGAGCGGTCTGAAGTCAGAGGGGGGAGTTTTTTCTCATCCAGTCATTATAAACTTTATAACACGTCACATATGGCAACCCAACAGCCCATCCCGGAATTCAAATGAAGGGAAATTCCAGCATATTGCCAGGAGCGACTATCAGCAATCAGGATCACCAGGTCCGATGCAGTCCTGCGGTCCCCACCCAGTATTTATATGTCAGGATACAAATTAGCCTGGTTAAGACCCAAGACCCTCAAACAAACGTTTCGGTTAAGCGGCACGCTGCTCACATTTCTTCTCCGTACCACGGCAGGTTGGCTGAACGTTTACGAAGCTCGTAGAAAAGTGGCGGCGGGGTGAACATGACACAGAGGGGTGTTATAAAGACAAATTGCAGGTTAGTCAGCGACGCTATAATCTACAGCTTTAAATACAGGCTGTAACGTTAATAAGCACCAGGGTGCAGCTTGCGTTGCCTCTTCAGGATTTCATTGAATCTAAACACGAAAAAAAAGTTCCTGTAACATGGGAGAGGTGCACATGATCGGTGAGCGACATGACCCGTGCAAAGCCATGCGAGACCGGGCCCATTATCAAGTACTTTGGGGTTAGACATGTAAAGAGTGGTCAATAAAGCAGTAAGCCCTGGCATATTGAAACACCCATCCATCTCCCAAATGCCAGTACGTCTAGAGGCCTGGAGTTTGCGCCAAGAAACAAAAAGGCACAGGGCAGGAGGACACAAGGAATAGTACAGGGCACGCACTTGGCTACAAATAATCTAGGCATCATTTATGCAGATGAGACTACAGATAATTCTGACATTATATTGCAACGTTAAACCAAAAATTTATTTATAGTGCAAGGACTGTCTCTTGTTCATTGTTCGTCGAGTATCAGGGGTTCAGTTGTTTAACAGTGACCTAAGAGGTACTAAAAGATTTAAAAGTCAGTGTAGAGCAGAGGTGGAGATTTCAGGTCCAGAAAGTACAAATCCTGAGCAGGATTTTGTTTCAAACAACCAGCTGCGTATTCTGTGACTGTGACTGACTCTTTATACTCAACTGGTTGGTTGAAACAAAATCCTGGTCTGGATTTCTCCTTTCTGGACCTGAAATCTCCACCTCTGGTGTAGAGTATATGGGAGTTGGAGACCTGCTAGGTGTGAGGAAACCACACTATAGACAGCAGATCAGTTTCAGCCCCACCTTCTGGGTCAAGTACCATGAAAGAACAGGTACTTTGAGCAAAACCAGTTTCTGTACAGACTTTAAGCTAGTTTAGAAATGAATACACAGATATTGAAGTACACGATAAAATCCTTAGAGGGTCCACTTGGCTTGTAATTGACCCAGATCCTCTTCACAGTTTTTCTGCCCAGTAAAGCCAAGCTCAAGGTTATATTTAGCTAGATGAAGTCATTATCAAACCATATACTTGTAAAAATTCAGTTTAAAACATTAGCGTTATTTTAAGGTTAAATATTGTTGTTATATCTCAATTTCGAAAGCAAAAATAGGCAAGTGGTTTATAGGTTTTTGATCGCAGCTGACAGATAAAGCCCTCTCACCAGTTTCACCAAAGTCAGTCGCATAATTCCAGCAGATTCCTGCAGCACAGGAGGAAGGATCACATGGGCATGAATGTGATGGCGATGGTCCTTTTGTCTCACAGGGAGGCGTACCAGATGTTAAGGGGATATGACATGCTGAGATGTCAGGTGTGTAGAGATTTGCTATGCTGAGGATAACTTCAGCAGCAGGCCGCTTGGATAGACACACACACAGACCCTCCTCTACTTACAGTCCTCTTCCTTCCCATGTCTGAAAGTTTGTAAGTCCACATTTTGCGTGTGTGGCTCCCGCAACATCAAATTATGTTCTGCACACCAATTCCACCTAGTATGACTTCTGGCCGCTTCTCCCGCCGCGCAGCAGCGTAGCCTGCGTACTCCCAGCATCCTACTTCTCTGTACTTGCGTATCTTTACTTACTTATGCATGCAGATCTGAGTACCCTTAAAATGATGCTGAATATCAACTTACAAACATTTCAAGTCACGGACGGCCGTTCGGAACGCATCTCGTTCATAAGTAGAGGAGCGTCTGTACTGATCCATCTGCAGACAACATAAAATTCAGGCCGGCTGTGCCGCAGGAGCAGGGCACATATGAAAGCAGTGAGAGAATGTAGGCCCACTGATGTAAAGACAACCTTCCAGACTTCGGTCACCAGGGACACCCCGAGTGATTTAGATATATTAGTTTAAATGGGGCTCATGTCTGTACAGCTAAAATGCCCACAATTTACATTTCACAGAAAATTCGGACCCGTATTCGGAAATCTGAAAGCATAAAATCAAAATCCACAATCCATCTACAGTTAAATAAAGACTATCTGATTTTTTTTTTTTAAATTGCAAAAACCTTCCATATTTTACAAGCTTTACTGATAAACATTAAATTGATAAGGTACAGTAAGGCACCAAAATACAAACTAGCTTGTAGCTATGAAGTTTTGCTTTCCTTACAATAGGCTAGTATCTAGATATTTTCAGCTATTGATTTTTGACGATGATCATGAGCAAACAGTCCAATACAACATTCAAACGGGTTTGTGACACCGGCCAAGGATCGAGAATTAAACATTACAGCAATCTGACGTTCTCACATTGGAGTAGGAGCCGGTCCTTGCACTGCTTGAGCATACAATCACCTTTTTGCCAAAAGAAGGGAGACAAAAACATTCAAAATGATTCAGCAGCCACAAGTAGCCACCAGTCAATCCCATACGGAGAGTCAAATTCTCAGCTCTAGCATCATCTAGCTGATAACCTATGGCTTCACAATGTCAATAATCTTATACATAACCTAATATCAGCATTTACCACAATAGAGCCATTAAAATCTATTAACAATTTATATTCTGCAACAAAAATGTTACATCGTATATTAACTAACCAGACAGAAGCGGGACTGAAAACTGAACTTTCTCTGAACATCTGACTTTGACAGGTCTCACTCCCTTATTCCCAGTAAAGGTCTATACCCTCTGTAACCACTTAGACGCATCATCCCTTTCTGACTGCACTTGCCATCCAGTGGACCAGTTAGCCCGGTGACTCAAGAGGGCTTTATTTATTTACAAAATGTAATTTCCTTGCAAACATTCCAAACTGACGTCTCTAAAAACCATCTGCCTTTAAAAGGAAGTCACATGGTGATATGCAGGCAATGGGGGAGGAAATTCTCCAGCACAAACAAAAGCTAAAAATATGCATGCGGCGCACGGGCCTGTGCCCCGTCACCGCCAAAGCCAGCCGAACACCCGGGATGGCCAGTTGGCTCCGCCCTGCTATGTGGTCATGTGACCTCACACCTGGCTGCTTCAGGAAACTCTGATGCTTTTCTGCTGGCGTGTGGTCTTCATCCCTGACGGCTGAAAGAGGTCCGTTTAAATAAAGAAACAGGAAACCAGCCACAAAACAGCAGATGTCCTCCAATCAAGGTTCGGCTGTGTCACATGGGCCTTGTTATTTATCCGTAATGGAGGAGCGATTTCCCTTTGAAGGACTGTTCGTAAGAGGGAGGCATTTATGGTAATTTTGGAGTAAAATTACAGATGGTATGAATTTTGGATTTCAGAAATCAAATCGATTTTTACAAAATGTTAACAGAACAGCTATTTTTCAGCCTACATACTGTATTACATTACCAAAATCTGATCTCCGTTAGATGGTCAAATTTAACTTTGCCATTACTTTACAAAATGTATCGTAAAGTGGAAAGGCATCTATAATGCTCAAAAGTAACTCATAATCTTCACCTTTGAACGTCACAAAATGTCACATACTCAAAGATGGAAATTTTGAAGAGAAAACATGCTAGGACTCACTGTGGTTTTATTATTTATGTTATGAACAATTTTATAACTAGTTTGTCCTTTCCTTTTGCATTCTGTCAGTGCTATAATAATCTATAAACCACATTCAGTATTGTTTTATACCTCTTTAGCGCAAACCAGAAATACAAGGCTGACAGTGAACTAAAACTATGGCAAAAAACAACATACTGTAGGGGTTTACGGTATAATTAGCTTCAAGGCTAAAGCTGGGTTCTTCATGTGAGAGTAGGTTTAGATAAACATGCAATTAAAATTGTTCCAGCAATGCGCCCCTCAGTGTGCGAAGAAAAAAAAAAACTTAATAGCTTTAGATAAAACCAGAAGTTTTGGCTCACACGGAAACCTATAATTCTTTCTGACACCAACTACAGCTTCAGCAGATCCCAGGTGAGGGAGAGGATGCAGTAAAACAAGACCCACCCGGTGTGGCGTCATCGTCACGCAATGTGCGCGTCACCTGTGTTATTTGGGTACCATCCACAAATAACAAACGCGCAGGTGCAGAACTAGGCGTCACGATGCCGTTGCCTGCCAACCGGCATCCACAGCTTGCATTAACCACGTTCAAGTCAAGGTACAAGTTTACCAAGTAGCAGAAACACACAATAGCCTGTCATCGGTGTACTTTAAAAGCTTTTCTTTTTTCAGTGGCGTAACGTGTTAAGTGAAATGCCAGCCTAAGCAACGCTTATCTAAAAATCTGGAAATGCTTCGAGAAAGCTTTAGTCTAGATACTAAAAAAAAAAAACAAACCCTAACACCCTCATCTTCTCGATGCCATGAAAGTCTGTCGTGACACATCCAGGTAACGTGCGTCATCAATGTCTCTCTGCCCGCTTCTTCTGCGTCTCTAATGCAGTATTGGCGTGTGAGGTTTGAAACGCACGGTTGTCGAGCTTCAATCACCCTGCTCATATCTACAGGTACTGAATCTGCTTCGATGTGAGCCACGATAAGTAACAAAGCAAGACTCGGCTACAAATCGATAAATACGACGAAATGATAGTTTCATACAACAAGTTAAATAACCAAGCAGTAACTATTGGGGAAGACAGAATGACGGCGGTATTATTGCCGTTTTAATAAAATGACGCGTCCAATATATATCATATAAAATAAAATTTGATTAAGTGAAATGAATATTAACGACAGACCACTAATGTTTTGTAAATATAGGCTACTGCCAAAAGACTTAATTTACTGAAATGACACTGAGCACAGCTGTTCCGTTTACAGGGCTTTTACGGCTATCAAAGGACTTGCTCCTTAACCAGAGGAAAAAAGCAGGGATTATCATTCTTCATCCGATAATTAGCCTACATTTTTTGCCTGAACGTAAAGAAAGGCGCGCGGTGCAAAACAAAGCGCAAATTATAAAGTAAAGACGTTTCTCTCCAGGGGCGAGTCTGGAGCCAGATCGCTTTCGGGAAACTTTAGAAGATCCAAGTTGGCTGCGATGGAGGCGGTGAGAAACGTCCCGCATTGAGACGCTTCTGGCCGGGACTGGCAGCCGGCTCCGCCGCAGCGTTAGTGGTTTGCGCTTACCTCGAGTCTTCCCAGGCGTTTTGCGTCGATGCACCGAAGCAGATCGCCTTCTCAAAGTATTAAGCGACCCCGGGCTGAAGGTGTTCTTCATCTGGCTAGCCGGGGATCAACGCTGTGCCTGTCCGGCAACACCACTCCCCCACCCCTTAACAGCCTTTAAAGCGCTCTTTTCAATCTGTCTGGACGACAGCCAGGAGTGAGCGGTCACTTTACCGCCATATGATGAATGTATCATTTATTTTCCGCTAGTATTCAAACACTCTTTATACTGGGAAACTATGCGTAGCGACATGCGCCACCCCGCAGTCTTCGGGGTTTTCGGTGGGGTCGTTGTGAATGTTTCGTACAAAAAAGAGCGTTTCACATTTGCAGGCAAAGTTTCACTTGCTGTCTAATTGTGGTCAGACTTGTTTCAAAAATAACATTGAAACGTGTTTCAAAGTAAAATAGTAATTTAACAATTTTGGAAGCCTTTCGGCTAACATCAACGTTCAATTAGGTGGGAGAAATTATTTCCAGGTGTTCATGGTGGCTAGAGGGATATAAAAGCAATTATTGCGCCATTCTGCAATAAATCGAGAACGGGCTAGTTAAAAATGGTTAGTTCTCGGAACGGGTTGAAATTATTGTTACTTTTTGGAAGCCATGTCGTTAAAATTCACAAAACTCTTTAATTGTTACAAAAACCTGACGCAGGGCACATTTTGTATCTGGTATATTTTTATAGAAAGACATGCAAAATTTAGGACACAATTATTTTCCATTAATGTGGGGATGTATAGGCGGCATGTTGCAAGAAAAAGAAAAAAAAGCATACGGGAAAGGAAAACTGCGCTTCTGTTCGTAGTGTTTTTAAGTAAGATTTGCGATACAATCAGCGTATCATCATGAGTTAAAAAAGACAGCCATTTCGGGGCTGATGAAACTAATGGCATCAAATAGCACTAACAAAAAAAACGGCGTTTCCCGTTCTGTGATCATACTTGTACAAAGTTGACAGGAAGCTATTTAGACGATGCTTGAAAGCGATAAGAAGATGTAGAGGAGCGTTACTAATGTGCAAAATGGTAGACTCTTGTCTCTCTCCAGGGTCCGCCTGTTTTTATCTGCGGTATCCACCCTTTTGTGTAATGTTCAGAGCCTTTTTAAAAATCTCTGCCTGTAAAAACTGTAGAATGTGAAGCTCCACAATGCAGCCTAATTGTGGAATGGCATAACACTTTCTGAATGTTAGTATGAAATGTTGTAGATTTCTGTAGTGGGAACAAGGAAGGGCTTGATCTGACGTTAAAAGAGTGGTTTTAGTGTCATATTTGCGGTAATTATATAAAATGTCTTTGGATATCTCAGAAAGACTACATAGAGATGGATGATTCATTTCAGTGAATCGGTTCTTTTGAGTTTGTTAAAACAGGAAATTAGTTCCCACTGTGATGAATTTGTTTCTTTTGGGAGTCAGGAGTCTTTTGAAATAAGCACGCAATTTAAAATGTAATTTTGTTTGTGCGTAACATTTAATTATATATGTATATGCTAATATGTTTTTTATATGCATTTCTTATTCCACTAAGTAATACACTTAAAATTAAATTATATTATCCATACTGACTCTTTAACAGGGGCACACATTCTGAACACCTGCCTCTTACATGTTTAATTTAATGTATTTAAGGACCCCTGTAAAGTGTAGGGGGCCCTGAATCTGCTGGGGTATCCATTCCCATCCAGCACCCCGACTCTGTACATCGTTACCCCAGAGGGTGCCTCAGTCATGGAGGAACTGAAAGATGAATCACTCTGTCTGCCAAATGAACAAATTAGTACACAGAGGGCCCAAGATGATTTCATCCCCTTGACACAAGCCTAATGCATACAAACAATAAAGGACTTCAAGCAAATCCTGATGAAATGTGCGGTCGCTTTCTCACCTGACTGGGTTCTGTAGAGGTTTGATTGATGATGATTGGATGTTTGTTTTTTTGATAGCAACTGTTCTAATTACTTCTACTTTAATTCCATCCATCCATCTCCTGTACCCACTTATTCTGTTTGGGGTTTTAATGGTCGAAAGCCTGTCCCAAAAAATATAGAAGGGCATAGATTTGGGTATGGGTGGTAGACATATGCCCCTAGCAGTATTGTAAAAGTATATTGTGTGTGTGTAAAGGGTTTTATTTATTTTATTTATCCTTTATTTCACCAGGAAGGTTTCATTGAGATACAATATCTCTTCTTCCAGGAAGTCCTGGCCAAGATGGCAGCAATTAAGAACAAAAGACAAAATTTTCATATACACACATACAGAGAGGATTAATATGAACACAGACCAAAACACATGCAAATACTCAAACTATACACAGAATAAAATTAATTTATGATTTTGTCCAATTTAGTTTTTGAGAACGTCCTTCTATCCCTTCTCCTTGCACGAGATTTACCTCTGTGCTGAATAATAGTTCTCCGTGTAGTTCTGTTCTCTGTGTAGTTCTTTGTTGTATTGTGTGTATTTTGTGTAGCCTGTATTATACTGTATCGTATTGTACTATACTGTATTATACTGCATTATATTATACTGTAGTGTTTCTGTTTGTTTTGCACATGGAGCCAGGAGAAACGCAATTTCGTTCTACCACGCACTCTCAAACTGTGTGGTATGAACGACAATAAAGTTTACTTGACTTGACTATTGTTACGTCAGTGATTTTCATTTTTCAAGACATGGTTGTAGGAGTCGGGATGGGGGTGTTGGGGCTGATTTGGTCCCTACCAATATTGCAACCAAAGCTACGCCTTTGCTACACCAGCATCTGTGTTCCGAAAGCATACAAAGCCTGCTGTCCCCTGGTAATTCCGTCTATTTTATTTTAAGTGCTGGTGGGAAACGGAGGGAAAAACCAGTTCAAAACAACATTCTGTGGTGACATCACTGAGGCAGTGTTTCCAGTCTTTGGCCCCAGGGTAGCTTGGCCAGTGAGGTTTGTTGACTGCGATCTCCACAAGGTGCCGCATCACTTCACCAAGGGCTCTGCTGCAGATTTCAAGGAATTCTGCTGCTAGCTGGACATAATCTCATTCTTCACGAAGCTTGGCGTCAGGCTGCCTTTTAGCGTTCTTTGTTGCGAACATATTCCTTTTAAGAGCAGGTAGGCCTCTCTGATCTTGCCATACCAACACTGATAAATATTTTTCTGCTCATGTTGATAGGTAGTTGGGCTGCTATAGAGGTCAATGGACATTTCAGGCAGCCAGGCAGTCTTGTTTAGACATAATATTGATAAATTGTGCCAAAATGCAAACCATAATTAAGTGATTAGTTTGTGTGCGCACGCTGTCCCATGCCAGTGTACACTAGCCCAAGCATGCTTATGGCATATGGAATTCTGATATTCTGCCTGCAGGTTCACAAACCACAAGATTTATTGATGTCTAAGTCCTAAAAATGAATTTTAAGTATTATTCTGTGGGAAGGGTAATCTGCTGATTTGTACGATTTTCAATTTATTTTTTTTTTTTGCATGATCCTGTGCTGCAATGTCTTCATTACAAGTTTTGCATAGTTTTGTGTCACGTTACCAGCCAAAGTGTTTTCCGGTAGACTAATATTTTAAGGGTTTGTCCTCAAGTCTGCTGCGTTAATCATGTCATGTGCTGGCACATTTTAAATGGTTAGGTCTATATGTGTGGGTTTGGATTAAGTTTGGTCCATTAAGACCACCAGTTCCCATGTGTCTTGAAAAATCAAAATCACTGATGTAGCAATAGAAGGGAGTTCTCAAAAAGTAAACTGGACAAAATCATTTTATTAAATAGGCAGTAAAGCTGTGGGCTTGCTTGTCAAAGCAAGAACAAGGGCATTATTATTAACGACTATGCTTTCTACTGCCCTATTCTTAATTTTGAAAGCACGTTAAACAAAATTTGTATTAGTGAGTAAAGGCTAAAAGGTTTAAAGCCTATTTGCTGATAAATCTTTAAGGACTTGAGAGACAGATACTCCTAAATGTTACAAGTTGATTAATGATATGACATTAAGACAGGTAGTAACCTATAAATATCAGAATGCATTTGAGTATTTGGCTGGTTATTAGAGCAGCTGCACTTAAGTTCGTTACTCAGGGGAATATCTCACCGAGGTTTGAACCTATGACCTTATGGACAATTCAAAGCTTAAATCATAGCTGCATGCAAAGATTTTTTTTCTCATGTTACTAATTAGTACTTGGATTTATTCTAATTCTCTGATTTAACTTTTTCCCTTCAAACAATGCAAATAAAATTTGAGTTCATGTTGATGCATTTGAATAAATATGAAATTTGGGGGACAATTATGCAGGCATTAATGGGGGGGCACCATGAAATGTCTGGGTGTAACAGCTGAAGTTCATTGTTAGGGCATGTTTTCTGATTGCATAAATGTACTATTAAAAATGATTTATTACTGTAACTACAGCACAGTTATGCAAGAACACTTCAGAAAGCTGTATCTGATGATCTTCAGAAACCAGTGTAATTGTGGCCTTTCAGTTTCAGCATTTCCACCATAGCCCATTATTACCAGTTGCAGCACCAGATTGAGTCCAGAATGGCGCCCCACACAATGACCTGTTAGCTTCTTTGTATAACTTATGTATGTTCTGGCCATAGTATGTTTATTATTGTACGTATCGTAATTGATATAACGGGTATATAACAAGGATGATTCAACTGGGACAGAGAACCATGTGATACAGGGAGATTACAGAATGGGTTAATTGAGTAATGGGTTTTCCCTTTTTGAAGTTTTGCAAGCCCTGAATTTAGGCAAGTGTGTCAAAACTAATTTGGGAGTCAGGGCAGGCATCGGGGTCATGTTGGATTTACCAGGAGCCACTGGCCAAGAGATGTCACTCTATACCTTTAGGTGTAACCGGGGGACAGGTAGTAAAAGCAACCAGCCACAATCAGCCAACTGGCCCACCTGAGCGGGTCACACTCACTCTCTCCACACTCTGGGACAGTGTGACTTGTGCTTAACAGGAAGTATCAATTTGTACCTTTGAGGGTACAATTACTTACCTTCAAAGATCTGCCAGTTGTACCCTATATGCAGGGGTATACAGGTCATTATCAACTTACAACCTATGCGACTTACGACTGATGGATTTCACAACCGTTCCAAGACCGCAGATATGTGGCCAGGACTGCGCCACGTACCGCAGCTTGAGTGACGCCCAGTGTGTGTGTGTGACAGCTTCCAATCCCCAACTGCCAGTGCTGCTAGCATCCCCACGAGGAAATGGTGAAAAAAAGGTTAAAAAAACATTAAACAATTTGACTTAAAGATGACACAATTTTATTCCACAAATGGAAAATAACTAATGATTTCAAAATTAAGCTGGAGTATCTAAGTCTACAGGTTGAGTTAATAAATAACATTAGACTCTCCAAGAGGAATGTAGCATTGGAGGCTAAGCATGACAATAAAAGTTTTTTTTTCCCAATATTTTAACTCCGAAAGAGCTCTAAAAGCTGAAATCACTAGTTTGCAGGATAGTAAGGGCCTTATAATTGAAAATGAAATTGATATAGTAAATGAGTTTAATGATTATTATTAGCAGAAGAACATTTTAAAATGAATTTTTGGAAGCACTACTTTACACACTGTGTAGTTAGAGTATGGAATAGTCTTCCTGCTAGTGTAGCGGAAGCTAAAACCCTGGGTTCCTTTAAATCAGAGCTAGATAAGATTTTAACAACTCTGAGCTATTAGTTAAGTTCTCCCCGAAAGAGCTTGTTGGGTCGAATGGCCTTCTCTCATTTGTAAATTTCTTATGTTCTTATTATACAATATACTAGACATATCATAGTTTTTGCCTATAAAATAAATGGCCGACATGACCGAATCGACTTACGACTGGTCAGTCAGAAACCTATCACAGTAGTGAGTGGACAACCTGTATACCTTTTAAGGTACAGAAATGGACTCTGAAGAACGTTTCTTGCTGCTTGTACCTTATGGAACAGATCTCTACAATGCCTGTACTCTTTTTCTCTGACAGCGTGGGATGTGACTGTGTGGCCTGGGAATATGTGATTGGATGGTTGCTGGTGATGTCACCATCGGGTCCTTGGAGCAGGGCCCAATGGTAGCTCCAGGGATGCTGGGTGCTGGATGACCTTGTGCTGCGACCCCCAAGCTTGCTCTGGAGAGCGAGATGATGTAGGTGAAAGCCCAATTTCCCTATGCGGGTGAATGAAGTATCGATATTCTGTTCCATCTACCCATCTACTGATGAAGCCCTGTCTTCTAAATCTGGAGAGACATAAATCTTTCCAGACGTGGAGCGTGCCAGCTTTCTGCACTGCATATCTGCTGCAGCTCATCTATAGCACTCCTGTACACCACATGACTTCCACATAACGTTTGGTTTGTGCGAGCAGGACTGTCATGCACACATGGCCGTCTACCACTTGCCAGAATGAGACCACAGAATGGATTTTTTGCGCCGCATAACCTGGAAGGGGTTTCTGGGTAGTCTGGATTCAGATATCTCCTAATGAGTTTCTGATGCAACCATTAACTACAGCGGAGAGTAAAAGGTCTATTTAAGCGACAGACCTATACATTCCACACAAAGATAATACCCTCAATACTCTGGATGTGCCTTGGGACTCAGAAGAATTTAAAAACATACATATGGCCTGGCTTCTCATCTCTGTTAAAACCAGCAGAGTCATCTGGCATTGAACTAGATCCTTTGGCTCCCACTAACCCATTCACCATCTTATTCATAACGAGTTTGACGTGAGCTTGCCCATCTACAGCAGTGCATTAACCTTGAGCTGCTAATTCGGAAAACACTGCTTTAATTTTTACCCATGTCTCCACGACGACCCTCCGTCTGCCATTCATCTGTGACGCCGTACAGAGATACCGCCGCCCACTAGGTTGAGATGACATGTGAACGTCTAGAACTTTCTGTTTCAAGCCTGACAGCCAGCTCGACCTGAGTTTGCAGGTCTTGGGGCTGCCAGAGGAAACCGCAGTGCCAATCAGAAACCTGAACAATGCAGGAATAACACTCAATCCACAGTAATTAATTTTCAGCAAACTGTATACAGCCTAATTTGCATGTTACGTTACTCACCTTCCTGCATGTATCCTGCAATCAGCGACAAGGCAGGCTTCAGAAATCTTTTATGGAAATATATTTTCCTATACATAATTCTTGTATTCTAAGACAAAAAATGTGCCTTAACCCATTAATCCCCCTGCCAAAAATATACCATTTGGACAATGAATCAGTCGATGTTTTACTTACAGCTCACAAAAGTGACAAAAAGTAATAAATTATGTTCAACGATCTTTATATAAAAATGTACAGTAGTATGAAAAATCATGAAAGGTGTCATGGAATCTATTTTAAATGTCTACAACAAATGTTTGCAGAATTATTTTGATGTGCTGAGTGTATTTACAGGGAAATCGTTCACGGGGAAATACAGATAATAGATTAGATTTAAGGTTATAATATTCCACAGACATTAGCTGATTCTTTAATACAATGTCAATAGAAGATTCCCAGATAAAACTCATTGTCTAGAAAGCTGTGCAAATATAAGAATCTGATAGGTATTAGGTAGCCCAGTCTGTCAATAACAGCAGCAGCAAATGAGTGTTTCAAAGCCTGTGTAGGTGCATTGTTTGGCCGGTTTGTGTGGGGTGTCTGTGCTGCAGTGACTCCGCCCTTCCCCGATCAGTCATACACTGCTCTGACTCTCCTTACCTGCCCCCGCCTCCATCATCACCCCCGGTGTTGGTGAATGAGCCCGATCACGGCCTTGTGATACGCGACACCTTCCGTTTTTCCCCTCCAGCTACGGGTCGAACAATCAAACACTGCAAACTTCACAGCTCCAGCCTGTCTGCCTCACTTCTCCTAATTGCTTTGCTCTGAGAGGACGAGCAGAGAGGGTTCCTTTCATCGGGCGTTTCCCAGGTCAGCCTGGAAGGTCACGGGGGTCCCAGTCGGCATCCAGATAAGAACGAGTTTTAACAAAACTCCAACGGATCTCTTAATCACGTGACGATCGTTTGATAAGCGGTAATGTAGGTGCTTCCCCTATAGCTATTGACCACGCGCAATAACGTTCGGGAAATGCTGATTTAATGTGACCGCTACTGTGAAAAGCATGTAACACTGATGTTTGTTTTTAAGCCTAAATATAAGTCTGGCTCTTACTCAAGGGAGGCTGACTCACAGGCAAGAGCACATATTTGTCTCTGGGCTTGGTTTGTGTAATTTGATCATCAGCAGATCTGTTGGGAAGAGGGTCGTCTACAAAAGTGTAAGGTCAGGCTGACCGCGAAGTGTCTCCCACGTTGTTTGGGTTCTGATGCTGCACACCTTGGACGCTGTGGGCACCAGCCTTCTCTACCACGTGAGCCCTTCTGCCTACAGATGACAGACATTGTTCATTGGACCTTCTCATCTGGTGCTGTTCGCTTCATCTCGGTATTTCTCCAAGGTTTCCCCCCCCACACACACACATACACAGTGAGGAAGCGGCGCTGATTGGCTGAGAGTGAGGGGATGCTGCAGTGGCTGTAAATGCCAAACTTAGTAGTGCAATTAGGCCACGTGTTAATTGGGCGCATGGTCCTCAGAATGGAGCAGCAGCCTTCGGGACACGCGGGGTGGAAATGGGAAAAAAAAAAGACGACAGAAAAGCAAACTGCAGCTGGTGCCAAGGAGCACGTGAGAGCCTCGGAAGGCAGAACAATGCTGAGGAACACGCCTCCACATATCTCACTGCGCAGAACATGTTGGATCAGATTAACAAGCCTTTTGCTTTGGACTACTGGCACTGGATGGTTTCAGGATCAGTTCCAGGATACAGTGGATTCCTCCCAACAATAAACATTTTGGCTACAATATGTCTTTACTTTGGCTTCAATTTCCTGGTAATATTTGTCAGTAAAAAGCATTCAAGATGCATTAGGAATAGTAGGACTAAAGGGAAAAACAGGTATCTGGTGATGCTGTTGTTTAGGTCAGTCTTTCTCCACATGGTCCTCCAGGACCCCCAGAGAGTCCATGTTTTTGCTCCATTCCGGGGTCGGTGTAAGAGACACTGGTTTAGGTAACGTAGAGTGACTCTCTGTTGATGAAGCAACACACTGCATGGAATTACAAGCCCAAAAAAAACGATTCAGATTTAAGAGGCCTGAAGGAATCTAGGGGTGTTTAAAGGTCCTCCAGCCCAAGCGCAGGATTGCCGAAAGTGGAGTCGGGTTGCACATATTTTACTGAAACCCGATCTAATGCACTCTGCTCCCCCGCTGTAAAATCAGCCTTCACAAGGAACCCATCTTATCATATCACACTCAAATGTACCCGAATGCCATCTCGACCAAAAAATCCCTGGCAACATGTGAAAGAGCGTCCACCATGCAAATTATCTGTCAATACGCAAACTCAGTAGACACGGAGTGGCAACTGGGAAGAGGAGGAGTCCATAAATCACCCCAACAGTGCCCGGGGTAGCGATGGCTGTGCCGTTCGGCAGTATTGGAATCAGAAGTGTTAATTACATTCAACTCAAGCAAAGTTGAGATCTAGTCAACCAGTCGTCTCAGTGTCATCTGTCGGGTCAACAATGAAGCTTTACACAGGCTGCTAGAAAACATGAATGACCTAAGGACACATATTTTATCAAGGGGTTATTGTGCAAAGAACTAGCTATGATGTCATGAGAAGCACTCACTCACTCACTCACTCACTCACTCGCCCAGCAGCAGGTGTTATTAGACTGTGTATCGAACTCATTTTCTCCTGAAGTCTCTGGAGTGATTCCATTCTGTGACCCGAGAGTCATTCATGCAGACCACAACAATGTCCCCTTTCTTCTCTCTTGTTCATGCATGGCTTGATTTCCTGAATTCCGCCATGGGTCAGATAATCCCCCCCCCATGTTCCCCCACCCTCTTCCCTATCAGTTTTGCCGTCCACCCCAGGATTTACAGCACAGCATATGGGTACACACTCCCACTCTGCATCGTACTCCGTCCCCAAGGCTGTGCTGGAGCATGTGGGCTTAGGGCGTGGGAGCGTGTCGCCATGCCAACACCAAAATGGCAGGGTGTGTCCACTATCACCTTGGTAACGGCTTAGGGTGTGCATCGCAGAACCAGATGGTATGCAGCCCTGTGGGATTACCCACTGCATGGGTCAAATAAATGATCGCTGCCGCTCTCGGCTGATCCGAACCAGTCCACAAGTACCGCCAGAATTATTGACTAATTCGTCGCAGTCAGCGCTCACTGCTTCAGTTCTCAGCTAATCCATACCAGCCCATACCAATCATTGCCACTTTTAGTCCATAGCAGACCACAGTGATACTCAGAACCTTTGGCTGAATCACACTAGTCTATACCAATCATCAACTGGTAATTAGCACATGCTGGTCCACAGCAATCACCACCAGTCAATAGACAACCTACTTAATATTCCCCATACAACAAAGGTTGACAGCCGTCATGCGATGCTTCTGGCGATCCCAGAAGGCTGTGCAGTCAGACATGGCTGATTTACTGCTGACAGCTCCATTGAATATTTATAGTAAAACAAGGTTTTATCTGATTTTCATTGAATTAATGTACGTGTGCATGTTGGTGCTATTATACATTTTCATGTTCTAGCAATACAGAAAAAGTGACTTGTTTCAATGTTTGATGGCTTCTGTCAAGCAAGCTCCTCTCCCGGCCGTCCTCAGCTGTGTTAAATCATTCAAAAACATAATGGTCCATTTACACATAGTATCTGCCATTATTTTCCATTTAGTGGTTTTAAACTTGTTAAACTTGTTCCAATAGTTCAAAGGCGACACTAAAAAAATGTGTAGGCAGAAGAAAGTGTTTTATACTTTTGTCATTTTTTCAATCAAATGTTTCTAATAATACCCCCAAGGCATCTATTTGACACACAATGTGTGCAGTTTTTGGTCTGAAGCGAGTTACGTAAATGTCGCCCTCTAGTGGAAGACACAAAATATTTTTTAAATTAAAAAAATAGCGGGACAGTGGCGCGTACCAGCAGGGCTGCACCACTCACCATGCATGTTTCCCCCATGTGATGTGGGTTTTCTCTGGATATTATTGACCAAAGGCATGAAGTCAGGTGAACTGGCATCGCTGAATAGCTGCCATTGCGTGCATGAGGTTGAGTGTCCCCTGTGATGGACGTATCCAGGATGCTCTCCTACCACGTACCCTAGGCCGTCTGGCATAGGTGCCAGGTCTCCCTGTGACCCTATATGAGATAAGCAGTTGGAAGCGTGATAAAATATATGGATTTGCATAAAGGAATTGACCGGACTGTTGTGCACACACATGCGAAGGTGCCATATCTACACAATATTTCAAAATTCAAATGCAACACCCATATCTCATATTTCATTGTCAAATGATGTAGGATTGAACACCGTGTATTGACATCACCATCACAACCATCAGCACATTCATCATAATGTCAACACAAGTGATTCATAACATCTTTCATGCCCAAATCTAAATCACAATTAAAGCCAGAACTTTTTGATGTAATGAAAGTATGTATTGGAACTAGACTGCAAGACAAAGCATGTTGGAACAAGGGGGAAACCTAAGTACCCTGTACGCCAAATTAACTATGGGACATAAAGTAATAGCAGTTTTTTTTTTTTTTTTTTTTACAAATGAGAACATGTTTAGTTTTTAGCTTAGTGTTTAGGACAATTTCTCAAGCTGTATTAAAATGTAGGCAATAATTCAGTTTTTAGTTTTTTTGAAAATCATACATGTGTGCTTACGCCACGATAAAGACAAGCGAAAGTGAAAGTAAAATGCTTGGTAATCTGGTGTGACTGGAGGCATTCAGTCCACGTTATAGGAGCCATTGGGCCCTTGTTAAGTAGGTAAACAATGATGATGTATAGACACTGAGTCACTGCAGGATAAGAGAAAGTAGAAAAAAGTAGAACCAGCTTGAGAGAACAGAGCAAAGACTGAACCAGAACTAGGTGCATGAATCGAACCCACAGCCCTGGATGCATGCAGTCACACTGCTATCAACTGGGCCACTACTGTGCCAATCAACACAAGTGTATCTAACAGGAAACACATTTATTGCAGGACTCTAAAATCTATGATACGCCTCTTCTGAAACAAGATATTTAAGTCAAGCAGTCCCAGTGGTCACAACATTCCTGCACATTACTGCCATCTTGTGCACAGAGGCGGACATACACTTATTGGACCAACGCTGCGCAGTATTAGATGGAATCTATGCGTTACGTTGCAGAGGCTGGGGTCCAGAAGATGTTCAAGAGATGCTGTCACCAAGAAAGTAAGGCCACTTAGCAACAAGGATCACGCTACAGTCAAGAGTGAAGGCTGCTTCAGATGTAAAAATCCTTCGTATGTAGATATGCTTCTAGCTCCCGTCTACCCATAAAAGCAATTCTCATTTCAAACAAACACGTTCCTTGAAGTGGTTTACAATTAACAACTGGGTCATAACAACCATCACCAAATGCTTGTCCTTCAGGGCAAGTAAGAAGGTGAAGTGGAAGCAGATTATACTCTGATATGAACAGATCTTGTGAGGTACACTGTCCTATTCAACACTGGCTACTTCAATATTAGTTTAAATACTGGAACTTGTGGCCATAAGTGATAATAATAGAACATTTTAAAATGAATTTGAGGAAGCACTTCTTTACACAGCGTGTAGTTAGAGTATGGAATAGTCTTCCTGCTAGTGTAGTGCAAGCTAAAACCCTGGGTTCCTTTAAATCAGAGCTAGATAAGATTTTAACAACTCTGAGCTATTAGTTAAGTTCTCCCCAAACGAGCTTGATGGGCCGAATGGCCTCCTCTCGTTCGTAAATTTCTCATGTCTCGTCCTGGGTTTTGAATCACCGTCATTAATTTCCATCCTCACTTCACCTCGACCACAGAAAGGCAAGTTATAATGCTTTGCTTTTTCTTACTCACAGCATCACAGAAAAGGATGGTATTAAAAACACAAAAAGAAGTATTTTAAAGTCCAGGTGCATTACAGAGGGTGATAAAATCTGCCCAGAGCTGCGGTTTACCACCCATCGGGGATATATACACCACTAGATGCAGGGAAAAGTCCACCTGCATCCTTCATGATCCCACCCACCCTGCACATGAATCTGTTCACCCCCCTGCCGTCGGGAAGGCGGCTGCGCTGCATCCAGACTGAAAAACAGCTTCTATCCAACTGCAGTCACACTGTTAAACTGCTCCACCACCCAAATACTGAACATTCTGCACTGCAATAACATGCCTGATGCTGCAACATGTCACTGTTTACTTTTAATCCCGTCTGTGAAACATTGCTGCTGCTGTTACTTACTGTACTCTTGCAACTTGCACTGATCATTTTAACTTGCTGCTGTTCTGCCATATTGTGCAATGTTCAATATGACTGTTTTATTTCAGAGGTTTTATTTTATACCTAGTTTAGATATTTTATTGTAGTATTTTATTATTATCTTATCTATTTACTGTTTAGTAGCCATGCTGTGCACACAGAGACCTGAGGAACTATGTTAAGTGGTTTGAATGACAATAAAGCTGATTCTGATTTAGATTCTGATCATGTGAAAGTTAAGCAGCCTGAATTGTAACCAGAAGGTTACCAGTTCATGATCTCAGCTCTGCTGTCGTCCTGCTGACCAGAAGAAGTCACTGGATTAAAATGCCACTAAAACGTTGATTGCATAAAAAGTTATATTTTTCTAAATCATTCTAGGCAACATACATACATGTGCAGTGATCTGGAGCCCATCCCTTAGCTACAGGTACATACATGTGCAGTGATCTGGAGCCCATCCCTTAGCTACAGGTACATACATGTGCAGTGATCTAGAGCCCATCCCTTAGCTACAGGTACATACATGTGCAGTGATCTGTAGCCCATCCCTTAGCTACAGGTACATACATGTGCAGTGATCTAGAGCCCATCCCTTAGCTACAGGTACATACATGTGCAGTGATCTGTAGCCCATCCCTTAGCTACAGGTACATACATGTGCAGTGATCTAGAGCCCATCCCTTAGCTACAGGTACATACATGTG
>JAODKF010000045.1:9253992-9267323 GCA_026779585.1 Mormyrus proboscirostris | reverse complement strand
ATCCCTTAGCTACAGGTACATACATGTGCAGTGATCTAGAGCCCATCCCTTAGCTACAGCTACATACATGTGCAGTGATCTAGAGCCCATCCCTTAGCTACAGGTACATACATGTGCAGTGATCTAGAGCCCATCCCTTAGCTACAGCTACATACATGTGCAGTGTATAAAGCAGAGTATAACCCCAGATAGTGCAGCAACACATTACAGGGCACTATTGGATATTAAGTATTAGAAAAATACTGAATTTCTTTTAGAAGTGATTCTTAAAAAGTTCTGATGCACATATCCAAAGGCACAAAAAGCATAAAAGCAATTCACACATTGGGCTAAAACTAGGATTTAAGAGAAGAATTTCATCATCTTCCATTTGTAATGCAGGAGCTACTTCTAGCCAATCCTGGGCCAGGCTGTTAATGGTGCCCCTTCCCCGCTGTCGAGGGTAATGTCTGTCACGGACACCGTCTGTGACGAGTCACAAAGCAGAGTGCTGCCAGTTCACAGGGTCACCACTGCCCTCCCTTAACTGACTGCGATTTTTCTTAAGAGAATGTTATTCCATTCCCATCACATGCGCTGGGCCCGGGTCACACGAACACCATGACATCATCCAAGGGCTTGCGGCTCAGCTGGGGCACAGTGGCGTCCTTGGAGGGGAAGCCGACGGGAAGCAGCATCAGGAGCTTCTCGTTCAGGGGCCTCTGGAGCAGCTGGCGCAGCTGGGGGCCACAGTTCAGCGGGGTGGTGGTCACTGTCACCAGGCCTGCGTTCTACACACAGACATACATACAGACTCAGCCTGAGCGTGCAAACGGTCTCAGCCCATGGACCAGGGGCAAGGAAGGGGCATGGATACCCCAGCAGATTTAGGGGGCCAAGCACTTTACAGGGGCCCTTGAATATATAAAAATCACACAATTATATAATGGGGGTGTGACGACCTTGAGTGTGGGTTGTGGGCTGATTGTCATCTAGTGTTGGCAATTCACATTGTCATGACTCTGAGTGCTGCTGCTATACCTGTGAGCTCGTTAAGGCTGTAGCTGGTTTACTCCCTTTTAAGACGGCAAAGCTTTGGGGAAAATGTGGCTCTTGCTCAGGCGCCGGTTGCACGTTGCCATTTGTTTTGCTTTTGTTTTGTATTTGATTTTCGTTTTCTGTATTTATTCTATACTACATGAACATGGCATTTCCGCACTGCCGACACTACTGATTACTGACAATCATGCGTTGTATACATGTTGTGCGGTATTCTGTATTTCTGTATTATTATTATCCTTACTAAAAGCTTTAATTATCTGGTATCCTTTTTTTTCCCCATTTTGTTACAATTTTGACCCAGATCGTAACGGGGGGGGGACCAAGGTGACAGTTAGTCATGGCAGTTAGAATTATGAAAATACCTCTCTCTCACACACACACACACACACACACACACACACACACACACACACACACACTTCCAATCTAAATGGGGTCCATCCATTCTTTTATATGGGAAAAACCCTAATCCCAATCACGACACCCTTAACCCCTACCCATCCCTAACCTTAACCATAAGTAACCAACCCAGATACAGGACTTTTTTACATTTTTACTTTTTAATTGCATTTACAGATTTTTATATTGCAACTGAGGTTATCCAAATAGGGACCTCAAAAGATGCCCCTAAAAGGGCAGGTTTCACTACACTTTGGGGACAATTTGGTCCTCGAATGTGATCTACGCACACACACACACACACACACACACACACACACACACACACATCTGTACTCATATCTTTGTGGGGACTCTCTGTTCATTTCTGTGGGCAAAACCCTAATCGCAACAATGACAACCTTAACCATTAGTAACCAAACAAAACACAAGACTAGTTTTTTGATTGCAGTCACAGATTTTTTTTATAAAATCGAGTTTCCCCTTGTGGGGACTGAAAAAATGTCCCCACAAGATCAAAGTAGCAGGTTTTTTTTCACACTAAAGGACATTCAGTCTCCACAATGTAATATATACATAACCCACCCAACCCACACAAACATACACAAATGTATACACACATACTGTACCTGCAGTGCAGCCAGAAGGATGCCGCACGAGATGGAGACGCTGATCTCGTTGTAGTAGTGAGTCCTCTTCTTCCCGCTAGGGTGCTTCCCATACGTCTGCTTGAAGATCAGGATGAGATAGGGGGCGGTATCCAGGTACTCCTTCACCCAGTCGGTCCTGTCGACAGCAAACAGCGAGAACCACAAGCTCATCCTCGCATTTTCTGATCGCATGTTCATCTGTCCTTGGCAAAAAACGCAGCCTGCTGATTCTGGCAACATTTAGAAGAAAACAACTCATAGACGAGAACAAATTGGGCTCTAAAAATAGAAGTAAACGTCAGCAAATTACCATACCTGGAAACATGCCTCTGATATCAGCCACTGCTCCTGGGAATGCCCTCCCATATGTTCATCACTGTACTCTGAAATGTTCTCCTGTACCTTCCTCAATGTACCCTGGAATGTTCTCCTGTACCTTCTTCAATGTACTCTGAAATGTTCTCCTGTACCTTCCTCAATGTACCCTGGAATGTTCTCCTGTACCTTCCTCAATGTACCCTGGAAAGTTCTCCTGTACCTTCCTCAATGTACCCTGGAATGTTCTCCTGTACCTTCCTGATTTACCCTGGAATGTTCTCCTGTACCTTCCTCACTGTCCCTTGAAATGTCCTCCCATATCTTCCTCACTGTACTCTGAAATGTTCTCCTGTACCTTCCTCACTGTACCTTGAAATGTTCTCCTATATCTTACTCACTGTAGCCCTGAAATGTCCTCCTCCACCTTCTGAACTGTAACCTGAAATGTGCCCCTGTACTTTCTACACTGCAACCTGAAATGTCCTCCTGTATCACACTGTGGCCAGAAATGTCCCCCGGTACCAGCCACAGTACTCTAGAATGTCGTCATGTACCTGAAACAGCCAAGCTGTCGGTACGTTTCCCAGGTTTCTTGCGCATTGTGCCCACTCCTCACCTTAGCCTCTTCAGGTCAGTGACCCACTTCTCCCCCATCCTCTGTTTGTAGTTGACCTCCTCCTCCTCCTCCACAATGCGCCGGATTTCACTCTTTGTCTGAGCGTCTGCCACCACCACAAAAGTCCACGGTTCCGTGTGGGCTCCGCTCGGGGCAGTAGCTGTTGGGAAAGATTGGCACCGGTCACTCATGTGAGCGGCACCACGGTCACTGCAGTGCGAGCGGTACCATGGATCATTTTCAGACCGCTGTGCCTTCTGACTGACGGACCAGGACACACCTGCAGCACGGATGACATTTTCGATGATATCCCTGGGCACGGCTTCAGGGCTGATGAAGCGCACCGACCTCCTGGCGTTCATCAGCGCGTAGAACTCCTGAGAGCGCTGGCGCATCTCACCCTCGCCGTACCGCGGCGGCGAGAAAGGCACATGGGCGACATCCCCCTCGCTCTCCAGCAGCTCGTCATCGTCTTACCGCAACGAGAAAGCAGTCAGTCACATCAGTGCCATGACAACGCAAATACCTGGGCGGTGCTCAACACAGAAATGAAGCAGAACGACGCAAAAGCCAGCTCACAAAATTATGTGAGAAGGCTGGTGATTTTAGCGTGAGACACAGGAGATTCTCAGCTCCCCCTAAGTGACGTCAGCTTCCCCGTGATTGAGGGGCAAGGAGGAGAACCTGAGGATGCAGATTAGCAATCTAAGGTGGTGGACAAGGAAACAGAAATATCACACTATTCAAGATTCAAGAGGTTTATTCGTCACGTACACAGTTGTACACATGCAACATGTAGTGAAATGTAACCCTGGTCACTCCGAGTAATAGTAAGGTATTAGTAAAAGTAAAATAATAGCACCTGGACTTTAGTAAAAGAACAGTAAAATATATAAAAATAACAATATAAAATAAAAAATATATGAATTATGTTCAACTGTACATAATCGATACATAAGTTACAAGGTTAAAGTGATTGTGCAGTGCAATATAAGCGCAATGTGCAAGAGACCTGGGAAACGTACCAACAATTTGCACAGTATGAACTGAATGTAAACAGTGCTCATAGGACTTTGGGCACTCGTACACAGTGTGCGCAGTGATGTCAGTGTTACAGTGACTGAAGAGTCACTGTAGAGTCCAGTGGAAGACCTAGGAGCACTGAGACTTTTCCAGATTTAACATAAAGTCCATAATCAGATGAATAACATCAGGCCCAACTACAGTCAAAGTCAATAGTATACGGTATACAGCTTTTTGCAAATAAGCTCACTCCAGTCTCGCAAAGTGCCCTTTTATATTCGCAAAGAATATGAACTACATGAAACTCCAATCCAACAATAATAATATATCATAAAATACTTATCCAGAAAAAATGTAAGATCATATCTGGATCTCTAACTGAATGTAATGCATTTGATATGGAAAATTAATATAGTCTGTATATCTACAGTATATGAGATATATCCCACCCTGTTGGGCCAGGCTGGCACAGTAGAGAGCGGGCATTCAGGATACAGTCAACGGTGTCTGTCAATATCAGAACTAACAACATATTCTGCTTGGCACAGAGAATTAATATCTCTACAAGCGGGACTATCTGCAAGCCCGAGTGCATGCGACAGATGCCCAGTGTCGTCATACTCAGAGTCCCTCACTGGAGGGGGAGCGTAGGCAGCCTATTCTAGCCCAGGTGCCCTGGCATCTTGGCATCTGCTGACTCATTATGGCACAAAAGAGAGTAGTGACCTGGCACAGGTATGAGGCAAGTCAGAGGCGAGAGCCCTTTCCAGACAAACGGTGCAAAACAGCTCCTCCACTTTAGAGAAAAGAGGAAAATTCGAGAAGTTGATAAGACAGGAGCAAAAGCCTGCCCAGTGTCTCTCTGTCTCTCTCTCACACACACACAAGTTAATGTGATGCATCAAGTATTAATATAACAAGAAACAAAAATATATTTTGCATAATACTTGGCGCTTTACATATAATTTTTCGACGCGAAAATACCAAAAACAAGCGGAAAATGTCAGGCTTTCTAAGCATATCTAAACATTTGAATACTTTCGTATTTGTTGTAATCAGAGCTGTATTTATGGTTTTATTAAAACCTTAGTTTCAAGCACATCTTCAACGACTTCCCGAGCAGAACGAGACTCAGGTTTCACACAGCATACAGTCACGTCATAGTTACAAATAGGTGCACATTTGTGTGTGTGAATGTATATGTTTATTATTTGATCATTTTAAACTTTTGGTAGTTAAACCTGCAGCTTTTGCAGACTATCTACTTACCTTCATCTGGGTTGATTTCAGTGTCGTCTTGAAGGTCTTCATCCACCCACGGTCTAGAAGGAACTGGAGGCTTAGAATCTGTCTTTGGTTTCTTTTCGCTCTTATTAAAGTTTTTAAAAATAAGCGCTACCAGAATACATAAAACAGCCACAAACAGAGGCGTAAGCATGGAGAAGATCGCCATAATGTTGATCGGGATAAATACTGCGGGATGAGCCTCTTTTCTGTTCTAAAGCAAACGCCCTCATTGGACCTTGAAAGAATCAGATTACAAGGGGAGTTTGCTACTTCAAGTTAATTATCAAACGAGCTTTGTTTCAAAATATTTTCGAAATACATGATTGACCTCAATATTCGTGCACTTAAAAACGGTTAATCAGCCTTTGATTATCTTTAGGCTAGGAATAAACATGTTATGAATCACTGTATAACATAAGTTTTCCTACGATGTTTTATTGACAGTTTTGCGTTTTAATTCAATGATCATAAAGCAAATACGAACCAAAATCACTCATTACATTCTAAAATGTGAAATACAATACAAAAATATAGCTGATAATGTTGTATTTAGGCCTAACTGTGGTTGTAGTACCTATATTGTAAACAAAATCTTTCGATTCATACATGTCACATACTGCTTTCCGCAAGGGGGCACTACTCTGACGCTTTATGCTACACTATAAACTCGTTACTTGTAACGATAAGTTTGATTGCGTGGTTAAGACCAGTACCGGTATGGTGACGACATAGGCGGCTGCTTAGAGCGCCTTCTTCTGAGGGGCCCCGACGTAGCAATTTCAGTTTTTCTCGAACACTTTTATTTCATCCACATGTTATTTAAAAATGTATTCCGACACAATGACATTTTCGCTTAAATGTTCAGGCAGTTTGTGCTAAGAAATGATATCTGATGTAAATTTATACAAGCGGGCAGCACCACAGCTGAGCGGGGGAACAGACTCATTGCCTCACACTTCTAGGATTTGGGTTTCATGTGAGAGTTTGCTTTTCCTCCCCGTGTTGCGTGGTTTTCCTCTGGCTACTGGATAAGCAGCTGGAAAATGAATGTATAATTGATTAGACTGCATATGCCTTTTAGTCTTCTGTTCATTTAGTTCTGTAACTTTTAGCGACCATTTCAAAACTTAACTAGAACTGTGCAAAACCCAGAACCAAAGCTGAAGTAACTTCCATTCCCCGCAAATTGATCTTCTGCTTAAAAATGAATAGCAATCCATTTTCTACACTATAATCATTCATTATAAATGAGTTATAGTAAGCATTAAAATACAAATTTCAGAAGAGCATTGAGTAAAATCATATGATACATTTTGTTTCTTTATGTTCAATTGTTTTTCTTATACAGTAAATGCAACTAAAAAACACCAAATGCTTGCATTCATTTTTGCTGATGTATTTGCACAAACATAAGAATTAGATATTACCAGGGCTGCGGTTGTAGTTATGCACATGGATATCATTCCCCCCGTGGAAGAAAATGAAAACCACCCCCACTGAGAACATATCACCCCCCCCCCCCCTCCCCAGCCCCCTAAACCGTTCTGAGTAATTTCATTCATGTGACGGTACATCTATCAAACAGACCAGACTGGCCTCCGGTCCGAAACGCCACTTCAACTCAATTCAGTTCAATTCATTTTTGTATATACAGTAGCACATTTTCACTTAATATTATCTTATCCAAAGCCCCTGAAATGAAGCCAGAGTTGCAATACAAAACTCCCTAGTAGGAAGACGCCTTGGGAGCAGCCAGACTCAAAGGGGCAGCCTATGCTCCAGGGGCCGGCAGAGGGTGTCTGGAATAACAAAGTCCAAATGTATAACGTAAAATTATGTTTAGTCCAGGTATACATGCAGAAGGTCCAGTGTAATTGCGGAAGCGGACCTCTGAGCAAAACACAACCTAATCCAGACGGCATGATTGTGCTGCAAATAACATCCTCAGCAATCTGTTTGGGACCCCCCTGGGAAATTTTATTGCAGGGACACAAACATTTGACCCCCACCATCCCCCTTGAAATATTTTTACATCTTGACCGCTGGATATTACACAATAGCAGTGTGATAGCAGGAGACAGTCATGGGTAACTAAAAAAAATTAGCATAGCTCAGCTGGGACAGAGCGGAGACTCTGAGGCTCGTGATCTGTGCCAGCAACTGGAAGGTTGCTGGTTCAAATCCCATGAATGCACAGAGTGATTCTACTCCGTCAGGCCCTTGAGCGAAGTCCTTAACCTGCAGTTGTTTCATCCAGGGTATGATGGTAATCTACATCCAGCCCTATAAGGAGGTCCTCCAACTTACAGGGAATAACTTGGGGGTGGTGGCAGGATTGACACTCCAGCCACTGGGGAAAAAACTCACACTGTTCCATATGAACTAGTGTGGTGCTGAGGTATCACCTGCCACATGGCTGCACTCAGGTTCTCATCCCTGAGGTGGTTTGAAATGTGGTGGGTGTGGCGACACACTGTAATCAGTGCACACTCCTTACCTCAGCTGCGGGGGATCTGTGATTGGCTACTGCCTCATAACTAGTAGAAAAATAGCTTCTAACACAGCCGGAAATCCTGAAGCCCATCCTACCCAATTCCTCCTTGGAAACATGAACACCATACAGTAGGTGAGGCCTCACAGTGGCCAGGCCATCTTTGAGAATTCCAAACTGCAAACAGGATTCTGTACTGGAGAGTAAATATGGAGATGAATCCCGTATTCACTGTTACCCCTTAGCCCGTAGCTGCTCCGCAATGTGGCTGAAAGTCTGGTTACCAGGGAAACCATCTGATTGAGCAGCCCCACCGGGTAATCATTTAATGCTGTCAGACACTCTGGCTTGAAGCACTGAGATTTTCTCTTTCACCTAGAAACACAAGAATGAGCCTTATAACGGTAGGAGTAGGTCATCCGGTGACAGGGAATATTCATTATTCTTTCTTTCCAGGATAGCAAGCTCAACCTTAGTGCTTTTCCCCCCGTAGTGTGTATGTACTTTAAAAACATTTTAAAATAAATGTCTAAATGAATACTTGGTCATTAGCAGCAAACCATCTTGTGTATACGGACATGCACACACACAAACACGTGCAAAACCACATATTACTCACTCTCACTTAAATAATCACAGGACATACAAACACAAATAAATAAATGCAGAGAGACGTATATAAACATTCACAGGAATGCAGGACAAAGTTTCGCTGCTTCTTCATCTTGATTCCCTCAAAGTCTTGAGAGCAGAACCCACATCATCACAGAACCTGAAGACTGTGAAGCTCATGAATGCTTGATGTTTGATCCATCCATCCATCCATTATGCAGGACCTTTTTTGCCCAGACCTGATCCTAGGAAGCACAGCACACACACTACAGTACACCCTAGATGGGATGCCTGTCCATCACACACATAAATATACCCACACACACACACACACACACACACACCAATCCATCAAAGCTGTGTGTCTATGAACTGTGGAATAATCCCACAGTCCATGTGTTGGAAATGAAATCCAGATAATGATATGAAGAATATGCAAACTCCACACACAAGGAGCCAAGCTTAGAACTGGATCTACAACCTTGCAGTTGTTTTGCCTCAGTGCTTCCTCTCTGCCACTCCAATTAACATCATGTGCTGAGGCTGGAATATTTTTTTGATCATGCATCACTGAGCCACCCATTGATTTAGAGTGAAACAGAGCTGCGAGAAGAAAAAGGGCATCCGGCCATGTTTTGGGGGACTTTATTTGGGATGGACCTTATTGCCACAAAAGGAGAGGACACACTGTGCGCCGCTCAGAAAAGAAGCATCGAGTCATTCTGGACCTGCGATGAGTCACCATGTTTTCAGTGAAGTTTAGCTATAGACACGTCCGAATTGATTCAGGCAGCAGAATGACGATCCTGGGTGTGTTCTTCTTGCAACATGCTGTCACAAAACAATATTTTCCCCATTATTGACTTACAGCTCTGGAAGAAACTAAGGGACCTCAGCAAAATTTCCAGTTTCACTCATTTCTCACTTTATAGGATTCTGGCTCTTCCCCGTTTCTCATTAATGAAGGGCTTCTTCATTCTTTGTGGGACTACAGTCCTGCTTCTAGGAGCCTGATACAAGCTGTCTGAGCAGTGCACTTCACGTTTTTGAAGGCGACTTGAGGACATCCTCCGATTTATGAGGCAGTGCTGGATAAGTTGAGGGTCGTCTCTGGCATTAGAAAGCCGCTCCTGCCCTCTGCCTGGCTGGTTTCTGGTCGTTCCCAGTGTCTCCCGCTTCACCTTGTTCTTGTGTACTGCTGGCTTAGGACCTATAAGCTTGGAAGCCACTTGCTGTACAGCATAGCCTTCTTCCAGCAGAACCACGATTAAACCAGGATTTAAAATGCACATTTAAAAACAACATAGCGACCTCTTCATTATTCCCAGAGCTGTGTTTACCATTATTGAAATTAAATTCAGGTCCATCTACCAAATACATACCAACATATTGACGAGAACAGGCATGAGTGAGAATACAAAACACAAGTGTTTAACAGTGCAGATTATTTCAGAATAAATTTATTTTATTGCTATAATACTTGTTTAATATGTTGGGTAATTTAAGTTGTGCAGATGATTTTGTGTTGGGGACCCCGTTTGCGAGGGTCTTTGTTAGCTAATCCGTGGCATGAGGTTTTGAGGTGTGTGTCGTGGCCATGTTTGTGTATTAAAAACACACAGACAGATGGCAGAGTACAATAGTCTGGCTACTACCTTACAGCACACAGTAAGCTGTCTGAGAAGATTAGCTCCGTCGTCACAGAGACCACACCCACCGCTGAGGAGAACGCCACAGTACTTCTGCTCCCAGATCCACAGATTATATGGAACTGTCCTCACTTGGCATCACGGCCCCACAGCAGATTACCCAGAATTCACTTCACCATTAGTATCGCTACACGGGGCTTTACAGCAAATTGCCCAAAGCCTTCGCAGTCTTTCCTCTGCAAATTTGAAAAAAATGACACCTAGGAAAATCATCCAGAAAATGGCAGAAAATCAATATATATATTTCTGCTTAGTGTCCTGAAGTGCTGCACATCTTTTTTATTTTTTCGGTTTGTCATAAAGCAGACGATTTTCAATCTCATGCAATACATTTTTAATATTTCCATTTGCTCTAAACTCCAGTGAGAGCAAAGTCAGCAAACGTGGAATGGCCCCTCTCCTAGCAGGTGATGGCTTCCATCTTGTATTGTGCATGTCTGTGTATTTGTCTGTCGAGTTAATTCTTACAGCCAGTCCGAGGCGGTCATGTGATCAGCCGTTACGCCCCCAGGTTGCAGGGAGCTGTCTAAATGCTCCAGTAAGCCAATGGGACCAGTTTAAAGGGCTCCAGTTAATACAGGGCTGCAGAAGCCGAGTGCAGATTGATCTTCATCTATACAGGCAAAATTAACGGGGGAATCATCCCAGTTTACTAGTTCACTAGCTCTTTACTTTAAAGCATTTGTATCCTGATGGGCTCTAATAAAAACATTCTACATTTAATTATCAGACTTTTATCCAAGGCGACAGACATTTAGGAAAGTGCAGGCAAGCAGTTTCTGGAGCAATCGTAGGATAAGGACCCAATGGTAGAATCACTTGCTGACTTTGGGATTAGAACCAACTACCTTCTTTTCACTTGCACCGAGTGAGCCACTTACTCCCTTCTCCACTATTACCAGCAGTAAATGCTTTGTAGCCCGTCTATAGCAGGCAGAAGTCTATGCAGGAAAAGCATGACTCAACTCTGTATATCCCAGTGCGCAGGTCAGCATTAAGCATGGCAACGCGACAAGGCCCACGCCCGCTTCTCGCGGCCACGTCACGCATGGGGACACTGTGCTGGGAGAGCTGGAGGTGTGGAGCGACAGCTCGGAGCGAGTGAAGCCTGCGTGCCGCAGGACGAGGCGTCCTGCCAGGAGTGAGTGCTCACCTACCGCCAAAGTCCAGAATCACAGAGGCCAGTGTCACAAACATATGGGGGGAGGCTGTGACTCAGCGGGTTAAGGTCTCTGTGCCTGTAATCAGAATGTCAACATCTCCAGCCTTGACAGAAAACTCTTCTCTCTTTTCAACCCTTGCGCAAGGCCCTTAAAACCCCTTGAGATACTCCAAAGCAGAGCTATTCAAACCACGGTCCTCAATGGCCGAGCACTGCTGTTTTTCCCAGCTTTCCTTTACCTGAGAGCCAGTTATGAAGCCTCTGGCCAATTAGAGCCAGACATTATTGAGCCAAGTACCTGGGAGACTTGAAAACAAGGCCTGGATTTGGAATCGAGCGCCAGATTTCAATAGGGGGGCTCCAAAGTATCTGCGTTCGGACCCCAGGCTTCACTCTCAACCGTACCCAAGCGCAAACGGAAAATAAAGCATCATATCTTTGAATTAATTTCACGTAACATGCCAACAGCTCAAAATAAGTCAACTTGATTTGCATGCAGAAGCGCCATTGGTCTCCATGCCTTCAGAGTGTGACTCAGCGCCACCGCCAGGCTGCATCATGGTATGACGGCAAACGTCTGTCAGTGGAGTTACCCCTCCCCACACTTGTGCTCGATACGAGAGATGCCGCGTACAGAAGCCCTGCAGCCGCGGGGGGGGGGGGGGGGGGCACCCCAGGGGCGGCCAACAGAGCAGTCACTCAGCAGTCACTCTCTCCTCCAAGTCTCCAGTCAGCTGCAGCTATGTAACTCCCAGCCGCCCAGCCAGAACTGGGTCACCGTTCTTAAAGAGACAGCGCCCTATTCAGGTGCCCATTCAGCGAGCTGCCGAATAGGGCACGCTGGAGCGATTCGTCTTCAAAGCCGTGCTACAGAAAGCTGGAACTCGTTCAAAATAGCACGTCTACAATGGTTCTGTGCAGCCATATGGTGTAATTGAATGCAAGGGCCCTGCAATGATTCCTTTCAGATTCCCATATGGGCAATGTGGTAGGATTTGACCAAGCAGGAACAGCTTGAAGTAACTCTCAAAATCTAGGGAGGTGGGGGGTGTCTCTCCCTACTGGTATGTGCATTCTTTGAGGACCAGTGCTTTAGCAAGGCTCTGGGATCATATTCTACACTCTGCTAGCTGCCACGGAAACAAACCAAGAATTTGAGGTGCGGCATTCAACTAGTCGTCATATAAAACACCCAACACCCGAATAAAATGGATAATAATGGAGTTAATGGGTGCAGACCCTTATCGCACCGCTTGGCCTTGAAGCCGGACATAATTAGACCAACAGGACTGGAATTCTTGGGGCTCCACTAGTGTGTCCATATTAAACAGAGGTGCCATTATGGGATCAACAGAAACGGTATGAAATGTTGACTGGTATTTAGTCTCAACTCCGAGGCAGTCAGCATGTGCCAGAGTTCTTGCTTTGTATCCATTAGAAAGGCACTTACCTGCACCCTGAGGGGAGAACAACCAGCTAGAGGTAAGACTGATCATAAGGTCCCCTAACCAAACATTCCCATCCTGCCGGCAACTAATTTCCTGCGTCCCAGGAATCCGACCTTCACGTCAAAGACACAAATATTTATTCATATTTCCTCTGAAAGATGTACAACTGTTTATTAATAAACCAGAGGTAGCAAGTCACAGTATAGGTTCCTCAGAGACCACCCTGGCAGATAACTGCAGCATTGCTGTAAATACAAACAAACATCAGTTTCAATAAGAAGATTTTGGAGAATAAAGTGGATTCGTATGCAGGACAGATACCATCCTGTTTTTTTTTATTGTCAGCAAAGTAACTAAAATATATCACACAACATTTAAAAATGAAACTCGCAAATATGTAAAATAACGGGCAGACAAACTCGAAATTCAGAGACACACTAAAATGCCTAACAAACTATCGTAAAGCTCTGCCCTGGTTCAGGGTGGCGGCAGCAGGCAGGTAAGGTCACCAGTGATCAATACTCCTCAAATGAAAAACACAGAATCACTGGCATTGTAATAAAAGAATTGAGTGG
>JAODKF010000045.1:9230630-9247569 GCA_026779585.1 Mormyrus proboscirostris | reverse complement strand
CCCCTCCTAACACTATCAGATTCATGTGAAACTGATATGAGACCTGACCTTAAAGCTGTGGAGCCACACAGCCTTGGCAGGCCTAACACGCCCGGCCTAACACGCCCGGCCTAACACGCCCGGCCGACAGCCGCGACCGACGCCCGGGGACCGCAGAGCTAAACGCTTCTCCAGCCAAAGCACTGCCCTGGCGAGCCCCTTAACTCCTGCACAAATAACCAAGGTCACAGGTATTTTAAAGAGTCTTCCTCACAGCCAAACGGAATCTCCCACAGCGCCTCGTATTATCATGCAGACAAGTGACCGTCGCACAGATTATGGGCAGAATCACTCAAAACAGCAAAAGGCAGAATCCTTTGCGGATCCTAAGACTGAAGCTCGCTACATGGCACACAATGACTACCACTCTCGCCCTAAGGGCCAAACACTCTTCCAGCCAATAATAGCGCCCCGCATGGGGGGGGGGGGGGGGAGGCCATCGCCGTCTCACCATTTGCAGCCTATAGCCCGTCCCAGGTTCTTATACGGCACGACAATGTCAAGCGAGGGAGCGACATGCTAATTAGCATTAACGACGAGGACGTCCCACTGCATCTCAGAGCTGTAACACTTGAAAGGCCACACACTCACCTTGGCTGTGCAATGTGGAACAACCAGTCTGTTAGTCATTTGCCGACATACCCTACTGTCTACATGATGGTGCAAAACACGTTGTAATCACAGATTGTTTATTTTACGTATGTAATTCGTGTGTTGATTGCCCATACTCATCTCACAGGACACCAAAAAGTAAAAATCGCTTGTATGTTAAAGTACTTGGTGAGAACTCATTGTGATTCTGGTATAAGGTCACCCATAAATAAAAGGCAACTCAAGCAAAGCAAATGCAATATTGTCTCCTGGCCAGTGAGCAGCTGCACCTCACCACTGGAAGAAAGTATCCAGCCATTGAACATGCAATCATTTGATCCATCTCCAGCTATATGTATTTTTCCCAATGGAGCCCACAATCCTCTAGGGGATCTTGGCTAATAAGCTGCCAGTGCTTAACACCTAAGCCTTGCCTCACACCACATCCATACCCCTTCTCACTCAAACATGACTTTGAAGAGAAGTGAGCATTTCAGTTCCTCAGCTCAGTTTCCATGCAAGTCCAACATGCCAGATTCACAGCGGCACACGCACAGACATAGGCGCGCGCGCGCACACACACACACCTCTGCAGTGGTGTCATCGAATTGCTCAGAAATCCCCTGTAGTCAACACTACAGCCGAACAAAAGGCAAGTTACTGCCTAACAAAACAAGCCAGAATATCTAGATTCCCAGTCAGAGAATTTTGCACACGAAATACATTATAATTCGTCAATTTTATGCTAAAGTATGCCTCTTACTAGGGTACAACAAATATAAAAAAAAAAAAACATGATGAAACAACAGAGTAATATTAGTGATACCATCTTGCAGACAAAGACATACAGGTAGGTTTTGCGGGTAACGGCAGAACGCTGGTAAAAAGCTCATTCCAAATGCAAGCCGTCAAGCGGACCCTCAGACCGCCTGCGAACCACATTCCCGATCCTGCTGTCGCCGAATCGATGCGAACATTGTCCAGAAATCCTGGAACCAACAGTTGTGATTGCTACAATAACATTGCCTTCAATATAACTACGCTCAAAATAATTAAAATATTTTAAAAAGTATATACAGGTTAGAGAGGTGTTTGCAAGCAGTTCGTTTATTTATTTATTATTATTTAAAAAAAAAAAAAAAAACCCATTCACATAAAAAAAAAAAAATCATAACCTAATGGCAATCGGTCTGAGAGACAGACCTTATAGCCGAGCAATGCAAATGACTGCTCGTTGGCTAGATTTTCCCATGGGCACCTTACCGGGTTCACTAACCATTCATCAGCCAGCCATTGCAATCACAGATGTGTGCCATTTAGCACTAAGCACTCACCTCACAGTCGTATAACTCACTGAGCTGCTCGATGATCCACTCTTCCAAAACCAGCCTTTTTCTCAGCTCCTTCCGATCATACTTCACGGTCACTTTCCCATGTTTCTTCTGAACGGGGTCGTCCTGTGTTACTGGCCCGGTTACGGTGCATCCTCCTGCGGGGGCTGCCTGAAAGAAAACCCTCCCCGCAGCGGCCGGCAGCGAGCCGCTGGTCTCCGTGCCCGTGGCGGACATCGTGCGGCGTCCTCAATGTGCTACTGGGGGACTGGAAATGATCGCAATTTCAAACACCTGCTATTTAAAGCGCATCACCGTCTTGGCGCTGGGTCATGGGGAGGGAGGTGCCTTCTTTTACAAATCTGTTAGGGTGCTTAACGCTTTCGGCGCTGGGGAGCGCGGTGAGGGAGGTCGGGGACAAGGAGAGAAAGGAATTCTGGTGAGGGAGATGAGGAGCAAATGGAAAAAGACTCCAGGGAAGGGAGATCAGAAGCAAAGAGAGAAAGGATTTCAGGTGAGGCGGATAAGGAGCGATGAGAGAAAGCACATCTCCTTGCCGGAATATCATAGGATGTAATTATAAATATATGCTTAACATTGGATATTGGTTTAAAGTGCAATAATTACCCCCAATCCATATGTTGATTTGGAAAAAAATGAACAGAAGTATTTACTTTACACAGGGATTCAGTAAAAAAGACAAAGGTTAGCAATGGCGATATTATATGATACAGATTCAGATATATTGCGTTCTGGTCACTCTTTGAGCCTCTTCGGCGCGCTATGGAAAAATAAGTATGGCCATTCCATGCATAGGCCTATAATTTATTATTCAGCTGATTTTCTCAGATTGCTCTGTCTGACATAGTTATCAAAGAGTGCAAAGATAACATAACATAACGATTAATAACTAAAAATAAAAATTATTAAGAATGCTGTTAGTGTAACGTAAATTTAAAAGTCAGTGTGGAATCAAGAGAGACGGCATCGTGAGAAAAAAAAACTTCTGTAGGAAAGAACGTCAGTCCCACCCCGGTCGTGTTAATATTGTTAATCCGAGAAGGTTGCACGACTGTTATGATACATAATAACAATTAGACAACGCTTACAATGGAAATCAAAATAGCTGATGATTATAAACTCTAGTTTAATTTACTATAGCTTTATAAACTTTAGTTTATCAAGGAACAGTTTTTTTTAAATATCAGGGAATAGATATCACTGAAGTATACAAATAACTTTTCTAATGTAACAGGGTGGATTTGTTTGTATAGACAGACAGATAGACGGGTACTTCATTGTTCCCAGGGAAAAATATGTTTTCATACAGCAACAAAGGAACATAAAGTGCACAAATGCAAACAGAAAAGTCAAGAAAAAGACAGCTTACACAATGCAAACAAGGTTGTGAAAAAAACGGATAGATAAGAAAAACATTAATAGGGGCTGTACGTGTGATGTCATACATAATGGTGGCATTATCTGTTTTTAAAAATGCTGTCCTGACGTGTTATGGCTGGGGGGGTGAGGGAGGGATTCTACCGCCTGATGGCAGCAGCCAGAAAAGATCCTCAGTTGCACTACTGGAACTTGCCTGTAGGTCATTATTTGATGAGTAAAATTTCCTGGGATGAAACCTATTGTGAGTCTCTAGGACCAGGGCTGAGAATCAGTAGTTTAACTGCTTGTGTTGGAGAAGACAGAGGGAGTAGGAACCTCCAGTGTCACAGACGGAACACAGTCATGTTTTCCAAACAAAAAGATTTGGGGTTTTGAAAACTGATGCCTTCCCTAATACTTCCGACAAAAGTCTGCCAGGAAAACCCGTGCTGTCTTGTCATGGCTTTTTTTGTAAGTATCTTGCTGAACAGAGGGGTGTGGAACTGGAGTTTCAGGTCTGTTGTATTAATGGCTTCAAAACTAGGCAACCTTTAAATCCTTCAGTATGAATTCCAAATGGTTCTAGATTAGGTTTGAGAATATTATTCTCATTTGAAGGTACCTGGCTATATATGAGAAATGAATGCTGATGTTGTGCAATAATATGATAATTCGGCATTCTGTGTAATCTCTCTGTCCTTCATAGCCTGTATCGGATGTTTCAGAATTGAAGCAAACACAGTTGTTAATCCAAATTAAAAATTAACAATTAACTGAATGACACAATGCACCTCACCGTATAAAATAAATTTTTCTGTGTGACAATAACAGTCCTTTATTACTCCAGAATTACTGATTGCTACTGGGGGCATGTTTGGCTTCCCCTTTGTAGGAGCGATAGCCCCCCCAGGGGCACATAAGGCAGTAAACAGTAGGCTGCAAGGATTCATGTAGAGCAGACACTGAAGCAAGTTACGCCAAATATGAACCAGCTGTTTAATTATGCAACCTACTGAAACATTTTGAGTGATTTCATCCCTACTGAGAGAAAGAGAAAAAAAAAAGCAGATTGAAATCTACCACCATGTAATTTAATTCATTATCACAAGTCTGAGAACATTTATATTTGGCAGTGGGGTGGCGTGGTAGCTCAGTGCGTGTTACTGTGGCCTCACACCACCACGGTTACTGGCTTCATTTCCAACCCCTGCTTTGTGAGGGAGGAGGGATTCTCCAGATCGTCCCTGGATATTTGTTTTCTCCCACAGCGGTCAGTTGTATTGTGCACAGTATGTGAGTGTGTGTCCTAGGATGGGCTAATATCCCATCTAAGGTGTCCCCCTGTCCCATATAAGGTGTGTCCCCCCTCCTTCCCTGGGTGAGCTCCACACCCAGTCATCAAATTCCCTCCCCACCTTTGAGAAACGCCTCGGCTTCAGGAATACCTCAACGAGCCCCGTGACCATTGTCCTGCTCTGAACCCCAGCCTGTCTCTTGTATATCCTCAGTTCTTCTCATTTTCTTTGATCGGAATGACTCTCTTACTAGGACCTACCTACGTCTGTAGCTGTTTTATCGCTTTTGCCCCCAGTGCTGACTTATTTGTTGAGGGTCATTTGTTGGAAGCTCAACCCAACTGCATTTATGCCGCTGACAGCTATATCCTTGCACCTCGCTTTGGAGGAAATCGCCCCGTTAATAAATAAAATCCAATGTAAATGGCATGCGGCCAATCTATCTGTGAAACACAACCGACTGCCAAGCACGACAATGTGAAGTCAAATAAATTGTATTGTTTGGCCTATCGGTAGGAGCAATACTTATTGCATAACTTGATAATAATGAAATGGCAATGACCTAATTCAAGCTTCTCTCTTCATCCATGGCTAAATTTAGCAACGTCAGTGTTTTAGGGAGAGGGTGGCATGTGCCCTGTGTATACACGACGAACCCGTTTTGTCGTTATATGCTCGTGGTCAACTGTTCGTTTTTGACCCAGTTTTAGCTCTGCCGGCCCAAGAGAGATCAGCTTAGTCAGATTGAATTTGCAGTAGTTCATGCCAAGCCGAGTGTCCTCTATGATACTAATGTCACTCTATATAAATCGCTCTGCCTGTTAATATAGTATTCTGTCATCACAGCCAAATGACAGGTAGGACCGGGGCTCCTGAGTGTGGGTTTTATGACATCTCCTACTCTTGGCACTGTTCAACGCTACATCTAGCATGACACTGGTGATCAAAACACAAATGTTTGGTTGCTTAGCAAACGGTTTCATTCAAAGCGACTTTATCACACACCTGGTTTCTCCGGAGTATTTCCGCTTATGCAGCCTGTGTGACTGTACAACAGGAGTTCCCCTGGTGGGATTTGGGACCTGCTCGGTCCTGTTCCCTAAGAGCTGGCGTGAGCTGACCTGTGTGCAGGACTTCCTGTCCTTGCTGTTGGATCAGACCTGGAATGACTTCTATCTTGACATGCAGCCTTTAAACCCTCAGTTGACTTATTAAAGAGCCCCATCTCCCCCGTTTTGTGAACTTGACATTTGGACATAAATAAAAATCAAACAGAAAAAGCCTCGATGTCATGCGGGTTCCTTTTTTTTTGCGTGTGTGTTGACACAGAGAGCGAAGGATCAGATAATGCAGGATCAGATAATGCAGGATCAAATAATGCAGATTATGCTTTGTGCCCAACCGTGAAAGTCACATGCATTACTGCAGAGAAGCAGTATACATGTCATGTTAATAGTCTTTTATTATGTATAAGCCTGAAATTCAGCATATTAAAATGGGATTTTAATCCACAACAAAGCACCATATTCCCTTCCTGTACTAACTGCCAGTGCTGCATCCACTGATGCAGGGTTTAGGCAGGAACATGTCATCCCGGTAAAACTGTGAGTCACACAAACCCAGCCAACATGAGTGTAGGGGTATTCGGGGATCTCAGTGGCAAGAAGTGGATCCCCTGGGCTTCTAGCTGCCAGATGTTCTCCCAGGATCCCCGCTGCACTCATCTCCATGCTGCTGCACTGCTTGCCACAATAGCGGAAGATGCTCTGCCATGACATGGAGCAGTGCAAGAGTGAGCACTACATCCACAGAATGCAGTTAGGGGTGGCTTTTTTTTAATTCCTCCACAGATGTTTTGAAAACTAAACAAATAGCAAATGGAGTGAGAAAAATGTAGCTACCTAGCTGGTTGACAGAACGTGCTGCTTTGGAATATCCGAAATGATGAAGGCGCTTATTTATTATTTAGTTTAATGACGGTTTGTGGCCAACAGGGGGCCCCAAGCGAACGCGTCGTTTGAGTAGTCGTAAACACCGCCAAAAGAGTTTTCATTGACGGGTGATCCTTAATGGCTGAATTAAGACAACATTTTCCTTGATAATCCTACCCCAACCAAATTGTTCTTAAACTGTAATTGCAAAATATTGATTTATTTCACTTTTAATGTTTAATGTTTAACCCTTCCGTCACAGTTAGATAAACTGTATACAACACGGCTCCTGTAACACTAAAATAACTAGAATCCAGTTTACACTTAGTTATAAACAAAGGAAAATTTCGCCATCTAGTGGATACAAGCGAAGTGACGATCCAGAAGCGAACTTGCTGAGGTACATGTAAGATTTTGAGTGTCATATGGTCGATATCGCTAGGTGTCGCTCTGTACCGCTCTAAATGTTTAGCGAAAAAGTTTTTAACCCTAACTACTCGGTCTACTTAAAACGAAAGTTGGATTTCTTTTAAAGCCTCATGAATATACTTAGTATACATAATCTGAATATGTATGCAGATTTACATAATTCTAATTAAATACATATTATTTAGCAAAAATATATATACTGCATTCACATTCAAGAATGAAATCACTTAAAAATAGGCATACACGGAAATGCTCCAGACAGACGCCAATCCCGAGGTTAGACAGCCGCTGCCGCTCACCTGTCCGCCAGGTAGGTGTGCAGTGCGCCAGCAGCTCGCGCCTCGGCTGATCCCCTGGCTGACGTCAGCAGCAATGGCGGAGCCGCAGGCATCTCCGAGCGACTCTCAAGGTGAGTAACAAGTAAAGAAAAGTCGCTACGGGCATTTATTTTACCCGAGACTGCCGCAATACCTCGACCAGGCGAAGAAAACCGACGCACGAATCGAGTTTGTCCGACATATCACACAGGAGATCGCTTTAAAACCAACCAGCCACAAAATAGGGATTAACTATCAGATATCAGACGCGGAACCTCCACGTACATTACATAGTAAACTCAAAACAATATTTGTAACAATTTCGGCTTAGGTGAACTGTAAAGTCGACCTGTTATTAGCCAATGTTAATTGAAGCGATAACCTTATTTTATTGACTAAACTCTACAGGTGGACGTTGTTTTTCTCTTCATGGCTGTGTTGAACCTTGGATTAAATATTTGTTTTTGGAGGACAAAGTCGCAATCGCTTACATAAAATAAACTAAAGAACTGTATAGAGAGAATTTTAGTGGAGATCGAGCTCAAATTGACTCCTTTCAGATGTCGATGTACGACGCAGCGCTGTTAGACTAACATCAGCGCTTTATTTACGATGTTTGACATATTTCACTTGGTAGGATGACATTTGCGGCAGGTGCAGAGGATGCGATATTGTCGTTTCACTTAATGCATTTACTTGCATTTTGGGGGCTGTTTCCATCTCCTAGCACGGTTATACCTCAGGGTCGTTACAAATTGTGGTCGATCCGGTCTTGTTTATAGACAGCGTGATAAAGGGCTAAAGAGTTATTAAGCCGAGCACAAACCTGTACCTTTCCAATAGCACATTTAATGCACTTATGCTGGTCACATGATTAGTCAGGTTGGCAGCCCTGTCACACGGACGTAATGAGCATCGCTTAATTTTTAAATGCGAGCATCACCCATGTGACATCTGCATATATTTCGCGATCTAATTTTAGTATTTCAGGCAATGTATTTATACCGTAACGTTACAAACGGTGTTTTAAGCCTAATCTCTGAAACCAGAGTTTTGTTAAGTGCATGTAGTACCCATGTATAGCTGATTGCTTCAGTTTCTATCCAATGTTTCAAATAAATTGCAGATGAATGTTTCGTTCTGTGGCCCTTTGGTGTGCCCACGCATGCGTAATTCATGCTTCACAATCTGCGCCTTATAATCTCTGAGATAGTATTGTGACCCCTTGGCTTTCATGTAGGATCCTGCTCATATGACTAATGGTACAACTATGGTTCAGTTCATGTTATTCCAAATCGAACATCCTCTGAGGCTTTTAGAGAAATGCTGGAGTAGGGTTGCCCCCCCCGTCCAGGATCTTGCAGTACCCCCCCTTGATTTTGGTTGTCTGTCCTGAAAAAAAAGAATCTCAATCTGGGATCTTTTTTTTTTTGTTTTTTGCACAAGGTTGTGCCATCATGATAGCAACCCTCAGCTACATTACGAGACTCATAGATCTTCACAAGGATTTTTTTTTTTAAATAATACCATGTCTTCAAATATCTGATTTGATCGGAAGTAGAATTAATTCCGTCGGTGTATACATTTTTAAACATGTGATACACTTGAAACTAACCATGCAGCAACCTGTTTTATTTATTTATTTTTTTAAAGAAATATAGAATATAGGATAATGGTAGAAGGAAGCCCTTAAAGAGACGGAGGAGGTCCTGGGGCGGAGCCTTCAGCAGCCCGGTAACGGTGTTCTCGGGGGCCACCGTGGGGACAACAAATGTCATGTGAAACAGGCCCCCAGGTCCCCAGACGCTGCTCTAACACACAGTAAATGTTAGGAGTCTAGTTATGAATTATTATCAGTTAAGATGTGCTAATCATGCGAGACAACCACTTTGATAAATGCTTTTAATAATCATTATGATTATTATTAACATATTAACATACGTTAATATGAGTAACGTTGAAGGTACTTCTGAGCCTCGTGTGGGTCAGGTTAATGTTTTTGATGAAATATTACTTGCTAATATTAAATTGTCACAGACCGAACCAAGTGAGAGTGAGGGGGTGTTATTTGAATCCGCTGGTTGTTAGTGCAGATAAGGTTCAGAATCTAGTTTTATTTAGCTTTTGTTTTCCCTGTGGTTCTGCATATACGACTCTGGTGGATTGTTTGAAAATCAGTCTGGCCGTGTGGGACTCCCCGGGGTCTACCTCATCTCCCATGTGACTGCCTTCATTAGCATTTCTCCAATAGCATTTCCTTGTGCATTATGGGTCCTACCTAATGTAGATGCTGATGAACGGCGCCTCATTCAGCCACAGCACGCGCCCACTGAGGTTTTTTTTTCACAGCGTGGAGTCGGTCGTACTCACAGAACATGCACATTAACCTGTGTTGTACTTTAGTCTTGTCTTCTGTGGTAGGCGTGGCATGGGCGGTACTGTATATCCCGAGCGGCCAATGAGAGCACAGCACTGGCCCATCTCTCTGGACCACTTCCTGCTTTCCAGCCGGCAGCGATGGTGACACTGTCGAGCATTCCAGCACGGTCACACTGGGCCGGGGCGAGCCGCTGGCATGTTACCCGCGGCATCCCACCGTCGTCTCGGCAACCGTTTGCCAGAACGGATCAGCTTCTCGTTCCTTTTGTTTCCGTGCTGAATATTTCAGACCCTTGCGGCCGGCTGCCAGCACAGGCCTGGGGGGGAGTTTGGGGGGGGTGGAGGGAACTGCAGTGGTCAGGCGTGAGGACTGAGAGAGCGAGTGAGAGAGAGATAGTGAGTGTGTGTGTGTGTGTGTGAGAGAGAGAGAGAGAGGGAGGGAGGGAGAGAGAGGGATAGAAGCAAGGAGAAACACAGCACGTCAACAGCATCCCCGCTGTCCGTCCCGTTCTGGATCTGAGCTGGGTTTGAGCTCTGGTCCCAAGAGGATCAGGACTTAGGGACTCTGGGATCTACTGGATCAGGATTTTAGGGCTTTGCTTCCTACTGGATCAGGTCTTTGGGGTCAGGATCGGGACGTAGGAGCTCTGGCTGCCTGCTGGGTCAGGACCCCGGGGCTTCGTTTCGGGTCGCGTGGTTGGATGAGGGCCGCGAAGCAGCCCCCCCGTGGGTGTCACCTGGAAAGGCGCACATGAGCGTGAGAACCACACGGTAGAGGATCGTGGGGCCTTATGCAGAGCCAGGGGGGCATGCCAAGCCCCGCACGGCCGGGCCGGCTGCGGCGGGGGGGCAGCGGGGCAGCTGTCTCGGCACTCTTCACCATCAGCGAGGAGGATGAGCAGCAAAAGAGCAGTGGCCCCCAGAGGCTTCCAGGTAGGAAAGCCGTGTATTTGGCAAGTCCCCGGGGGGGCGTATGTCCAGCTAGAGCAGAGAGATAATGTCAGTCCACAGTGTTTCATTATGTAAATGAGCACAGCGTGAATCCGGATCATAAACGGAGCGGCAGTGCCATTCTGCGGTGCTTTTCTGTGACAGGTTTGTGTGTGAGTATGACAGGGTATTTACAGATTGGGTTATTTACATGGTGAAACTTTACACTGCGCGCTGTTTCCGTGGAGAAACTTTATCTGACTGAGTAACAGACAAAGCGTTTAGTACTTTTTACACATCACCACTGTTGTGCGTCTCTCTGCTTCACCTGGACCTTCCCCGCTGCTGAAGATGCTGTGCTAAGGCTGGTTAATGAGGTGCTTTATGCAGCACCGTTCTGTCACGCTCTGGCCGATCCGCGTTCTTTTGGATCCTGTGTTTCTGCGCGTCGTCAGCATTTATTTTCAGGCGTGGGACGGGTAGGGAGGCTGTTCGCAGAGCAGTGCGGTTTCTCCTCCTTCAGAAATGTGGTTTTGATGGCTGACCCCCCTGCACGAGTGTGGTCTGTTTACATGTAACCCTGTATTTGATCCTTCTAAAGCCTCCTGCTATTAAGTATTAATGTTTCCGGTGCATGAGTAAAGCTGGACATCTGGAGGCTGCTCGCCCAGGAGGTGCTGTGGGTTCCAGGCACCGGACTTTTGGCGTCCCCAGCTTGACAGGATGAGAGGAAATCACATTTATTTTGGGGTTAATATGGTGGATTGTAAACTTTACCTAATCAACTCAAAGTGTCACAGTTATCTCTGGCAGCAGGTGCCATTCTAGGATTTTTTTTTTTGAGGTGGGACATAACAGGGGCTGGCCATTTTAGCCAATGATATGTGTTGAATCGGCGAGTGACGGGAAGTGACCACTCTGGGGGCCAATCAGCTCTCAGCAGGGGCCAGCGGCCCTGCTCCCGTATAAGCACCATCAGGGCAGTTAAATCAGGGATCACCCCGTGAATCGATCATGGCCCCTTCTGAGCTTGGTCATCGCCTCTGCTTCAGCTGGGGCTGTGAAGCAGGACATCCCACCGTTCGGACGTCTGTACGTTCGCTGTCCTGATCCTCCTCCTTGATGTGTCTAAGTGTCAGGTATAGTTTCACGGGAATCTCTTGAATACCGGTTGACTAAGTAAATCTGTCCTCTGCTCTGGGTTATTGGCGAACGGCGTCATGATTAAAGAGCTGTAATTTATCTGGTGCATATTTATGGCTGGTATTGGTGTGTCGTGTTACAGGACTGAGTGCAGATTGGGGGGGTGTTTGGTTTCTGCTTTGCACTGACCTGCTCGCGGGAGGCCTTGCTGTCCTCCACTCTCAGGGTCACCTTCACCGGTATCTATACACGGCCTGTCACAATTTGATTCCCAGAAGTTCTAACCGGGGGTGACTCGAGGATTTTTTAATGTGGGATCATAATTTATACGAAGAGGCCAACCTTATCCTTAACCGGTCATATGTTTTGAATGGGTGAGAGACGGAGGGGGGGGGGGGGCACCCTGGGGAACAATTGGTTTCCAACTGGGGCCCCACCCCTGAATACAACCCTTGTATTATGGATTAGGACTCGTTCTGTCCTGTGTCCTTTGCTGTGGATGTCACAGGCTGTCACTGGGTTGTGGAAAGTATTGAGATCGATTGGCTGCCCTGGAGGTTGGGAATATGGGAGTATGGAGTTGCTGTCGCACCAGTTAGACCGGTCGACATGGGCGTGGCGTCTCTACGTCAGCGGCAGACGGGAAGCGCGGTGGGGGGGGCGGGGCGGGGCAGGGTATGTAAACACGGCAGTGGGCCGATGGCCTTATTTGCATGCTTGTTGGCTGCTTTGTCATGGTGGCCTGTGACCGCAGAGTCTAAGCAGAGTACTGTGTGTGTGGGTGTGTGTGTGGGGGGGTGCTATTTCCAGTGCCTGAACAGGCTATCTTGGTGAATTCCTTTGGGGTATTAAGCCCATGGCTCCAGGGAGTGGAAGCAGAAGCCTGCAGACGCAAAGCAGCAGGTTCCGGCTGCGCAGCTGGCTCCACTGGTGATGTGACCCGTCTCTGAGCAAACGCAGCACCTTCTGGGATCGGAATGCAGGTGTGTGGAGTGAGACGCTCCCGTCTGCTGCTCACACCCCACGCACACGCAGCCCTGCTCTCCATAATCATCTCACATTCACTGTAATGGTGATTCTCTAGGGTTGGGTTATCTGCAAGAGCTTTCAGGGTCTCCCACACTGGCTCGTAAGGGTTGATGTGCTCCGGTCACCGCAGGAGAAAGCGTAGGCTGCTGTTGATGAGCCCCAGGGTACAGGCTCAGGGGCAGTAATGTCATCTCCTCATGCCTGAGCTGCTTTGCACCGTAGTGAGGTCAAGTAACCATCTGTTATACAAGCTTCCGTGAAAAGGCATTTGGGTCTAAGGAAACCCATACAGTATTGAGAATATAAAATATTCTGTTCATGATTTTCACGGATGGGGTGCCATAACGCAGCCTTGTCTTGAAGGGCGTCTGGTGTGGAGGGGCTGTAAGTGACAGGCCGTTTGCAGATGATGTCATACTTTTGGTATTTCCCGAGAAGGACCTCCAACACGCACGTGTGAGACTTGATGCTGCAGGTTAAGTGGTGGGGATGCGATTTAGCGCCTTCAAATCCCGAGATGGGGGCTCTCTCAGAAAAGAGACTGTTTCTCCTTTCTGGTGAGAGGGAGAGTCTGCCCTTCCTGAAGGAGTTTAGGTACATCGGGGTCTTGTCCATGAGTCAAGAAATGTTTTCACACATGAACTCCGGATATTGTCAGAAAAAATGCCCTGGGCATTCTCCGGAATTGATCTTTCACACATGTAGCTCGCAGCCGGAGATTGTCGGTGTCAGGTGTGCTCAGACCTACCAGAAATGCTCCGGTTGGTTGGATGGGGGGGGTGTCGTTTGGGTAAAGCATGCAGGAGGCAGGACATAATGCAAAAAGTACGCAGCGGAAATAGCAGTTGTTTGTTCACAGCACATTGAAAATGGCAGTTGAGGCTCTCAACTTATCCTCAGTGATGATTGTTCTTGCTCTGAAATCAGTTCTACGTGTATCGTATGTATGTATGTATGTATGTATGTATGTATGTATGTATGTATAAGACCCTGTAGCATGCCATTTTCATGCCAGTAGCATGATAGAAATCTCATCAACATGCCCACTAGCTATTCTTCAGGCAATTTCCTGCTCCAGTCACTCATAGGGTTCAGTGGGAAATGACCAGGATTTTGCATTAGGGAGCTAACAGGGTAAAGTCCGTTTCATGTCTACTGTGACTGATTCGGATGTTTGCGTTTACACATACAGCCCCTGCCGGTTATGTCAAGAAAAGTTCTTGGCGACCGAGCGCGTCTGAAAGGGGCTGCGGTAAAAGGGGACCTGAGATTAACAGGTGCATCGGTTTGATGTAAGCAGTTTTCCAGGCCCTGGAAGGTTGGGGTTGGCGAGTCGTAAGATGAGACGACTTGTGAGCCGTTCATGTCCCTGTTCTCACCTTAGTACATGAGCTGTGGGTATTGACCAAAAGAACAAGGTTATATGTACAAGTGGCTCAAATGAGGTTTCACTGCTGGGTTGCTGGGCTCACGGCCGGGGCGGGGAGTTCAGTGAAACGGAGGTCGTCAGCTGTGGTGGTTTGGGCCACAGGAAAGCCCTTGACTGTTTCGCACTGTACCTCAAAGTAAATCCCTCGTTCGTAAAAGTACCTACCGATGATTAAATGATTCTGGATTCCAAATTCCGAATCTTATAAAAGCGCCATACAGTTGCCCGGCCAATGAAGCTGTTCTCGCGGACATTCTCCTGGCCAATGGCCCTGGGGCAGACCCAGGATGTTCCGGAGGGACCGTGAGAGTACAGCTTTACGTTTGAGCAGGGAGTTAGTCGGATAAAAAAATGCGGACTTTCGAACAGGAATAGCGATAGATAAACTTTAAGCTTCTTGGACAGCTGATACCAGGACAGCCTGGTCAGAGACCGGCGCCCCTGGATTTTGCCTCTCTTCTCTGTCAGTATCTGGCTCTGACAAAGTCCGGCGTTGCATCAGGCATGGGTCCAAAGGCTCGTTATGACAAACAGTGAGAGTGTCTGTGGGCTGCACTTTCCGTGTGAACGTCCCCTGCATCCTCAATACGTCCCCTGTTGCCTGCAGGCATTTTCCCCCTTGTGTCTCTGTGTGTTTGAAAGAGGTTATTTTATGCCACGCTGACGTGGACCTGAAGCTCCACAGCCTCAGCCTTTCACTGTTGTTCGAGCAGATAATTCTCAGAGTTTACGGCTTTTGTCAGTCGCCCTCAATGGCCTGTCTTCTTTTGGGTGATAACCTCGGAATTGTACTCCAGTACTGAAGCCTGAGTCCATGTAGCTTGTGCTGGTCTGAAGTAGTAATGTTGCTGCAGGCTGTGCTTTGCCATTGGCCCATTAAATTAATCTGCCGTTCAATCAGAACGTTTGGCTCTGCTTGAAAGCATGATACGATTGGGCATTTGAAGGTATTATACTTTGTTCTTCTTAGCCGTACATTTTGGTGTCAAATTTTGGTTAGCATGCTCTTAGCTGCGACGCTAGTCACTTTTACCTGAGACTGAGATTCAGTTGCAGGCTCTTATCACAGGGTGCGGTGATATATTCCTATTTAATTGTTATCCATGAGGAGTATCAAACTACAGTTTCCACAAGGCGTATATTGTTTGCCAGTTAAGCTAAAGTTCAGATAATGCTCCGCTGAGGGAACCCTCAATGAATTATTTTTATTTAAATGAGTTTAATGTCCTTGTGTGGAATGAGGCCAGTTTGCGCTATTTTTCTGTACAGTAGATTCATGACCCATGTCAACTTGCAAAGTGACTCTTTTGTAACTGTATACAGATTAATTTTTAATAATATATTTCAGGTTAAAAGGAATTCTCAGCATGGGCAAGAGTAAAACAGCAGTAAATGCTGAATCTTTTCAAAAGCAAATCATATTTAGTAAATTTCTGGGCACAATTTTTACGCTATAAATGTCTCGGAAAACTTATTGTAATGATGTAATTGTCAGAAGCTCTTCTAGCGGATAAAGTTTGCGTCTGCGTTCGTGTGTGTGTGTGACTGTGTGTGACGGTAAAATCAGTAAAATCACTCTGCCGATTCAAACCCCATGCGCATTCAACCCTTGAATTGACAACCTTTTGGTAACGGGCACCATGTCAACACAACCTTCACTCTACCCGAAACCCGCCATCCTAACCCTCACCTGTATCTCAGTGGACAGTTAAAAGATGGATGTTTTTATGTATTACTCATAGACATGTTCATGGACATGTCTTTGGGTGCCCATATTTACCCAGAATCCCTTTAGACTTTCCTTTCACACGTAGCGTGCATGTCGGCCTTGCGGGGGTCTTCCTGTACATACATGATAACGACTGGATCTAAGCGGGTCAGGCTGCTTTGTCTTCACAAAGCTGGAAGATGAACCATGGCAGATAATGCTCTAACATGTCATAGACTGGAATCCAAATGGAGAAGCAGCGGGTGGGATGACATCAGGAGGCGGAAGAACGAATTGTGTTTGTTCTCCATGAGCCCAGATACAGGCTGAGTATTTTTAGTGAGGTTTCTACGCCGGTTGCACTATCAGCCTCTTCCCAGGGACTCGCTCGCAAACGGGGCTCGCTTATGTGCTCTAAGTAGGACACGTGACTGTCCCTACTCTTGCGGACCACCCGAGGAACCAGAAGTTGCTATTTAAAGAAATGAACCATGATGAAGCGTTAAATGCATGATATAGGGAGTGGAATGATCACACACAGAACTGCAGCGTCTACTAAAAAGATCTTCGTAAGCACCTTTTTTCAGAAGTTTGATAAATCAAGTTAATAGACTATTGAGATTAACGTCTGCTATCATAGCTGCAGCCAGGATGCACTGAAGAGAGTCCACATGCTTTGCTTATGTGCTTTTTTTTGTGGATGGTTAAGTGTACAGTTCAGGATTAAGGTAGCATCTCCCCAGGCTAGACGTAGGTTGTAAATTGGTGAAGCTTGGGATTATGAGGTCAGCACAGAGTTCAGTTCATTTAACAAGCAGTGCGGCCTTGTCTGATGTGACCTTGCCTCATTGTGGAAGCTGTTTCATGGGAGAATGTCTGTGGCTGATATGAGGGGGATTTTGTAGGTCACCTACAGAAGCTGAGGCATCGATCCATCCATGCGTGCATCTATGCATCCATCAGTCCATCCATGCGTGCATCTATGCATCCATCAGTCCATCCATGCGT
>JAODKF010000045.1:9189870-9218310 GCA_026779585.1 Mormyrus proboscirostris | reverse complement strand
GGTTCTATGGGCCATAAACCTGTAATAGAGTAGTTCGCTGGTAGGCTTCTAAGGGCGGGCAGGCCAGGGGGCTTGATTCGGGAATAGATATTGGGTTACAGCGCACTTCCGTAAACTGACATCTGCCAATGGAAGATTTTTGTAAGGCATCATTTATCTCGAATGACATGACTGACACTTTTGAGAATGTTCCAGTTTAATTTACCCCTAGCTAATAATAATTCGATGAGAAATCAGTTACAAACTGTCCATCCCCAATGGCAGGAGATCTGATTTCTGTGTATTGTGAGGCCAGTCATACATGTTGGGTAAAAGAGTTACGTGAGGTAAACTCCGTCGATCAGCCATGGACAGCGCCCCCCTGCCCGCATCCTTTAGAAGCACGGCTAGCTGTGTAGTCTGGGTTTGTAGCTCTGCCTCGTGCATCCCCACCATGCATCCTTATCTCCGTTTGCTGTAGATGTGGACAGGAGGTCGGTTTCCACAGTCAACCTCTCCAAGCGGCCTGAGCCGGTGATTACCAAGCGCTTGTCATCGTCTTCAGCCACGCTTATAAACACTCCAGACAAAGGTATGCTGCCCATTCCACCACCTCCACCCTCCGGGCCCAAGAGAACCAGGCAGAGGCCCACATACCTTTGTTTCCTGGCTCCATTTGGGCTGAATGCTGCCCCAGAACCAAATTGCCTTGTAATCCCAGCATTTAATTACATATTAGATGTATTTTACACAGGTTAGAAAAAATACGGTTAATAGTAGATGAGTAGTGTTACCGACCTATAGGATCTGGGTGATTAAACTTATTTACACTAGAGTTATAAATGAACTATGTGCTGGTGCTGTCAGATGGGCTCCCCAAAGCCAGAAGGCAGCTGGGCAGAATGACGCAAGAGCACATGGAAAAATAGGATGCTCTCTGTTTCGTGGCCCATTAAAACGATGTGTGTCTCCAATGTTGTTTTCCCACTGTCTGGCCGTACCAGAACATACCCTGAAGGGCTTTTTCCATTACTGCTTTTCACCTGTGACCAGCTTGGAGGCTTTTTGTCCGAGCTGAAGTAACCGTGAGGAAGCACCTAGGATCGCATGAATGCCGTGTCATCGCACGGCCATTATGACAAGTCTTACGGAAGAATGCTTTCTGACACGTTATTAACAAATTGTCCTCCTTAGAAGAACAGCGTTCGGTAAACAAAGGAAACATAGAGTATAAAGAGCACATGTCCAGTCATTAATCACCCTTTCAGTCTCTATTTGTCACATATAACCCGGAGTCCTGAGTCTGAAGACTGCAGTTTTTTCATGGTTACCATTTCCAGAATTAGAAGTTCTTACCCCCAGCTAGCTGTATCACATGAACCTGAGGATGCTGTGTTAGTTTTTTTCCCAGTTTAATAAAAAATAGCCCTTGTTTTGTACATTTTCTTGTTTTTAATAGCAATTCTTCATCATGTCTTTTGAATCTCCTTCATTAAATTTGGTTAGCTTTACGCTAGATAGTCATGCTGTCATTTACAGTCAATGCCCCTATCAGGACTCTGATTTGTAATGGGAAAAATGAATCCTCCTTCGCCCCATTTTTAAATTTTGTTTGTCCTCCTTGTCACAATAGCAGAAAAATGTCATTACTCATGTTATTCACTTATGTCCGTCTCATGCTGTTCTGATTTCACATCGCCCATTATCTAGCCTTCTCTGTTCTTGAGTAAGAAGAGCAGGAAAAAAATAGGTCTCACCCTGGAAAAATGTGGGTGTTCAGAATATTCATGTTAATCTTTTTATAAGAATATTAGCAGCAGTGGGTCTAAATCCTGCCTGCTGCTCCACACGTGAGCTCCGGTTAGACAGTTTGAATTATGTAGCCATATCATGTCACTTAGACTGTTTTAATGTCAGAAGTCTTGATTGGTTAATTGACCTGCCCTGCTTTTGATGGCTTCTGTTTCAGCTTGTTTGATGGGCTTATTTGCAACATGACGGATTGTGTGTCATTAAATGAGCGACGGGCTCTGTAGGACTTCTGAAATAACATGGTTTGTTATCCCAGCCTTACAGAAAAGGACTTCCCTCTTAAATAGACCTCAGTCCAAACCACAGCCCGTCAGAAGCCGGACTGCCGGGGACAGAGCCGCAGGTGTATCTGGAAGTCGTGTCGTTTTTGGTGCTTTGCCTCCCTGCTCTGGAGGAACTGGCTGGAAACTGTCTGTCTCAGTTTCAGATCCAAACGATGAAACGAGGAATGAGGAAATTGGTCTCTGAGCGCTAATTTAATAAAAGCCGAGTGCGGATGAACAGTTCTCACTGTTGAGGGAGGTCATTGTTCTGTTGGGAGATAACGGTGCTTGGAGCAGAACATGCACTTTCCAGCTCAGTTTCTTCAAAGGGGTGCCTTTCACGCCCAAGCCCATTGTGATATCTGGAGATGCTCCATGTTAACCATCGTCATCACCCGGTTGCTCATTCCCGATTGGTCAGCTGGTCCGCACCCTTGGGTCGACACCCGCAAGGTTTTCCAGCAGAAGCACCCCGATAGCGTTTATGCTGGTCACTTCAGCATCACTCATTGCCACGGCCAGTCACCCCGCGCAGGGCCACTTCCACATGGGAGTTCACTCTTAAAAGATTCAGATGGGAGAGGAGGTCCAAATGCTGGCGTCTTGTGGCTCCCAGTCCAGCTTTCTGAGTGTCCTCCTCTAATATGTGCGCCGCCAGCCATTCACTGCATGTGACTCACCGGCTGCTAGTCATGTGACCTCCGCGTCGCTCCCGGCTTTGGGCCGTCCTTGAGAGGCCTATTATTTTTTTTTATGCCAACCCGTTTTACCATCTCGCAGGACTCCTGCATTCCCTGCTGCCACCCCCTGCGAGTGTTTAGACGCATGGGAGTATCCCGCTTGCAGTACTCACTCTAACCCCGCTTCCTCTGTGCCTGCTGGTGTGTGTGTGTGTGTGTGTGTGTGTGTGTGTGTGTGTGTGTGCGTGCGTGCGCATGTCTCTCCTCTTTAGCCACTCGGCGCTTACCGCTGAGCGTGTGGGAGAGCACCATGGTGAACCGGCTACTGACCCCGACGCACTCCTACCTGGCAAGGAGCCGCAGCGCCGTGTCCCTGTCAGGTGACGCAGGTACATACCGCTCCCGTACCCTCAGAGACAGCGAGCGGTACGGCAGAAACAGCGGACCTTTAGGATGGATACCTTTCTTGCCGTCTGTCTGGTAAATTCCTCACCTGGCTTTCTAGATTTCTCTACTCGGACACCTACTAAACCTGGTAATTGATAAGTTGGTGATGGAATAAGGTGTGTTTGAGCAGGGGAACCTGCAAACTGCGTTGGATTCTGGCCCCCCCCAGGACCGGATACTGGGGAACCCTGATCTAGGGGCTCCAGTCTGTGACAGGCAGTGACCACTCAGCCAGTCCTACGATGATTCTTTGAGGAGAGCCCCACAGAACACACAGTCTGTGTCGTCCTTCAGCACAGTGACCGTCCCGTGGCCCATTGCAGACCACATTTTTATAAGAGTACTCCTGTACTGTACTCTGACGGGAAGCTAAATCACACATAGGACCATAAGTATTGCTTCATCCTGATGAAAGACCTAGATGCGGGGGTGCAGGAGGGGCTTTAATACTCCGGCCCGGCACCTTACCGGGGCACTTGAATATGTAAAATTATACGTAAATTGGGTGGGGGCTCCCAAGACGACATTGTCAGGGGGCCCAAAATTCCTAGCTACGCTCCTGCCTGGGGGGTTATACCGTTACCACGGAAATGGCAGTTTAATGTCAGCAAAGCATAAATGCCCTTTTTGTTTTATATATATATATCCCAAGAGTACTGAAGGTTCTGCTATAATGTACGTTTTTTCTCAAAGATACTGTGCTTGACCCCTTAGAAATACCATCGTGATATTTTATCTGATGTTTGCAAGAACTTGTACATGTTTTTTTTGCTTGTAAATACCTATACTGACGAGCTCTTGCCGTGGGCCATTTGGGTTTGTTCCTTAATCCTATTTCTGAAGTTTTTCTCTGATCGCTAACCTGGTTTCGTGGAGATTTGGAGCAGATATTTTTAATGCGGCATGGCTTACCGTCAGCGGGCTTGGAGTGGTGACTGAGAGTGTGCCGTGTTGGTGTGCAGCTGCCGTGTTCGTGGTGCATGTTCCCCCGCGCCCTCTGGCACCCTTTCTGACCCCGGCTCTGGGTGACCCCCCCTCTTTCACTCCCCTCCCGCCCCCTTGCTGACCGCCGGACGTGTGCAGTTGAGCCTGAGGTGTCCCTGATGATGCTGACGCCCAGCTTGCCTATTTACCACCCTCTATTCCATTAGCTCTACGCCTCTGAAACACCCGTCGATTATATTTGTTTCCCGAGAGGCGTTACGGTTACTGTGAGCCAGACCTTTTTGCACCTCGGCGACCTGTTGGTAATTTGGATTAATTTGGTTAAGCTGTAGAGCTTTAGGATTTGAACCTTTGACCCTGTTGGGTGCTTTGGAGGCCCTTTCACCAGGGACACCTACAGACTCACACCATAAATGCTGTGTAGTACATCTAATAGCGGCTCTTTCCTCTTCTCCTTGTCTCCCCTTCCATACATCCTCCCATCAATTCGTAATCGCCTGCCGGCCCATGGAACCGGGGGGGGGGGGGGGGGGGGGGGGGGGGGGGGGGGGGGGNNNACACCGCACAGTCATCCCCATTTGTCCCCGTTCAGCCTCCTGCCACCCCATGAGCGCCACTTCTTTCAAGTCCCTGCAGTGCCGCAACGCCGAGCGGGCGAGGGCTCCGCCCCCTAGCCTGGACTTGGCTGGGCGCCGCCGGACGCTGGGCACGGTAAGCGCCATACCGCACCCCGCCTTCACCCGGAGCTCCAGCTCTGCCCACAGGCACCCAACGTGACGGTCTTTCCACGACATCACCTTATTGTTGGAGTAACACGTCCATTAGGTTCACGCTCGACAGGTCCGACAGGTACTTTCTCACTTATGGTCACCTATGCTGTAAGCGGAACAGTTTCGCTTTTGCTCTGCGTTTGGTGTCTGGTCTGCGTCCGGACGGCTTGCCTCTTTAGGGCTGATCCAGGTAACGCCGTCACAAACGAGTCTATCGGAATGCGGCACCTTAAAATGACCGACTCGCTGAGCCTGATCCTGGCTACGTCACGGCAGGAGGCTTCGCCAGACTTACTGCATCACAGCCGTAATCAGTTTAATGGAATATCCGCCACCCAACGTGAACAAAGTCCAGCAGGTGTTGGAAGGATCGACGACTTACCCCAGACTTAACTGTATAAATCACAACTTTACAAAGACACAGAAATCAGAAGTACCCTGGTCATAGAGGGATACCCTCAGGACTGCGTAAATTACATTGGTATAGACCTACCAAGGCTGCTGTCCTATCCTTTTGGTTAATGTCCGGTCATGTGATCTTGCCTTGGCATGGGTGCCAGGCATCTGAGACCCTCTGTACACCGACCTGTCTCTGCTGCATGGCAGAGGAGGCGGGTCCATGTGGGGGTCCCATCCTATTGGTCGCAGAATGCTGGAGTAGGTTGTGTACATTGAGGCCTTGACTAAATTTAAAGCAGATTAAGGCTCCTGGCTCTCAGCTTCAGGAAATGCACCAAACCTTTTTTTGTGTTTGTGTTTGTAAAAAGAATCACAAGAAAAGTGGATACAGTTGTGATTCTGAGTACTCATGGTGTTAGGTATTGTTTGACTAGTTTTTACGAATAACCCTAGCCAGTATATTTTAAAGGTGTGCCGTTATACTGTATGACTCTAACGGCAACACCCATGTACACATTGTGTTGCATGAATAGTCCTCTTCCTACAAAGTTTGTATTTTTGTTAAGGTGGCTAAGCCAGCGAAGGACAAAGACTATGTAAGGAAGTCCTGGAGCAACCTCTCTGTTCCCACACCTGCTGTCATCAAAAGGTCGCGGTCACCTGGAAACACAAAGCATAGAGCGCCAGCGCCCTCACCAGTTCGGTAGGAGCAACTGCAATGGGAGCTCTGCTTAATATTGTTATTTACATCGTATTTACATTTGTTGTTGATGTGGGTGGGTAAGGGACCAGGCAGCAGCAATCGAGCTCGGGACAGATCGTTTAGGCCTCAGCAGTCACTCTTACATATTTTTTTTATGAGTGCTGATCTGGGATGTTTTTTTCATACCACATTAAGTTTAAGATTATTGCAGGTGTGTTGGTATGACTCTCTCATGCTTTCACTATACAGGCAGTCCCTAGGTTACGAACGTCTGACTTGCGGAAAACCCATGCTTTCGAATGGATTGCTATAAAGCCTGCTATGCTAAAACTTCGTGTTTAATTCAGTGGTTCGTAATAATGAATGCACTGACTGCTTTGTGACGCTCATGAAAACATCTTGCAGCTTCAGTGGTTCATTGGTTCAAGGTACAGTACAGTACTGTATGTAATTACTTTTATTACTTTATAATTCTTTTTGCCGACAAACTGGACGTGAAGACAGATTTCGTTTGTAACCTGGGACTCCCTGTATTTTGTGCTAATTATAATTCTCTTCTGACTACTTAACATGCAAGTATCAATTTTATATGCTTCTCATGTGACATGCCTGTGACTGGATGTTACAAAAAAATATCTGTGAAGCAGCGAATGTCCAGTGTTTTCGATGATAAGCATGTCGTCTGGCCTCCAGTGCATCCAGCAGGCCCCCACAGCACCCCGCCCTGATGAAGTCCTCCAGGACCCTTCCCAGCCTGCCCCTGTTCCCTGGAAACCTGCGACCTTTCAAGTCACTGCCAAAGCTCCCAGCAAATCCAGAGCTAAGAGCACCTGTGACAGAATCGGAGGATGGAACGGAACCAGCGGCCGCAGCGGAACCAGCGGCCGAAACAGAACCGGAAACTGAAGCAGTATCTGTAACAGAGCCGGCTGCTGAAATGGGCCCAGAGCCCATAGAGGACATGGCACCTAGAGATGAGTCTGACATTGGTAAGTTAGTACAAGGATTTAAGGGTGACCCCAGCATCGGGCCAAACACTAATAGTGGGAACATAATGCCTCCCTTCCCCAGATGAGAGACAGCAGGGGACCCCCACCCCAGCTATCCCCATAACCTCGCCCTCCACCAAGCCCATGGCCGGAACCATGGACCCCGAGGAGGCATCCCGGCTGCTGGCGGAGAAACGGCGTCAAGCCCGCGAGCAGCGGGACCGCGAGGAAGAGGAGCGTAGGCGGCAGGAAGAGGCCGAGAGGTGGGTTTATGCTTGGGAGTCGCGCAACGGGCCAGACCCTCTTCCACGATGTCCTGACTATTGTGTTTTGGGGGGGGGGTGGTTTGTCCCACACAGGCGTAGCAGGGAGGAGATGGCTCGCAGGAAGGCAGAGGAGCGGGCCAGGCGGGAGGAAGAGGAGCGCGTGCGACAGGAGGAGAGGAAGAAGAGGGAGGAGGAGGAGGAGAAGCGCGCCGAGGAAGAGCGAGCCCGGAGGGAGAGGGAGGAAGCAGAGCGTCTTCAGAAACAAGTGAGAGCACTTCTGCCTCCTGTCAGCTGAGGGCACCTTCCTGCTCACCCATTGGCTAAGGTGCTGAGGTGCCGGGCTTCTGGTCAAATAGGGCAGGGCTTCTGGTCAAATAGGGCAGGGCTTCTGAGAAATGTCATTCTCACATTGACTTGTTACTGTTCCATGTGACATCCATCTCCTGCCTGCGTGTGTAAGATACTATATTACACCGTGTGTGTGATTTTTTTTCTCAGAAAGAAGAAGAGGAGGCCCGTCAGAGGGTGGCTGAGCAGCAGAGGTTGGAGAGAGAGCGACACTTCCAGAAGGAGGAGGCTGAGCGCATGCAGAGGAAGAAGGTGGGACCGGTTCATAAACAAATGTTGTGTGACGTAAGAAAGCAAGAGAACTGTACAGAACTGGCAGAAGTGCTTTAGTGTTTAGCTGAAATGCCAAAGTTCTAGTTATGGTTTTAGGAAAGCAGGCTTTTACGTTGTACCAACACACAAGTTGTATTATGGGCTGTTATCACTGACCTGAAACTGAAATGTGATTGCCAAGTCAGTGATCCCTCTACGCCAGTGTTTCTCGACCCTCGGTCAGTGCGCGTTTATTCTTCCCAGCACACTGAACCAGGAATTCAGTGCTCTTGATTGGCTGGGGGAGTTTTGTACAAAAATGTGTTCTGAGGGCAGAATGAAAAATGATTCAGGTTCAGAAAGATATCCAAACAGATTGCAGAGGAGGTGGGTCCAAGCAACAAGAGGAGGTGGGACCAAGACATCTGATTGGTTGGTCCCGCCTCTTCTAGTTGCTCGGACCCAATAACTCTACAGTCTGATTGGTTATCTCCCTGGACCAATAATTTTTCATTCTGTCCTTGGAACATTTTTGTGTAAGTAAAACTCCTATGAGCATTAATCTGGACTATCTGAGGGTTCCCTGAGGACTCTATGCCATCAGAGACTGGATTAATTAACAAACAGCCAAGAAACTGTACAACAGTAGCTTACAATCTGCTCTTTGCACCAATAAAATGTAATCGTCACTTGTGATTAGTACAGTTGCATTTTTGCAAGATTATTACTTGAGGGAGTTGTCAAGGACCATTTATTTGCGTTGTGATAATTTACTTGAAAATGTGCCAAACATGAGGTTTGCATGTTAATCATCTCCCCCAGCGACTGGAAGAGATTATGAAGAGAACCCGCAAGTCGGATTCTCCCGAGAAGGTACTGTGGGTCGGGCGCTTCATGGTGAATTATACAGTTTTGTCTGTGGCCTATGGTTAGATTGATACACCTTCATCTCTTCACATTTCAGAAATCTGCTTCTCAGAGAAATGGAGATGTCTCTCAGCAGAGTACCACTGAATTGGGTTTGGGCTGTTTTGTCTGATTTATAATTATTCAAATATTTTGGGTTTACTGTGATAGACTAGTGTCCAGTCCGATGTGCTTTCCTTCCTTGTATCCTGTGCTTTCTGCAATAGTCTCGAGGCTTTACACCACAACCCTGCACAGGATAAGCAGCAGTGGAACATGGATGGAAAATTTTGGGTTATTGCTTTGTGAAACATACCATAATCTTGCCAGTTTTCCGCCTTGGAAACATGTTGCAGTGTTTTATTTATGGGCAGTGTTGTGAAATTCATTGTAGACCTTCGACACTGTTTTTAAACACGTTGTATCTGCATGTAGGACCCACCCTGGAACTTGAAGCACCTGCAGTTATTCAGCCACACCCAGAGGGGGCACCAGACCTGGAGCACAGAGACCACAGCATGCCTGAGCTCACCACAGCTGCTGAATGGTGAGAATGGTGCTTTAATGAATAGCTAAAGCATCTTTTAGAGATTTCACATTTCCACATCAAATGCTTAACAACACAGAAACAGAAATGGCTTGCATAACTCTGTTAACTGATTTCTTTGTGTCCAGGATTTGACTGGTACTCTATTTATCTCGCACATTTAAGCTATTTTATTCATCTTATAGTAAAAGACCTCGAGGTAACTCAAATGTTGCAACAACCAAAATAAGTATTCACCATTGCAAAATTCAAGCACTCCAAAACAGCCCTTTTTTTGCCTCGATAACTACATTACAGACTCTACAGAATTTTTTCAACCAGTTATAGCCACCTGGAATGCTTCTCCAAGAGTGCTGAAGGAGTTTCCAAAAGTTCTGGGCATAAGTTGGCCACCTTGCTCTTACTCTTTGATCCAACTCATCCCACGGCAGCTCTGTAGGGTTTAAGGTCGGGGGGTTGTGGGGGCCAGGTCGTCTTCCAGGGTGTTCCATCTCTTTCCTAATTCACAAGATAATACAGTATTTACATAATCTCGAGGTGTTCTTAGGGTCATTATCTAATTGAAAAGCAAATTATATTCAGTAGGTGTGTCCAGACGTTTGATTGGTACAGTAGGTTACTCCCTAACTCAACTTGCCCAATGGAATAACGGTGTTACAATAATACAAAAAATGCTCTTTGATAGTCAACAACAGAATTAGATGCTAAAGGCTCACGGAAGGATTTTTATACCTGTTTAATGTTGATATTTTCTTGTTTTTGTGTGCATTTTGTCCACAGTTCCTCAGAAAGAGACTCTCTGTCAAAAGAGAATGGAATTCCTGTACCATCTGTCTTTGAGGAAGTCATCAACTTGTCAGTTGGAACTAAGCTGACCAGATTGGACATGGACGGAGAGAATGGGGTGATTCCTGTTGTCGCCTTCAGGGAAAATGGGTCTCTGAGGCCACTGGCCGGTTCAGATGAGGTCCAGGTTCAGCAGGCGGCAGGTGAGACCCCTCCCCAACGTATACATGCACCCCTGCCTGATGCTGTGGTTGACACCTGTCACTCAGGCACTCATTATGCTCCCCTGCTCTCAGTAGATTCGCTATGACGGGTTGGGCATAGGGTGGGCAGCACTGGCTTGCCACTCTGTCACGGTTATCCTGAAGAAGAATGCAGCTGTTCTTCCAGTCTGGCACGTCAAGAGAACCCCTGGACGGTACAGCCGTCTGGGTTAGTTTGAAGCTTGAAGCCATTTTCCTGCTGGACCTTCGTCTCTCTCGAGGTGACCCTGCTTTGTGTGCTCTGCACTCGACTGACCCGCATCCGTTAGAGTGACGGACCATTAGAATTCGGGCCATACTAATTACTGTACATTGAAACCAGATGTAATGTTGTGTAATACTTGAAGAACTACTTGCTGTAGGAGTAACGGCGTTTGAAGTCAAGTTAAACACACCGGACATTAAACAGATATGAATGGAGTGCTGTCTTGGGGTGAAGGACATCCTGCTTTCTCTGAGAAAACTAAGAATAGGCTGCACACCACTTAACCTATTTTAATTGCTTTAATGTGAAATTATTATTATTATTATTATTTTGTAAAGCACTCAGCTTTAACCGTTTAGTTCCATTCAGTAAGGTTTCTTAGTTATTAAAGTTTCTAAGTTATTAAAGCTTAAACCCCAAAACCAAAGATTCCAGTAATTAATAATTTCAAATGTCAACTAAAGGACAAAATGCAAAATATATAGACACTGTCATGTGTCTAGACTGCAGAATACCCTTGTGTTTAGGTTTTGGTACTAGTGAATTCACCTGTCAGATAAGATGCACCGTGCAGTATAAGAAACCATAGGAACTGTTGGGAGACTCATTTGTGTTTAGGCAAGACTGCCGGATGCTGCAGTAGGCAAGCAAACCAAAATGTGGATTCGGAATGGAATGATCCAGTCACCTAACCATTCGTCAGTGATACCTTACAGAGCGACGCTGCTATTCATGGACTCTCTTTTGCCGTATCAGCTTTTGACTATGAGATTCGAACGGTCTTTGAAAGTAATTGTTCGTTTCAGAGCAAAGTGCTTAGAAGACATTGAATTAAAAAAAAAAACTGCATTCCTAAAATATGACTTTCGTGCAGTTTGAGTCTTTAGGCTTGGGTTGTTTTTTTTTTTTTGGGATGCTAATTTCCATGTTCCACTCGTTCTCAAAGCTTTGCACTTCTGCACGATTCTAATGAGAATTGTTTCAGGAATAATGAAATTTCTTTGTACGATTTGAATTGTACTAGCAGGTTATGCCTCCGGAACACTCTCTATTTGATTTGATATTAAAACCAGGGATCATTTATTATGTAAAAAAAAAAAAAATAATAAATAAGTTCAAAAGTTAAATATTTTATGTCTATATACAGAGAGATATACTTCCAAGATGTATATTTTGTTTAAATAGATAACAAAGCTTTGAAAACAGAATAACCAGCAAATGCATTTATTGATCATTTGGAGGTATGTGATAGTCATTAAATGGTTTTAGTTCTGATTTTGGGATTTCCTGGTTTGATTTTGTGTCCTGTTTTCACACAGTCCACTCCACACTCGTCCATGTTCATAGATGCTCGATTTAATGATACCTCTCTGTCAAAACTGTAATAGTTTTCCATTATTCAATCTGTATGGCATGTAAAAAAAAAAAAACAATAAATATTATTTGTGAAACAATGACTCTTCTGTGTCACAGGGATGCATGTCTCCGTTTATTTAAAAGTACATTTGAGTCAAACTCAGCCAATGAAAAGCCCGACTTACACAGAAAACGGAAAAGCTGATCATTTTATGGACAAAGCTGGCTCCACTGAGGCTGACCAGCCTGGTTAGTATTTATGATTCTCCTCCTGAGGCTCATACATGCTTTACCAGCTGACCTTCATTAGGCCTCGGTCTTTACTCAGCATTTCACTTTTGACCACTGAAGGAAAGAATAGCACAAGCAGGTATATAAAACAGATGGACGATAATAACATGTAACTTTCCTTTATGTGTTGACCTTATTCAGTAGGATTAGGTCAATTATTGGCATTGGGTCATTGAACTGAACAATCTAAAAAAAAAAATATGTCAAAAACAAACTGTGTATAACTATATTACATTATGTATGTTGATGTATCAATGCACAACACTGGAATCTTATGATGTGCTAGACTTCAGCTGTCTGCTGGAGCCATGGACAAAATATCCATATTGGGGGGGGCTATCGGTGTCAGAGGTGTGATGTCTCTTCAGGCGATTCAGAATATTTATTGATAACTTTTAAAATCTGAAGCATTCTGGATATTAATTTAGTTTATCATTATCTCATTATCTATTGTGTTATTCATTCTGGATACATGAAAGACATTTTCATCAGGAAAGAAACAGTACTGAAGCTATATCGTTACATGAAGACCTTTTATACGGTTTTTTGCAAAGCCAACAGTTTTATTGAAAACATTAATTGAAAAAAAGCGCATAGCCTGAAGAGAAACGTTTTGTCTCTCAGTCACGTCTCTAACAGTCTAATGATCTCAGGTGCGTGATTCCTGCTTCTGGGATCAGTGTTCAGTATGGTCCAGTGTTGCTATGCCCCAGGAAGCAGACGATACAGACAGATGGATGAAGGCAATGAAAATGAGCACAATACTGACAAAATATACCTCTAATAACGTGTCTGTGACCTTCAGAAAGTGAGATTTCACAGTAACGACTAATCGCGTATGATTATGGGAGGAAAACAAAGGGGTTTCTCCTGAAATCTCTCCCCATTTCAACTTTTGTGTCACTGTAAAACGTTTCTTTTAAAATAATTATAAAACATTTCACTGTATTCAATGGTAGTCCTAATTTGGTCACTGACCATTACCTCTTTTCTATGAATGGCTCACTGTCCCTGCACTTCAAACCGTGATGGTTACAAGTATCACTGGACTGCAGGATGAGTATACTGTTCACCTTGTGATGCATTTAGTTATTTGTACAAATTCCAACAAATCAATGATTCATTTGATTGTTATGTTTTTGTGAATCAGAACTTGCAGATTCTGAACAGCTGTATCTGCTAAATATAAGGTGATTTTGACATACGGATACATATGTGTAAGCTATGAGAGTTAAACTCATAAAGCATTGCTTATTTTTTCCTATTGTATTTATGCATGTACCTATTATATGCTTGAAAACATCAAAACAATTTGTTTTATAATAGACTAGACTTACCAACATAATGAAATAAAAAAAGTCATGAAATAGAAGGCAGCTGTGAATGTAGTGATTTATTTTTTTAACATCAAAGAAGTAAACAAACAATAAAAAATAACTATATATACATAAAAACAGCTACTGAGCAGAAATAAATTTGAACAAATTACCCAATATGTCAAATGTATTCAAAACTGAAAGTAAACCTGACTCACCTCTGGCATCAACACATCCAGAACAAATTTCACACTATAATGGATGGTCAAAGGAGATGGGATACAGTCCAGGAAGTCCCTGAGGTACTTGTACAGGTTATCTTGTTGATCTTCATTCTCCAAGTCTATCGGGACCAAGCTTGAGGATTTTTTTTAAAAACCCTGCCAGCCACTTGGATGTCTCCTTGCCCCTTACGAAGTTCTGTACTGAGAAAACACCTTTTACGTTTTCACATCACTGACCTCTTCATGAAATGCAAATAATTTGCAAGTGCATTTTATAAGTGTGAAATTACAGCCCCTCTCTTACCATGTATTTTCTCATCCACCCTGTACCCAACAATATCCTTATTTCTGACCAAATCCTGTGATCCAAAACTGATCATGTATATGACACTGGTAACAAATGGCTCTGTACACAAATAAAATTCCTTCAATGTAGATTTTTCTAATGTTTTTCTAATCTCAGCCCCGTCCTGCCTGTCAGCTCCCCGCGGTCCCGTCGGCTGTGGCTTCTGGTCAGTCAGTCTTTTTAGACTTGCCTCTTGTTCCTGCCCTCTCGTTAACCAGCCACAGCTGCCTTGCATTTACTCCTCTCTTACATGTACATTACAGTCTCTTAGTCTTATTCTCCCTGTTCAGTCATTGTTCCCTGTCTTGTGTGTGATGCTGCCCATTCACTGGCAATAAACACCCCTGCATTGAGTTTACCATGACAAAGCCTGCATTTGGGTCATCCTTCCCCTGTTTGTGACAGTTGACAAAGACTATTTTATAATAAAGTGTTGAATGTATCTCATGTAATTTATTGAATGATCATACCCATCGTGGAATTGAAATATTGTCACACCGATCGCCGGAACCTGGGCATCTGTATTATGAATAATAATACTATTTTCATTCATTTCTTCTATAATGTGCATTTCTCACACTCAATGCACTACATACTGCATTGTGTTAGTAGCTCCTAATAATGACTCGTTAAATACAAGTAAAATTACTAATATCAGCTCGCTGAGAGGTATTCTTCTACCACCCGTTTCTCGATGATAACACCCGAGGGCTGTCGCTTTATGGCAGCACGCTCACCCATCACCTTCATATGTGTTGGGAGTTTTTGACTTAATGTGGAACTCCTGGGAACCCTGTAAAAAGGCTGAAGTTTGCTTTGAACCTCATTCCATGTATGGGGGAGAAACAAGAAGTACTAGAATAATGAAGGATGTTCTCTTTTCTTCTGTTGATTAGGCATTAATATACACTAATTGCAAAATCGGTTCCAAATCGTTCCATGAGTTCTATACACCCCCTCTCTCGGGTGGATGACTTATCTGGCCTAAAGGTAAAAGAAACCACTCCACCACGAACGGCTTAGCATTAAAAGTGCTTTTGCAATTACCAGTACGCACAACATTGTGTACAAAGTATGTCATGAAAAACAGGCAAATGCCATTGTGATGATGCAGTGCACAGGCATGAATATGTTCATGGTATAAAAATGGAGGATAGGAACAAACTATTAACGTCAAATAAATTCTTTGACAATCAATAATGATGCAGCGACTAATAAGCTTTATAGAAACAGCAGAATACTATCCAGTGTGAAATGAAAAGCAGCATCTGTAGCAATGCAGAGAGCATAATACAGCTGAAATGAAAATACACTATTAATACTGACAATGATCCTTTAAAACTTGATTGATTATTTACATTAAAAAATGGTCCCTGTTACGATATTTCGACTTTACAATGGGTAAATGTTTTTCAGTACATTATTCAATAATTTACATGAGATATTCAATGCTCTTTTATAAATTAGGCTTTGTGTTAATGATTTTGCCCAAAAGTAGGCTAATGTAATTGTTCTAAGCGTGTTTAAGGTAGGCCATAGGCTAGGCTATAATGTTTGATTGGTTAGGTGTATTGTATTAAATAGCATTTTCGCCTTACAATATTTTCTGTTGTCTGTTGAGGGATATCCTGCGAATACATTCACAGATCAGTCACTAGTGGTGCTACTGACTATATAGTGATTTTCGGGTAGCCTGGGGCAATGTGTTTTACAATATGTTTTGCATTCACAAGACAAAACATTAATATTATTGTACAAACTAAGGAAATTCGCACATACTTATTAGACTTGTAAGTTAATTCGCAAGTTGACACAAACTTACCAATGCACCATGGCCAATGAACGTGGCCCCAAACAAACATGGCCAATGAACGTGGCCCCAAACAAACATGGCCAATGAACGTGGCCCCAAACAAACATGGCTAATGAACGTGGCCCCAAACAAACATGGCTAATGAACGTGGCCCCAAACAAACAGGGCCAATGAATGAACTTAACATAGAATATGGCCATTTATGAACATGGTCCATCTTTAATAGTGGACCTGAAGATGGTTCTATACTCCTCATCACCAAATCCATACTGATGCATGGTGTACTGGGAATCCAAAGCTATACATTCTGTAATCTCAGGTATCAGGCCCTGGAAATCAGATGTGTAGAGAAAGATTACACAGCAGCATAAATTTTTCAGAAGCACTCGCCCCAGAGTTTTCCTGGAAGGAAACATAGATCACCTTTTCAAGGGTTCAAACTTCTGCTACAGCAAATGAACAAATGCTTCACAGCATTACAAACCAAACACTGCTAGTGTGAAAAGGCCCTCAAAATGTGAATTATAAAATTAACTTACACATAAAAAATAGCGCTCAGGTCCACTCCTACCACTCCATGCTGGGAAGACAACGGCATCCATCCATCCATCTATCCATATCCTGAAACCGCTAGTCCTATTCAGGGTTGTGGGGGATCTGGAGTCCATCCCTGAGGCTACGGAACAATCCAGAATGGGGCACCAACCCATCACACATACGCACACACACACATGCACATACGGGCAATTTGGTAACTCAAATCAGCCGCAGCAAGTTTTTGGACTGTGGGGGGGAAACAGAGTACCCAGAGGAAACCCCACGATGACACGGGGAGAACGTGCAACAGCATCCTTCAAATGCAAATCATTCTCATAAATTAAAAGTTAGAGGAAGTTCGGTAAAGTCTGTTAATTTTTCTTTTTTGTTCTATGTGTGACTTAAGACAAACTCACAGGAAACCGAACAAATCGGTCTGTCTGCACGTTCTTTCATGTTGGCACAATGTACAGATCCTCAATGTACACATCTTTCCCCTACAATGGGGAAATATTATGATAATTACTTGCAGTTCATATGCATTTATTATACAGATATAAAACAACCTTAAAACAACCTTACCCAAAAACATCTACACCATACCTGTCTGGCAGGCATTCCAGTCTGCATTAAAAGGATAAAAATCAAATAGGACACAGTTTTATTTTAATTTAGGAGCTAACAAGCATAAAATAAGTAAATTCAATTATTTGTCATATGCATTCAGATTACAGAATTTCTCTGCTTACATTTGATTCCATGTCCCTGCACAAACCAACAACCAACTATATTAACAGGAAACGGTCTACAAATCGAGATTTATTAAGAGTAACACCCATGTGTAAGATAAATAGCATAAAATCATAAATACTTGCATGGTTTCACGTATTTTTACATCACCAAATTGCATATTACAAGAGCATGCGTTAAATGAAACGATGATTGCGTTTTGAAGGGAATTTTAACCTATAAACAATTTTATACCAAAAGTAAAATACCCTTAATATTTCTTTGAACGGCGTGCAGTACTTAATGATAGATGTTGTGCAGCCTCCAGTCTGAAGATGGCGGGGCAGGCTTACACTGAGTCCCGCGAAAGCCTCGGAAGTTACAGCTTTTGTCTATATTTATGCGTAAATGGGCCGTAGGTATTAAACCCGCTTTCCCTTTTGCGTCTGATGAGCGGAATCTTGGTCACGCCTGCAAATGGACTGAAGTGCACTGCATGGGACGGACGCGTTACTGCGGGTTTACACGGTAATAACATCTAATTCGTTTTTTTATTGCATGCATTACCCTACAACTGGACCTGTCCGCTGCATGAGAACCGTTTGTTTGGCCACAGACCTAAAATATTTAGCATAAATGGTTGTATGCAGTAATCTAACCTTGCGACAGCTTGGTGATTAATATAAGAGAAAGATAGTAGGGTGTTATTGATCAGCTAGATATGCTTATTAGACTGTAGATGTTATATTATTGTAATTAATGTGCAGGGTCCCTTCGGATGACAGGAGGGTGTAGATGGATTGTGCCACCAGCAGCGTAGCCGGGATCGGGCTGATCGTTAAGTTGGGTATAGCTGGGTATAGATCAAAACTGACCCGTCCCTGTTTCAAACGACTCAGATCGGTGTGCGGATCCCGGTCTTCAACAAAAAATGGTTGACATACCTACGGTTTTATTTTGCTCGTTAAAGTTCCGCTTTCGTGGTATTTTTGTATTATTGAAACGGGTAGATCAATAATAAATTACGCGATCGTCTTCCATTCGGTTATTTTTGAAATACTCTTAATTATTTAAATGAAAAGTAATATGATGTCACCTTGCTAGTTAGTCACACAATAACAGCTGGATGCATCTGGTGCTCTGTCGTGTTATCAGTACAGTTATAAATAAAAATCAAAAATTTTACAGCGTAACCGTGGAAAAAAAAGTTGTTTTGCTGTTGTTATTGCCTTTTTTACATTCTTTGAGGAAGTTGATAACAATTAAATTACCTTAATTTTTACCATTAAAGACACTGAGAATCCGAGATATTTTGTGCAGATTTAATGTCTAATGTAGAAATTGAAAATCTTTTTTTCTTTAAGGTTATAAACATGGTCCGGTCGAAGTCTCACACTCACTCTTCCAGATCGAGGTCAAGATCTCACTCCACCACTAGGTCACGGTCAAGGTCACGCTCTAGGAAGAAAAGATACAGGTGAAGTGTGTGTGTGTGTGTGTATGTGTGTGTGTACGCACTCTGTGGCGTGCCTGTGTTGGCTTTTTGGTATTGACTGAAGCTGAAGCAGTGCAGTGTCTAACTACCGAGGCATGTTGTTTTCTGCCTGCAGCTCCAGGTCTCGCTCGCGGTCCTACTCTCGTTCCCGCAGTCGGGACCGGAATTACCCTAGGGAGTATCGGCGGGACTATCGCCCCAGCAGGGGCATGAGGCGTCCCTATGGATTCCGCAACCGGGGCAGGGGCTACTACCAAGGCGGGGGTCGCTTCCATCACCGTGGAGGCTTCCGGCCCAACTGGCAAAACCGCCGCTACTCCCGCAGCCCCAGGCGGGGGCGCTCTCGGTCCCGGACCCCAAAACGCAGGTCCACCTCCCAGAGGTCTCACAGCAAGTCCCGTCGCTCTGGACGGTCTTCGGCTTCCGGCCGCTCCTCTTCCTCCTCCTCTTCCTCAACCCCTCGCAACCGCTCTTCGGCACCAGCTGGCGGGAAGCCAGAAGGACCAGGGGAAGAACGTGTCGGGGCAGCGACGAGGGGAGGTCTAGCCGCGATACCGCTGGCCCCACCCTCTGAGGGTTGGATGGGCATTTCAGCCTATGGGGACAACAGCCCGCACCGAAGCCCCTCCCCTGTGCCCAGTCCCCCCAGCCAAAGCTCCTCCCACTCTGAACTGCTGCCTCGTTCCTCTGCACCTCCTGGCAGCAAGGTTTTCTTCCCACCGAGTGATGAGCAGGACCTCTCAAAAGTGGGCAAATACTTCAAAAGGTAATCCTTCTCCCCAAGTCTGTACATATACCGGTTAACATTTTGAATGTGGATTGTGTGAGTGTCATGTCAGAATGTGCAAATTCTCCATGGACAGCTGTGACTTCCTCCTTTTGTGCAGGTGTCTACAAGAGGGTGGAGATGCGGTCTTTTCTCAGGATCAGGGCGTAGGGCGGCAGAGCGAGGCCCAGAAGGTGCCGCTTCCAGAGAGGGCCCAGTGGGGCAGACTGGACATGGAGCTGGAGCTTAACCTGGACTCGGGGACCAAAAGCAGGGCCGAAAAGGTGCCTTTCCTGGGGGACTCGCCTGAGGTGGAGGAGGAGGACGAGGTCCAGGCCTACAGGCAGCCGCACCAGCTCAGGGTGGCGGGCCAGGCGCGGGAGGGAGCCTGGACGCGGGACACTGCGAAGGGTCTCAGGCTGGGCAGGGAGCCCGACCGGCTGCTGAAGGCCAAAGAGCAGGGCCTCCAACCCGAGAGCGAGATGGCCTCGCCGCAACGACCGAACGCCGGGCCGCAGCGGCCCCCAGACGGGAGGGGGGACAGTGCCCCTAGTGCCGGGCCCAGCCACTGCGGCCGGCCACAGGTTAGACTGAAAATGACTTCCTTGGACTTGGGAGATACCAGGTGAGTCGTCGTTTGCAAAATGAGAGGGGCGGGGGTAGGGGCTGAATGACACACGATGACTCCTTGCCTGTCCTCCCCAGCCCAAGCATCTCGATAGCCGGGGACCGTTCGCTCGCCAGCGCCCTCGCCTGCTCAGCCAGGAAAGAGCAGGCCTTCCGCTCCATCTTCCACCACATCGCTCAGCCTCAGGCCTACAAAAGCACGGCCGAGGCCTTCATTCACCACGTAGTGTCCTTGGTCCATCATGTCAGAGGTACCTCAAGCCCCTCACTGTTGTTATGTGTCACATTACTTATTTCTTGAAGAGCAATGTTGTTTTGCTGTTATTCATATTTCAGATATGACTTTGCATTGTTTTTCTGTAAGTGATATAATACATTTCCTATACCTTTCTGTAATGTTTTTTCCAGTCTTTTGTGGATATGATGGACTCATAGCTCAGTGCTTCTCTGCAGTGGCGATGTGCAGGGGCTGATGGGAAATGCAGTTCAGTCTGCACAGTGATGTTCTCTCTTTCATTGCGAATAGGTCATGCCAGTCCGGGAATGGGCATTGCAATGCCAAGGTCCATGTTACTGTAATTACACTTGAGAGATACCGATGCGGAAACGGGCACAGTCGAAGCCCCCCGTGTCCCTGGCGTAAAATCAGTTGCTAGCTCCAAAATGCCCTCCTTCACCGTGTTGGGTTTGATTGACGCACTACTCTGGTAGTGACCGAGTCGATTGTTAGGCATTGGTTTTGAGACGAAGAGGCGGTAAGTTGAAAACCGGACTTGTTAACAAAAAGCTTCTTTCGTTTATGTTCTCTCCAGACTTGTGTAAATGTGTCAGACGTGGCTGCAATATGTGACTGATGTAAAACTGTATATATTGTGTATATGTAAAACTACTGTAGATCATTCAAGGTAGAGTCACTTTTGTTCAGTTTGTAATTGCAGTATTGAAAGATCTTTTTTAGATGATAAACAGTGGATGTTGATTTAAAAATGGTCAACAATTACTGATTAAAAGTCTGGTCATATGGAATTGTCATTCTCATGATTACAATGGCATGTAAACAATTTCGTATGTTATTCCTGTAACGAACAAGCTAACCAATTAATCAGATGGGGGAGATACTGTGAACGTTCATGCCTGAAGTGTATAAAATTAACCTTCTGTAAAATGTGCTTCTTTCCTCCGCTACATCGCCCCCTACGGGTGATGTTGATCTAACTGAATCACTTGTACCCCCTGCCGCCCGCAGAGCAGCACTTCCAGCCAGCCGCTATGTCCCTCCACGAGCGCTTCACGGTCTATCAGACAGCGGCTGTGGAGCACGAGGCCCGACACCGGAGCCCAGAGATCCACAGGTGGTTAGCCGGGTTAGCCGCTAACACCGTTAGCCGCGTCACTTAGCAGTATTGTCTGAGAATGATATAGAAGTGCCAGCCATGATTGTTTTGCTTGTGTCGTTTATCCTCACATAAACTGTACATGATTTGCCTTAAATTATGGCAATTTTTAAGCGTGTTATGTGTCATTGTTTCCAAGATTCAAAAGCTTTATCGTCTGAACAAGTACGATGAAAAAAGAGCGATAAACAGCAATGACAGAACAGTGTCCCGCTAGCATTAAATATTAACTCGTCACTCATGGTTGTTCTTGTTTCTGATCAAAAGGAGGATTGATATCTCCCCCAGTGCTTTTAAGAAGGCAAGAACATTCAAGGAAGATTCCAAGGTATGGAAGCCTTCAGTGATGTTGTGGTGTCGCACCTTAAAAATTAGTTTGTGGGAGGACTGCATCACCTTTAACGTCCATAGGGGGTCAGCAGTGAGCAGTCAGTGTAAATATGTGAGCCTGACAGTCAGTTTGAGGTGTGTTGTACATCGGGTGTTTTTTTTTTTTTTTATTGCTGTGGATGGCTGTCAGGTATGACAGATCACGTTTTAACACATGCTATCACAGCGAGGATTAATGGGTGCCCCTACACTGGTTTGCTCTGATAGGGCGAAAAAAAATCGAGGTGCGATTCTGCTGATTTGCGGTACGATATCGATCGGCGGCCGACCGCGCAGAGCCGGGACCGCGATGAGGCCAGGATGTCCCGGGAACATAGTCCGCCCAAGAAAGGGGACAAACTGACCAAGGAACCCAGAGATTACAAACCGTTTAAGGATGAGAGGTAAGACGTCTGACACCAGGGGATGTTACTGCTGAAGGTGCTTTGCTGTTCAATAATTGCCTTTGTATTAATATCAACAATTGTTGTTCGTCATTCCTTGCTGATATTTATATGAAAATGACCATTTTGTTTTACAGCAGTAATCAGTTTTTTGCGCCTTTTGTTGGATGAGGACATTTGGGATTAGCAAACAAAAATGACTATAAAATGTCATATAATCCAGGCAACAGCACAAGGTTGGACTTCATTGCAGTGCACTTCTTAAGCACATTGTGTAAGAGCTGCAGTATGGTATTGAATTTTTTTTCCTCTATCCTTTCAAAGGAGATTTCAGTATGTTGAATGTTTCACCTTTAGTACTAGTTTTTTTTCCCCCCTTTACTGTAGACAAACTGTTACCATGGAAACCAGTACGGGTCTCTCTGTAACAGAATCGTTAATCCAAGCACATGCAACTTTGACTGGTGGACTCCTTGCCTGGAGACTGAGTGCACGACTTATCTTGCAGCAAACACAAAAGCAAGGAGCGGGGGCGTTCCAGGTCATCCTCCGAGTCGTCAGTGACGCGTGAGGACAGCAGGGAGAAGCGCAGGGCCAGGGAGGAGGAGGGGGCAGCCCTGACGGAGCTCAAGGACGGCCCTGGCTTCCAGGGTACCCTGCGGCCCAGGGGGACCTTTGTAAGTACTGCGGGGGGGAGGGGTTTATACCTTGTTGGGATGGGAAGGATGATGTGTAGTTACACTGCTGCTCCAGCGACCGGTGAGTCATGCAGACAAATCCTCTCTTGCCCTGTAGCAGTTCCGCATCAGAGGGGGGCGAGGGCGTGGCCGGGGGGCCTTCCCTCCACCCAGCTTAGGACCAACCCCTCCCTGCGCCCCTTTTCAGAAGAGGCCTAAGGAGGAAGAATGGGACCCAGAGTATACACCCAAGAGCAGGAAGTACTTCCTGGTGAGTCTCAGGCTCCCTGTCGAAAGATTGTGATTCAATGTGAGACTTGGTTAATATTTGGCCCTGTAATTTCATTGGATTGGGTCAGTATCCTTGGAAACATTGTTCATTGAGAGCTTCAGTGCTTGTAAGATTCCCATGAAGAAGATGGCCCTGAAAATGGGGCATTTGAAGCCCAGTTCATACCACACTATTCTGCATGTGCTTTCGGGCTTTCTGCCCCCAGAAGCTTGTGTTCATACTACATTTAGCAGTGGATGCGGATGGTCACGGTTGGCGCATGCATACAGCAGTGATATTGCGCCAGAGCAGGTCTGGCGTAAACCTTTACATCGCTTTACCCCACGCATAACAGAAAGCGTGTGCAGAAAATGGAAGTATGGACTTAATGCCTGTGCTCTGTCATACCCTCCACAGCACGATGACAGGGACGACGGCACGGACTACTGGGTAAAGAGGGGAAGGGGGCGGGGCCTGTTCCAGCGTGGGAGGGGCCGATTCCCCTTCAGGAAATCCAGCAGTAGTCCCAAGTGGACTCATGATAAGTATCAGTGTGAAGGCAACGAGGAGGAAGAGGAGGAGGAAGGCACAGAGGGTGAGGAGAGGAAAGACCCACAGAAGGATGAGAAAGTGGAGTGAGAATGTAAGGAGCATGTAGTCGCGCTGTATGGCTGGGGGGGGTGAAGACCCAAGCGATCTCTACCTAAGGAGGAGATCTACGTAACATTCATATTTGATTTGGTTTAAGAAGAATCTGTTCCAGCGATGATTGCTTCAGTTAAGATTTTTCTACACTTGTTTGTTGACTTTAAATTCGTCTTCCTATACTGATTTGCTTTTAGTGGAGACCACCACCTGCAATGCCAGGTCCAGGCTTTCTCCTCCATCTGTTAAGTTGGTTACGAGATGATTATTGAATTTTTCCCTAAACCTGCATCTATATTAGTAAATATGGAACCACTAAGAAGCACTATTTGCTACCTTCAGTTGTGTCAGATTAAGTTACAGTAACCATGTTGCTACAATAAACCTTTTATTCAAACTATATGTGGCCTGGTGTGGTGTCTAAGTATTAATGTACGAAAAGCCGCGCATTACACATTTTTAAATGCGCAGCTGCGGCGACAAAGAACCATGCATTTAAAACCATAATGCATGACTTGGAGTGCATTAACCCACTTACTGTACACCTCGATTACCACACATTCGGCTTACCAGGGCTTGATTGTTAATATAAATCGATAACTAATCGTACGATTCATTGAGTAATCGTTTGTAGTTAACATATAAAATTGCAAATGGTGAGAGGCTGGAAAGGACCATGCAATGGACATGCAACTGTCACGTCGCAAGGATCGCGATAGTCTGCTGGGTTCAAACCATCGATATGTTGCACTGAGACATTTTTCATGTCGCAGGAAACAAAACTTTGCAAGCTCTGTGATTTTAACAACGGTTAAAATGCCGTTGGACTCAATGATAGACCAATGGCACAATTGTGAGGTATTAAGTCAAAAGGAGAAAAATGTGCAAGAACTGGTCACGAAAAGAGAATCTTCCACTGTATGGAAAGCATGTTATGTGTACTGTAAATATCTTGTATACCTTAGAGACAATAATGAGGAAAAAGCATGTGATTTGTTGGCATTCCTGACGTATTCGACAAGCTATTGGTAGATGAGTTATATTTGGCTATACAGTTAATTTTCAAATTTAGTTCTCAATGTGAATCTTTTCCAATAGCGTTCAGCCCAAAACGCTGACAAAAATATTATATGGCTCATGATACGGCTAAGCGATGGGGCTGACCTTTTCAGCAGCGATTCTGTTGACAAAAAGGAATCGTACAAAGTTAAGTAAGTAAAACGATTTGTGGAAGTGCTGACAGAGGCCGGGCTACTCGGAGATGCTAAATGGCGCATATCTATAGTTAACCCGCATCATCAGATGAGTTTGTCAAAGCTGAATGGTCTTCTAAGATGTATTTGCATTGCAGTCGTGCTTTGGAACCTCATTTTCCAAGTGCCATCAATACGACGTCTAATTTCTGCCATATTGATGAGTAATTGAGAAGGAAATTTTTCATCCATGCTTTTAAATTACAGAATAATCGAGTTTAATCGCGTAATCCTGACTGCTCTAGTTTACAAATATGTACCTAAAGACGTTTTCATGTTTCTGAGCCAAGATTCATTTATTAGAACCACTTTCTTCTGGCAACAAACATTTTGCTTAGAGATACGACCCAAGCCAAGTCGTCAATTCAAAAAATTCTGTTGCCAAGACTAGCTGTTAATTTGAAATCGCCATTTCTATTAACTTTAAATTGTTCAACATTTGGAATATTAAGTAACATTTATAATTGAAGAAAATGACGCACTACTACTGCGATTCACCCCTTTAGCACTACATGTGCAGCTATACACAATTAATGAACGCCCGTCTGACCAATCAGATTCGAGAGTTCGACAGCATCGTGGCATAAATGCCTTAAAGGAATCTGAGTGGAAAATAAGATCAGACTCCATTTATTTGACTTTCAAAAAAAAAAACTTGAATTGAAAATCAAATATTCAAGACAGAACACACATAGACATTAAAATATATGTACAGGGAAGACAGGAAAAACAAACAAACGGCAAGAAGAGCTTCACCAGTAGAATGTCCTGGTGAGGAAGGTAGCTGCAGCGTTAAGCCAGCTGCCGCCGGCATCAGCCTTGGCGCCCATCCGGGATATTGCCTTGTCCGTGTGGCGCTCTGGGCTCTCGTCCTCGGGCAGGTAATCTGGCAGGTGGACGTTCTCCTGCACGTTCTCCGTGGTGCCGAGTGGGACCAAGACCTTCGGGGACAGACGGTCCGCCGTGACTGTTTGCAAGCGGCTCCTTCCGTGACGTTAAAAGCGGACGCCGAGAAACGTGGACTCACCTCTTCCCCCGCGTCACTTTTCACAACCTGCTGGGCTGTCAGCACCTTGGTGGCGGCGATGGCGGATGCGAGACACTGCAAGGCAAAGGATCAGGGATCCCCAGAGCCAATGCCGGATTACTATACGCATTACAATGACGCAATACTGCAATTAATCGTTATATTCCGGTTCACTTTGTCACTCTGAACCTATTCTGAACCTTCGCATCAATTTATTAATTTATTGCAGTACCGTTTAACACCAGCAGATACCACTAGAGTCACAGTTTCATTTCACAAACTTTTTTTTCCCAGCCGTTGATTAAACATACACTGTTTATGTAGTCTACGCTAAGTGCACGTTAATGCAAAAATACAGCTTCTGAAATGTTTTGAACATATGAGTGAAATGTTGCGACCGATCCATGTCGGATACTTACTATAGTTTTCGGCAGTCTGTAAAAAGATAACTCCTATTTCTTGCTAAATCGATTTGTACAAAATCAGTAGCACGGCAGATCTTTCCCATTTTGGATGTATTTTTGCGACATTCAAGCTGAACACTAACGGTCCCACTCAGTGGGTTGTGATGTCATGCGCATAACCTTTGCAGTAGGGAGAGCATTAGACCATCAGGGTAGAGGGAGAGGAGAGCAAATGTGATTTACATGCTGGCAAAGCAAACATGTCTGCAATCGAAGTATTTTACGCGATTTGCAATCTTCGTTACAAGATGTGAAAAGTATGTCCAACTCTGCCACAAAAGGTCACGATATGGCTCTTCTCAGCTTGCTAGTATTGGGATTTTTGGAGTTGAACTATTACGCCAGACGTTAAAAAAAAAAATTTAAAAAATGGGTGCGTAATGATTTCAGTCGGATTAACATGTTTACACGTACTTTAAAAGTCTGGTTTTAGTTGGACACAATTTAATCAGATTTCCTTAGTGTGCATGTTAACTTGGCAGTTAAAGGCTGTTAATTAAATCTGGCCTGTTTTAAATTTTAGTAGTTCCATTGTTTTAATATTGGCGCTTGAGCCATAAGGATACAATGGAAATTTCCTGCTACACCGATGCATTGAATCGTGCGATTGGTGTTGGGAGTATTGTATCATGGGCCAGTTGGTAATACACAGACTTACTGTGAAGGCTGTTAATTAATAAGTGGCTGCTTAGGGGCCCGGCAAAATTAGGGGCCTGGCACCCCCTACTTGAGAACACATCCCGGAAAAGGGCCGGGCTAGCCCTGACTGTGGGGTAACTAGTGTAGTTGGACTGTGCTTAGGAACAAGATTTCTGTGAGTTAATGAAGTTAAGTTGGAGAATGTCCATCGCTCATCTCTCACCTCGGGGGGTACGTCGGACCGGATGCGCACAGTGCACCTCTTCAGCGCCATTTGGAAGGTAAAGCTGATGACCCCTTTGACCTTGAGTAGAGCTTCTTCACAGAGGCCGCGATGGACCTGCATATCGGGTTAAAGGACTCAATCACCACCGTACAGCAAAACAGCCATGACAGCTCCAATCGGGTACTGGCAGGTAAGCACACTGACTGGAGAGAAATATAAAAACTGGCCCAAAACCCTTCAGAGTAACCTTCTAATTTCTTTGTACAGAAATGTCACATTCGTATGACTTTGTCATGAAAATAAAGGACATTTCTTTCTCCTTGCTAACTCATGCCTTATCTATTCCTTTCAAAAGCCGCACTGTGATTATCCATTGAAATTCTTTAATAGTTCAACCAAAAATATAGTTCATTTTTATTCTCAACTTCCTCATAAAAGCCACAAAAAAAAACCCATTAAACTAGGTACCAAAATAAACCTCAAAAACAAACATTTTCAGGAGATTTGCATAGAAATCCACACACACATTCACTCACACATGGACACCTATGAGCAATTTGGTAACTCCAACTAACCTCAGTATGTTTTTGAACTGTGAGGAGAAAAACAGAGAACCCGGAGGAGATCCCTTAATGACATGGGGAGAACATGCTAACTCCACAAACATGGAATCATGGTGGACACTCAAACCCCGATGCCAGAGGTGTGAGGCAACAGTGCGAACCATTGTGCTGCTCTCAGTGGGTACCCAAACACCCTTAAGGTTAATGAATTGAAATATTTAGTTTCTTAATTTGGTATCAAAATAAAACATTCTGATTCATTAAATGTAACCTGAGCCAATTACTATTTAATTAGGGTGACCAGATAATCCATATCAGGGAGGACACTTTTAGCTACTTCGGGTTTTACAAACTACTTTCAAACTGAAAGTCTCCTGTGTTTGGCTAAATAGTTCAGGTCTTCTTGTGCTTGACTGGTTTGTTTCCTTGACTGAAAGACTCATCCAGC
>JAODKF010000045.1:9178527-9189770 GCA_026779585.1 Mormyrus proboscirostris | reverse complement strand
GCAAGAGCTCAGTGCTCAAGTGAAATCCAGGTCCTTTTAATTGAAATGGTAATTTACAAATTCTGTCCTAGCTCAGAGTGTCCTCCCTGACATGGATTACCTGGTCACCCTAATTTAATTAATATTATGTACCTACTCCAAGTTAGGCGGTCTAAACATACCACACTGTCCAGGCCCTGTATGTGAAGGGTGACGGACTTGGCCTTTTTGTTGGTGCTGTTGATGAAGAACTGTGACTTGACTCGTTTTGGCTGTTCGGGGGTTTGGAGAGTCCCAGTATGGAGAGGTTTACTCAACAAACCAAAGACTTCTCTGGCTAAATCACACACCTCATTCTGTCCACGTCTACTGAAAGAGAGCAAAAAATAAACGATAATGTTATGCAGAACTAGCAGACTAAACCCGCAGCCCTTCAGCACAGATAATGTCAATGAGAAGCCACAGAAAGCCATACTAGGAATCCAGAACCTTTTTTCCCCTTTTGGCTGTTCCAACTTGATAATTAAGTCTTGACATATCATTCAGATTGTTTTTTTTTTTTTTGCTAATGTTGTGGTATTCAATGGTCTGTGGTAAAAGCATGAGAGCTTTTTGCCCTTAAAAGTAAATCCCCAAAAGACTAAAGATGCACCCCAATGCTTTAAAATGAGACTCACCGTTGCATAAGGTTTTCTAGGCTCACCATCATGCCCAGTTCATTCTTCATTTTGTCCCTGTTAAGGTGGGACTCGGCAAGATAACGAAGAGTCTGACAAGACAGAATAAAGTTTACCGGCTGGGCCACATAGAGGAGCTCTAAATATTTCCAGCTGCGTGCAAATATGTAAGGTAATGCTAACCTCTAGCGTAGACAGCAGTACGTTGGTATCTTGGTGATCCAGAAACAGAACCAGGCCGGGAAGACAGCCTTGGTCCTGGACTATGGGCTCCCTGTTCTGCGGCTCCGACGCCAAATCCCGCAGTTGATTAACGACTGAAAGCGCGTCCATCATGTTTCTGGGGGATGTTAAAACGGTGCCCATTACCTTACATGCGTGTTAAATGTACAGTGATCACCCTTATACACAGCGGCGTATCAATGCAATACAACGAAGTAAGCAGATAAGTATAGTTTATTTATTAAGCGTCTTTGTCACAGACAAATCACAAAGCAACATTCAAAACTAAAATGCAGAAAAACATAAAACAAAACCAAACAACAATGTAAAAATACCCAAGTAAAAATAGACAGCAGTACAGGATTTCAAGGGATCACATTTTGCCACAACATGATCCCATATACCAATACATACGGTTTATATTCCCATTTTAGGTGACAACAAAGAATCGCATTTAATAAGACACCGAAATAAACTACGATAATGATAATTATACTGATAGACGAACAGCGAATTACCAACATGTTAGTAACTGTACATCCTGATTTAATAATCGCATGTACCGCGTCAAATTTTACGAAGGATTATAGTGCTGTGACTATTCGGGTTATAATCTCATTTTAAAAAAACATAATAGGTATAAAACGTTATTACAAAACTCGCTTTACTGTCCTTACCCAGCACCCGATATCCTTGCGAAATTAAATTTCGTACGAATTTTACAAAGTACAAACCGATTGGCTGGCCCGCTAAGCTGACCTCGAACGGTGCTGCATGCTCATTGGTTCATTTTTCAGCAAACTGAAGTGATCCAGTCAGCGTGCAGTTTGTTGACGCGGCTTTATTTGAGTTCCTTTAACCTGGACGCGTGGTTGCTGTTAGGGGGAAGCTGGGGAAGCTTCTATCGTATGATTTCTGCTATGTAGTCCCTCTATACGTTATTTGTTAACGGACAGTAATTTGCTCTTTATTTCTGGAAGCTTTGATTGTAATTTTCATTTTTTACGGTCGGTATTCGGTTGGTCTTTGGACATTAATTGCAAGCTTCTACGCTCTCCTTTGGCATATTTACAGTATGGGCATTAGGACTCAGTAGCTGCTAATGTAGCGTCGTTTGGACTTCGGTATTACTGTTAATGTTCAATTGCTAGTAACATCTGCAATGTATCCCTTGATTGGCATCCTTGATTTTCTACGGTATGTGCTCGAATACTTTGGACTTCCAGCAGACATGGTAATTTTTATTTTGCTATATTTGGTATTTAAAATGGATTATACTGGAAGTAACCAAATATTGCTTATTGAACTGCTGCTGTGAATGTGATCCATCTTTTTCAGCTATTGCCTGTATGCCAGAGCAAAGTATGTGGGCAGTATCGCAGCATCGTTCGTTTGATTGGAAGCAACCTTCCCTTGAGTGCTCGTCCACGAGTTCATTTTCAAGTACGGTATAGACGGTCAAATATGATGGTTTACGTAGGTATAGTAAATGGGGTTGAATACTGCGATACTTGCTTCTGGAGGTTTTTCCACATTGTGTTTGTTCACAGGATCTCTTCCTGACACACGCGACTCATGGAAGGTTCGACTTTGACTTGGAGAGTCCCACCATACCGTCTTTCGCCGATGTAATGTGGGTTGTTAGAAATGACAGCGAAACCGTTGCAAAGTTTAGGTAATGTAATCTGTTTACATTGCACTGTGCACGTATTTATTTTACTTATTGTGTTATTGTCTTATTGAAGAACCTTAATTTCTATTTAATTTGTGTTTACCAGTGGCTGGAAGGATATGCAAATATTTTTATCATGCAGTGTAACTAACGATTTAATAATAATAATAATAATAATCACAGCTTTATTGATCCCCGTGGGGTAATTCCTTTATTGGGGAAATTCTTTTTTACGCCTTCCTCAGCTTGCTCTTTGTACATATGACAAACTTCTGAATCTTGAATGTTGTAAGTGTGCGTGTTTTGTCTGAAGTTTTTTTTGTCAGCCTCTAACACGTTGATAATATTTGCCCCAGTTAGAATGTTGGATGTGTATCGTATTACAGGAGTGGCATCCACCTTACCAGTGGACACGGAGTTCGCCACTGTGCTGCAGAGGTTGGCCCTGAAAGGGCGGTGGCATTGAAGAAGATCACAGCCCTCGAAGAAGAGCTGCTCCGTTTACGGGCTCAGATCGCCGTCATCGTCAGTGCCCCGACAGGTGTGTGCTGGGACTGCTCTTTCCAACCCTGCTGGTGTTTTTTTAATTTTTTTTTAATTTAATTTCATTACACCTAGCTAGCCGCCAGATGGTGTTAAGAAGCAGGATTTAGGACTCGGGCAAGTGACCCTGTTGTTCTCATAAAAGGAGGTTATTCACACATGCTTTATAAAATGTTTAGCCAAAATAACGAGTGAGTTGTGAAAATTAAAAAAATCTAATGCATTGGATGCCATGCGGCAATCTCCATAGTGGCAAAGCAACTTTGTGTTACCTTCCTTTTTAGGTCCTGATATGTCCCAGAACAGTTTGGAGATCACTGGGACTCCTCTCCCTGCTCCTCCTCTTCCAGTCCTCACGTCGACTCCTCGCTGTCGCCCTCCTCCACCTTCCAGTCATGAGTCTGTAAATAGATCAGAGAAGACTTCACGCCAGGGCTCACAGTCCCAGACCGGTAACCCTGAGCAGAAGAAGAATCATCGTAGCCAGGCAGATGGATCAGAACCCAGGAAAGGCCCCAGCATGCTGGAGGTGCTGAAGGATCTGAACCAGGTCAAACTGCGTGCGGTGGAGAGGTATGAGCTGGGATGAGCAGTGAGGCCGAGGGATACCACATGATACCTGTATGAGCCAGAATATCATTCATAACTTGTGGCAACCCTCAATGAAATGCATGACAATGCTATGCTAGCTAACGCAAGTTTATTGGTTGTCAATCCACCAAGGTCGCCAGGCGGGACCCCCGTGAGGCTGAGGCGAAGGACGCTGGGGAAGGCCTTGCCCTCGGATCCTGCTTCCATCATAGCCGAGGCGCTAAAAAAGAAGTTTGCATGCCGGCAGCAGGAGGACTCTTTTGACAAGGAGAACTGCTCCTCTGAGTTCTCCCCTTTCGGAAGCCCTGAGGTGCCCTGTGTGAGTTTATAATTCACTGTTCTCCACGGCAGGAGGGATTGTGGGTAAATGGTTATGGAAAGGTCTTTGTTGGTCTGCCTCTTTATAGGGTAGGTAGTGTTTTATTTTTTATTTTATGCAGCTCTTTTAATTGACAAATGATCTATTCTGTATAGTTGTGTAGTACTAGCTTTATTTCACCAGAGGTCGCTGGTTCACCAATTACTTTAAATTTCGAACTTGAGTAATATGTCCTTGAATGTGCATGATGACATTTCGGTATTTGACTGTTAATGTTCTCTATTTGTTAGCCCATATTCTATATGCTGGTTTGTCGTGTTACACACAGGTCACCCTGTTGACTTAAGAGCAACAGTGCATATTTACTCATTGTGTCTTGTCCCATTTCAGATCCCTCAGCGTGCGAGGCGTGAGCATGGCAGACTGTATTTGTGAAATCCTGTTCTGCCGGCAGCTAATCAGAACACGGCTGTCAATCCGAACTCTGCTGCTCCTGGATACAGACAGACTTCTGTCTGCCGAATCCAACACAAAGATTCTGGCGTTCTCTGGTTGCTCTGTGTGTTAATGTTGCTTGGTCTGCCACAATTCTATAGCGCCTTTATATTTTAAATACATTTTAATATATTTCATTGAGGTTCTAATTTCAGAAATGCATTCCAAAAACAATACCATCTATAGGAAGAGATACGGGAATATACTGCAGTGGCCTGTTTCATTGTGAGCTCAGGTCAGCAAACTGTATGAGGCACTGAACAAGGAACCTATGGTTAAAGCCTCACCACAGCTCTGCATCTGAAACCTTGTGAATGGCGTATGACTGTCAGGTCGAGGAGTTTATGGTACTGTGACACAGGAGCCAGCAGTGTTTAGCTTGCATTGGAAATGTAAATGTCTTGCAGTCTTGCCCCTTTGTGTGCCTGTTTCGCAGGGGAATTTCCTGTATAAGATTCACAGCTTTGCCTTTTCCCTGGTATCTGCTAGAATGGCATCATTTTTGTTTGTGTGTAAATATTAAAATGCAGTTCAACAGGAATCTCTCTGAAATCACAAGACCTCCAATGATACTGCTGTCGTGTAATATACTGTTGTATTGTGACTTTGTTGTACCTTCTGAGAGACTGTTCTGGGGCTAAGAGCTGTCTGCCTTTTGTATATTTCACTTGAAGTGTTACTGGTCAGTTGTTCGATACCTGCACCTTAATAAATCATGCATCGCCATGGGAAACTGCCAATCGGCCAATACCATTGACACGGCTGCTTTAAAATAAACCATACGCTCCTGCTGTGACCTGCGTTTGTGGTCATCTGTGGACAGTGTCTGGTAACTGCATCCATGCGGTGAGCACTAGCACAGCCAGATGTATTGCAACAATAAGTAAATTGTGATGATTCTTTGTATTGGACTGTATTGTGTAGTTTATATTAGAGCCACAGGAACAGATGGGTAGTGCATAGTTATAAAAGTTAAGGTCGCCACTGTATTTTCACAAGGTGTAGTAATCAGGCCAAACGGGTGATGTATGAAGCTTGTTTTAAAAGTGACCATGATTGTGACAAATCCCCTTTGTTCTAAGCAGGTACCAATGTTCAGTCATTTGTAATGAGAACCAGGGTGGATATATACACACAGGGAAAAAATACATATATATATATATATACATAAAGACACAGATCAGCTTATTGATCATTTGTAAAAATCAAGAATTTGTGGTAAAATGTGCAAGTGCCGTTTCTGATGGCTCTGGTGTTTAGAAATAAAGAGGAAAGTTCAATGTAACACTGGAGCACATTTTAAAAGGCGAAGAGATGCAGTCGTGCTCTTGAGGGATTCTTCACAAGCTCTCCGCTACAGACACACACTACTCCAGTTCCGTGGTGCAGTCTGGCGGCTTCGACACTCTAGGGAGGTCATTTTGGTCCACCGTTTGCAGTAGAGTTGAATCATGGGATGCAGAATGCTCACTCAGAGAGTTCTCCGAGACAAAAATATACCCGGGCTGCCTCTGTCAGGACTATGACAGAAACTGAGGTAGGAGAGGGGCTGATTGGTCACTGCAGCCTAGCGAACTCTGATTGGCCAGTCACAAGCTCTGACTCCAAAGCATACCAGAAGGCAGCCTGGCTATTTGCAGCTCTGCAAGGAAACCCCCACCGGAGTGGGACAGACATTCATGGGGCATCTATGGGATCCCCGTGCCCCCACGAGAGGGGGTGGCCCGTCCGGCAGACTGCTTGTGCTGTGTGTGATGCAGCTGCCTCCACAGAGCCTTGTTCCTCTTCAGGTGTCCCAGCATGTTGTTTGCCAGGAAGCTTCCATTGGTAAAGCGCATCCACTCCTCAAACAGCGGCTCCACGATGTAAGTGATGAAACCTGAGGGGCAGGGGAGGGTGCAACCGTTAGTTCACGAGGTGGCTGGCTACAGGATGCAATCGCCATGCTCAGCAGAGATGGCCAGGCAGATGGTCTGGGACTACCTATCTGAATGACGGGAATGGTCTCCAGTTCCTGGTCACACAGGGGACTGATCTCAAGGTGGGACTTCCTCTCAAGGTCACCTGCAAGAAGCGCAGCGTCAGCAGATGTCGGCAGATAAGATGTGCCTGACGTCAACCAGTGCCCTTCAGTGAGATCTACGTGTTCCTGTGTGAAACCTTGATAAAGAGTGATTATTCTCTCCAGGTGGGTAGGAAGCTTGGGCAGGAGCCGTGAACTGATGGAAGCTTATTGTGGTTGAGGTCACAGGGAGACTCTATGCCAGGCAGCATTGAGCACAAGGCTGTGGCACCGGACAGGATGCCAGTCCATTGCAGGGCACACACACTACAGGCAATTCAGATTTTTATTTGTCACGAGCTAATGGCAGCTGATGACGTCCGTGGTCGTCATTTTGCTTCCTTGATCTCTGTCCCAGTTTCATTTTAGCTGAGAACAGCTACTGTGATAGCAGGCGACTCTGACCCTAGAATGCAGTCATTAAGGAGAGTTAGCATCACAGGATTCTTTGGGGAAAAGATAATGCAGCCAGCGCGTGGTGCTACGTGACCATCTAGGGATGGCTTCAGGAAATGGGCTCTTCCTGTTTTTTCAGGGCACTTTCTGTCCTCCCGCGGAGCTGTGTAGGACACGCGGCGGTCTCAGAGCCTGCGGGTGCATCGAAGTGGCAGGGTCGAGCTGCTGGCAGCCATGTGACTGACCTTGTCTGTAGAACTCCTCACACACTCTCTCGCTCCATTGACTGCTCAGCTCCCAGTCGCGACATGGGTTGCAGACGTCCGCGCACTTCAGGGCGATCTGATTGGGCGACACGTGGGTAGCATGAGCCGAGCCACCAATGAGCTCCCGACAGGACACTGACAGACCTGTGCTAAAAGGCTAAAGGCGGGATGGAAAGACATCAGATGCTTCGGGGGAGGGGCAAGGTTGGGGAACAAGTCCTTCCACTCAAGTGATAGTTCTATGCAGTTGTTAATATCAGTGTTTCTTAACCCATTCAGCAGTGACCTCCAGACAGTCCACATTTTTGCTCTCTCCCAGTTCCCAACACACATGTGCCAGGTATTAAGTCTACATGATTGCCTGGGATCTGGGAGGGAGCAAAAATGTGGACTGTCTGGAGATCACTGAAAACTGGAATGAGAAACATTGACTTACAGAGCAACATACAAATCTTTAAGGTGTAAACTTTCAAAGATGGGAATGTATGCATCCAATAAATAAAATAAAAATTAAAATGGTTTAAATCATTGCAAAATTAAAAATTGTACTGGAATTTCAAATTTCAAAGTTAGTTCTTATCTCTGATGCTTATTTCTGATATTCTTGATACAGTAACAGGCTCACTCTCTAGCGGTAAGCAAGCTCAATTGACTGATAAAAAATAGAGAAAAGAACTCTTAGCTGTTGGTTGCTAAAATGCACCTGAAATCAATAACAAAAAGGACAAAAAGATTAACTTTTGAAAGCATTTTCTTATGCAGAAATAGCTGTTGGTGTTCATGTTTCGCTAGTAGCTGAGGGTTGGACGCTGGAGCACCATCAGCTGGATGTCTAGGCTAACTTTGCTGCACTTACGAACATTTGGACTTGTGAACCCACTCACAGAACGGAACTGGTTCGTATCTTGGGGACTGTTACGTCTGGTCGTCCGGCGAGCAGGCGAGTCGAGTCGTGAGTACGGGTGGAAACGGGGTTTATTGAGGATGGACAGAGCAGACGGCGACAAATATCAATGACGGATCTGGGGAAACTAACTCGGGCGCAGACTAAATACACCAGACAAGCCGAAAATAACAGGCAAGGCGTGATCTCAATCGGGAATTAACACGAGGTAACGAGGAGGGCGTGGCACACAGGAGGATCGGACAAGCAGGTCATGACACTTACTGTACTCTGACTACCTGTCATATCCCAAGCCCTGCTAAAAAAACTGCTTGTTTCATGTAAATCCCTTTGTCTTCATGTGCCTTCTGGAATATCACATATTTTTCCAATGTCATCCTAGATGTTTAATATTTCATGGGGGTAGAGATCAGGGCTCACCTGCAGCATGAAGTGTCGATGTCCAGCATCCTCCAGCTGCAGGTCTTTGTTGTCCAGGTGGGATTTGAAGCGTCCCAAGAACTCATTTTGGCGGCTGATGTCAGTGGCTAGGATGAGAGAGCCCAGCTGCTGCTCTATGTCTCGCCTGCAGGGGGTGACAGATTTGCTCCTTTTCAAGGTAGGCCAGCTATACTACATTTGAAAATATCGTTACCAGCTTGCTAGGTTCAGTTGTCCTGGGCTTATTATTCTTCACCATGGTACGAAATCACACCATGCTTAATAAGCACAAATTCAAGGCCCCGAGGGACGTGGAAGAGACAGAAACTCACAAGGTACTTGCGGGAAAATGGGACAGTAGGCTGCACTCCCGGAGCATGCCCACTAGGGAGCGCCAGTGGTGGTTCTCCAGCACTGAGGAATTCTGTGATTTGAAGGAGAAGAGCGTGTGAGTCACGTACCCCTCACGCACACAGATGCAGATCTGAGAAGGGTCATGACTGCCAAGGGGCATGGAAGGCAGACCTGGTACAGGCTGGCCAGATGATGTTTGGTCTTGATCAAGAAGGACTGGTTGACCCCGGGGTGGTCCACGTCGTGGGCGGCTGCCGCCAAAAGGGCCAGGAAAACATCTAGTGGTGTGAGGTGGTGAGCGATCTACAGGAGGCAGAGGACCCAGCATGAGCTGTCTACACAACTGCCTGTCTTTCTGTCCATCTGTGTGTGCCCCTACTATCAACCAAGTCGCTGGCAGAAGCCCCGTTTTTCCCACCTTAGGCTCCTGTAAGTAGCAATGCATTGCCTGTGTGACATCTGTGGCATGAATGGCATTGTGGTAAGGGTTCTGGCTGTGGTAGTCCTCCTGCACCATCCCTGGACACACATCAGAGACACAGTATGATTGACATGTCCCAGAGAACCTAGGGGTAAAGCCTAACAGATGGGTGCTCTGGTAAAAGCCCTATAAATACATGATCCTTAAATGGCCACTGGGAAATGGAGAGGGTCACCAAGAATGAAGATCGACTTAAGCTGCCTACATGAGAGGAACTTCCAGATTTTGTAAAGCAATATTTAAACGTATTTAACTTACCAAAAAATCTATGCAATTTGACCATATCTAACTGGAAATGATGAATAAGCCCATACACATTGAAAAGATGACAGAGAAGTGTCACCAGACTGTTTCCTAGAGAAAAAATAAAATTAGCAGATTAAAGCCCTTCTGGGACACATTAATTAACACACTGTACAAATCAATGGTAAAGTACCGATGCCTTTCGCTTATGACCAATCGCGTAATCCGAAAGAAAATAGAAAAATCACTGATCGTAAAAGTGTCAATTTATGTATTCAGAGATTCCGGCCCGATGGGGTTAAAAGGATGAAAGTAGTTTAGTTCGATCAGGCTACACAGTTGGCAATGAGAGATTTGCACAAACTCCGTTCACAAAGAGCAGGGCAGCGGGAATCGGATGCAGAGGAATCAGCACGGGCAGCATGCAGCGGATCAGAAAGATGTATTCGTTCAGAGAACCCGAGCATAAGCGGCTGAGATGGAGGTGATAAGAAGCGGCCGAAGCAGCACAAATGAGCCATTTCCGCTCAGCTTCAGGCCGGGAGCCGACTTCGCTAAGGCTGCGCAGCGAGAGGGCTGGGATGCGTGTGCTTCAGCGTGCGAGAGGCCGAAGCACTGCCTGCCTCTTACCGTTGGAGAGTCTGTCGAACAGGAAAATATCAAAGCTCCACGTTCCGACTTTCGACAACATGTGCTACACGACAAAACAGGACAGCAGGAGAAGATGTGACGAGTATGATGCACATATAAAGTCGACTTTAAAACTATGTATCTATAAATAAAAAAATCAAAAGCAATCTCCCAATGCTATTTATGACGACAGTTTGAACATGCAATGTTTAACATCAAATGTTTAACATCAAAGGTTTTACACATCAATTTGTATTTCTGTATTTCTGTGTCATGACTCCATACGTACACTTTAACAAATTATGAAACTGAAACTGTGAAAAAGTGAGCTAATCTCTATTCCGGAATTTGCTCATATAGATATTTTCAGAAGTGTCTGTGCTTAAGTTAAGTGTTGCTGCTATGTGTATCCTGTGTTCATTTTATACTATATATAGCCTGTGCTGGTGATCTGTCTAGCCTGGGTTAGTGTTATATGTAATCTATTATGGTGATATGTGGAGCGTATGTTCATTTTATATGTAGCCTTTGCTGGTGCTACTGTATGTATACACTATGTTCCTGTTACTGTATATGTAGTCTGTGCCGGTGCTATATATAACTTCTGCTGGTGCTGTGTAGCCTGTGTTCCTGTCATATCTAGTCTGTGCTGGCATTATATGTATCTTGTGCTGTGTAGCCTGTGTACCTGTCATATCTAGTCTGTGCTGGCATTATATGTAGCTTGTGCTGGTGCTGTGTAGCCTGTGTACCTGTCATATCTAGTCTGTGATGGCACTATATTTAGCTTGTGCTGTGTAGCCTGTGTACCTGTCATATCTAGTTTGTGCTGGCGTTATATGTAGCTTGTGCTGGTGCTGTGTAGCCTGTGTACCTGTCATATCTAGTCTGTGCTGGTGTTATATGTAGCTTGTGCTGTGTAGCCTGTGTACCTGTCATATCTAGTCTGTGCTGGTGTTATATGTAGCTTGTGTTGGTGCTGTGTAGCC
>JAODKF010000045.1:9157050-9170443 GCA_026779585.1 Mormyrus proboscirostris | reverse complement strand
CCCCCCCCCCCCCCCCCCCCCCCCCCCCCCCCCCCCCCCCCCCCCCCCCCCCCCCCCCCCCCCCCCCCCCCCAAGTGGCCGCTTACAGAGTTCAGGGGAGACTGATTCCCAGCTCAGACAAGTAAACATCAGAAGCCACGATTCAGCCTAGACTGGGCCAGCCTCCAAGAGCCCTCGGCCCCAGATGAACACTATCACACCTTCCCAGAATTCATAACATGCAGAACTTAGTAGTAGTTGGCTGCTCGGTACCTCTCCAACACAATGGTACGGTCTGCGAGCCATTTTCTGTATGTATCAGTCTGTGCTTAAATGCATATCCTCAAACTAGATCTAATTATTTTATGAGAAAACCACAACTGTAGAGGGTAGCCAAATACTGTGATGTATTTTTCAAATGGATATAAGAAACTGTGACGGCTTCTCTCTGCATGGATGGTTTATTAAAATGGTCAATAAGTTGTCATGACTGCCGGTAGGTCCAGGTGTGCACCTAGCCTTGCTTCTAGTTTAGAGTCCAGAACATCACGTCCCAAACTGGATAAGGGCTCTGAAAACATATGGGTGATAAAACGCTTTTGGAGGGAACAAACATCCTTGACCTCTGACTTCAAAGATCTCAAGGATGTCCGTGCTCAAGACAAACCCTGTGTGTTTCCACACTGGTAGCTGAGCAGCCATCCTTGCCAGTTCTACAGTGGGTGGGAACTCCGGTTGAAACTCGGACAGACAGCAGTCCAGCAATCACAGCAGAGGGGATGGAAGGAGAAAAGATATACACCCATTTGCAGGAAAGTGAATTTTGTGTGTTTCTCCGTAGGTGCAGGAACGCTGTGTTGCTCATGGAAGCTCTCTGCTGCTTGTGGTTTCTGGGCTTAAAATAATAGTATTGAGGGCTTACAGATTCACTCTGGGACTCAGTCCTCGGAAGCTAGTCACGCATACTAATAGGGCCATTTTTATCCCATAGGTGCATTTAGTTTGGAATAACCAGAAACACTGTTTCTTCCGTGCTTAGTCTTAGATTAGAAAACATTCCAATAATGTCCTCAATCCACAGTACAAAGCACTTTGTGGCAGGACCAGCTGCATTGGTGCAGCATGTTTCTCTGCGGAAAGAAAAGTAGCAAATATGCCCCGATGTTCATTGATTGATGTTCATTTGAATACAGACAGTCTTATGGCACTTTGCCACTGGCATACAAAGACTAAGCCATCCCGAGTCATATTGTGAAGAGAGACTAGTAGCAGCATAGAGCCAGCTGGCTTCAGTTTCACACTGCAGAATGGGCGGCTCGCTAAAGGTATTGCCTGGTTTGGGGAGCGACTGTTCACATCATAATTTACTGTATGCAATTATTATTTAGCTGTGTGCTAATTTCTGCTAGCACACCTGTGAGAATCACTGTGTTACGTTTCAAATGCTAGCAGAATTAGCATTTGCTTGCGTAAACTTTCTTGACGAATCCATTCTGTTCAGCTCGTCTACAGTACTTTTCAAGTAGGAGGCTGGAAACGTTCAAGTTCCGATTTAACAGAACATCTCAATATCAATGCATCACAGTGGGCAATACTACTAGTGAATTCGGGTGGTATGACAGCATTAGAACTGGAGTTCAGTGTTGACACACCACAGTGCAGAACAACGAAACATGTCCTCTGCATTTACCCCATATGTGACATCATGACATAGCAGCAGGCAGCTAATTCAGCACCTGGGGAGCAGTGCTTGGGGGCGACACCATGCTGGTCAGAGATTTGAACCAGCAATCTTTCAACTACGCTTCCCTAACCATTAGGCCACCACTGCCCATTACAGTACACCCGGATATTTAATAATCCCAAAAGTATTATTTTTAATACCATAAAAATACAGACGCTCCTCTTTCCATTAAAGTGATACTGAGATGCGCCTTGAACGCGCCGTAAACTGTTGGAGCATGTGCAGCATAAATCGTCTCTCTACCATTCAATTTCCACTCTGATAAGCCCCTTTAGGCTACCTCTGATTCTGGAGTTTACAGTAGCTTACATGATTTTTTTATATATATATATATGTACACTGTCATATAGCGTATACCAGATGAAACATCTAGAAGGTGTGACGGCATGAAGAATTAGACACCACCCAAGCCTGTTGTGAATAATATGCAGAATTTACCGTCTTTTCCTTCAGATAATCCATGCATATTGAGGCAGATCACCAGTATCTCCATGCAATTCTACCAATCAGATGTTGGCGACGCAACCAGCTCAGATTAATGTCAGCGCGGGTACGGGTCCGGTATGACTTGCATAAAATGAAAAACCACGACTTGGTTCTTGGTGGTTCTTGGGGGCAGTGGAAAAGAACCATTAGCAAATTGTGATCATGGGGTGAAGTCAGGGAGAGAATGGAGGATACAGTTCGCACCACTTGAGTCAGAAGAAATGAACTGAATTGGCAGAACTTATCCCTGCCTCAGGCTCCTCACGCTGCAGGAGAGCACCCTCTGTATGCAGATTCACTCACAACACCTACGCAGAGAGCTTTGTTGGGTCTCTTGGAGTGTGAAGGGGGTGAAGAACTCTCCTTAATATGTATTTCAGCTGCCTTTCAGTACCCAGTACATGTCTTCACCATATTACAGTATATTATTTTTGCTGTTCAATAAACCATCGTTTAGCCAAGACAAGAATCTGGAAGTGGATTCGCCAACGCCCTTGATGGTGCTGCATGAGGACAAGCTCATCTTCCCACATGGGCCGCACAGATTTCCACACCGAACTTTAGCAGAATCTCCGCTCCACTTGATGTCCTCCTGGTTCTCAGTATCGTGGTACACTTACAGCAGGCATCTATAAACCTTACTTAAAGGCTCCAATTTCTCTATAAAGGCATCCTGCTTGCCAAGACTGGGCAAATAAAAATAAAATCTCCAAATGCGTACCTATTCTATTTTCAATTCTATTTCTATCCCAATTTGTATTCTATATCTATTTGAATTTCTGTTCAGCCTACTCTCTCCTCACACCAATGCACGGGCTGAGACACAGGTTTTTGCCTGCGAGATAGAGAGTATCTCTGTGAAAGAACCTGAGGATGGAGATTATGAGCTCTAGAAACAGCTGGCGTGAATCTCAGCCTTAACGTGCCCGGAAAGCCGCGGGCCACCTTAGGATGAAATGCGATAAAATTTGTTTAAACAGCACCGGTGTTTCTGTGGGTGAAAAATAAAGATTACCACACGGTTATCTCTCAGCTCCCTTCAGCGGATGCTAATATACCAGGCTGAGAAAGAGTGAACGAGGTCCAGCCTAATGAAAAGCTGCCAAGTCCAGGGAGAACAGTGAGGTTTGAAGCTGCAGTCTGCACACAGGTAGCAATCCTGAGTGGGACCCGTTCTGTGTGTGTTTGAGTGGAATGTTCCGGAATCATTCTTATTATTATGGATATCAAAACACTGCAGAAATTCATAAACATTGTTTAATACAGAGTTGCAACTCATCTCTTACCCAGCGTACGGCTGCAGACAGCATTTTGGTCTGGACTTTCAAATGAGACCGCACCCAAACTCTAAAAGGGAGAGAGAGAGAGAGAGAGCGAGAGAGAGAGAGAGGGAGGAATCAATTAGCCTCACATATTTACAAATTCCAGTCAGCAGCTTGAGAGACGAGACACCCGGGATGTGTAAACATGTCTGTGCAGGGATGCAGGCGAGCGTTACAGCCAGCAGAGAGCCTTGGAAAACGCTGTGGGACGACCTTTCAGCGACCTTGAACAGTGTGTCATTCAGAGAAAGGGGTGGTCTGAGCCAAGCTGTGGGACTAGAATACAGATCACAGCTGATAGGCAGCCGGATCCAGCAGATAGGTTTTTCAGGGCAGGAGCAAAGTCTACATTCATAATTAATCCAACTGCAACAGAAATGCTGGGGAGGGCAACTGGGTGAAAAAGAGGGCATTCTCAAAGGGGGGCAAATACATATTTACACAGAATCTTGAAAGAAGAGAACTCTACAAAGCAGACGCCTTCTGAGATAAACCTACATCTTTGGCACTGATAGCATATACGCTTGAGGTCCCAGATTTCACCCCCTGACCTTAACCTGCTCCCAAACGGTCCCCGAACAGGACTAAAGCTGCCCCAGGATGTCACAGAACCAAATGTGGGTGTTACAAAATCACTCTATCCCTTTTTCACTTTATATGTCATGTGAATTTGGGAGAGAGGTAGCTTTCATGCTGAGTTCAAAGGTAAAACTAGCAAATGTTGTGTCCCGAAGCAGAGTGGTGTGTGGCTCTCTGTCTTAAGATGCTGTGCTTGTGATTGTAAGGCTACAAGATCAAATCCTGGGGTAGCATAATGATGTTGTTGTCATGCCCATGAGTAAGGCTCTTAACCTCCAGTTGTTCCCGGGACTGTCTTCCCCTGCTTTCTCTGTTTGGATCAAAGTGTGTCTGAAATACTTTAAAATGCCAAAACAAGAACAAAGATCACTAACCACTTATGCACAAGCAAGGGCACGAACTGAGGACAATCTAACTGATAAGAGGGTTTACAAAAAGTAGGAATTCAGTGCCCCTGGACAACAGAGCATGTACACAGAAACTGTTTATTTAAAATAAATAAGAATTTCACCCATTAAAAGTTCCTCCATGGGAAGAGTAGCCATTTGAAGCACTTTATTTTATGTATGTGTAATTGAACAAGTTTTTACTTCATGGTGTGTTGACCACAATCGGCACGTAGCACTACCATTTAAAGCCTTGTCTTTAGGATCTTTTTCTTAAACACGCTGCATCACACCTTTAGCAAATATACATTAAAAACCAAGGATTAGGAATCGGAGGGAGTAGGAACATTTATTTGGTCATACTAGGTCCAAAAAGAAACAATTCTGCGTTTTATGATTACCTGACACTGACACTCTACAGCCCGGGACACTGCATTTGTTTGAACCAACAAAAAATACACAGTGTCACAAAAAGCAGTGCTCGGAGACTGGAGACTGACCATTGGCCTGTACTCATACTCATATGGCAGATTCATGAACATGTTACAAATCACAGAACTGACTTCACGGACAGCAAGCATGCTAAGGAGAACCACACGGGGCATTTACACTGTAGTGAGCTAATAGCAAGTGTAACTACACTGACTTCTTACAATAATAGCACTGATAAAGTGTGACACACATAGGTGACGCCACATAGAGCAGACTTGCTACTGTGACCCCCCTATCAGTTCAAGTGCATACGGTTTGGTGAAACTTAAGGCTGGAAAGGTACATTATATTTAGCTAGGTATACGCACCAAGAAACGAAGGAATACGTTTATAGACAGAGGGGGAACCTAAATTCACAAGCAGATGTTCAACACCAAAAACATGCTAATTGTGGCTGCGAGTTGGGCATGGCTACAGCTGGTCAAGGTCAGTCATAACTGGCAGTTCGGGAACATTTAACAACTGGGGAGAGAGAGAATAGCTTATGAGACCAAAACACTTTGTTCAATCTGTTTAACCAAACTCAGATTTGTTGCTGGAAACACATGCATCGTGCTAAACAACTGCAGGGGACGTCGTCTGAATGTGTGTGCAACAGGTGTTCCATCATTTCACCCTACCTATTGAAATATCCTACCAAAGGCTACTCGTGGCCATATTTGTTTTTCATGTCTACACATCCATAAATTCTTGCTACCATCATATGCTACTAGAAGACTAGTCTGAAATAGCTCAGCGAGAACAATACTAAGTATTTTTTAATGTTTTAATATAGTTAAAAATTATTTTTCCACAGTTGAAGGAAGCTGTGGAAATGGGGTTAGGTTATGTAAACAGGTTAAATACTATGGTAGAATAGTTTGATTGTTTTGGGGCTATCAGAATATGCTACCTGTGGTTTATGGCCAGTGAAGTGTCATAATTTAGAATATCTAAACAGGTTAAATACTGATATCAATATTTTTCCTATGGTTTAAGAGCTACTAGGATCATTTGTACATCGCACTTGTAAGGTGAACCACTGGGCGGCATTTTGCTAACTATGCTAAGCTAGAAGGAATTAGGCTACACCTCTGGTAGGACTGTTTGATGTCGCTATAAATATATGCTGCGGTAGGACATTCTAACAAGGTAGGAAAATCCGACAGAAAACCAGAGCAAGGGAGAAACAGCCTCTGCAAGGTAGTCTCTACCACCAAAATCAGCTACAGATATGCAGGAATACTTGGTAGTAGAGCACACGAGATATAATTCATTATTATTGTTAAGATTTAATATTTTTTTATTTCATTTTTCATATTTATTTTACAGTATGCAAATAATAAAGCGCCTCTTAAGTTTTGCGATTCAGAGGCGGCGACAGACGCATTATTGCCATTGATTTAGAACTGTCCATATTTATGCTTGTGCTTTCTCTGCCGTACCTAAATTGCACCGAACCGTGAACCCCAAACCCGAGGTTTGTACTGAAACGTACGTGTACCCACTGTGGACACATATGAAACCAGGTGGCATATTACGCCATATCTTAATCAGCGTGTGAAAATCACTGACAGATTCCCATGGGGCACCCAGAAAGTCTGAGGAAAGTTAATTTGGGTTTACGAAGATGCGAAACGCGTTCCGTTGCTGGCCATCCTGCGCCATATGAGAGCAGAACAGCAAACCAAGGGTGACATTCAACTTCAAAGTGACACCTGCAGTTACGGGAAATATACAAGAGAAAAACTGCCTCACTAATATCTGCAAATATATCCACTGCATACACCTCAGTGATTAACTATTTAGAACAGCCAGGAACGAATGGGGAAACTATTTGGGGACCCCTTCGTAGAGCTGACAAATGGTACAAAATTCCAGGTAATGACTGATTTGACAGTTGATGGAGCTAATGGGGCAGCCAACGGCACATCCGCATACTAGCACTGTTGAAACTGAAAAATATCTACCCCCCATGTAGGAAAATGCAATACATTAGAACTCCATTCTATATAACATAGAGCACATACACCATTGCTGTTCAATGCTTCACATTGGACTACGTGCTAACAAATTAGTGTTAAACGCCGATCGAGTATATTCCTAGCTAACCTCTGAAAACCACACCGAACAGTTATAAAGTAGGGCTCTGCAGGACTCCAAGCTTCCCAGAGCGCTTAAAAAAAACTTATTAATGAAGATCGCACGGGCTCGTCTCTTTAGTGAAGCTATTCACAGCAGGATTTATCTCAGACTGAAGCTTATGCGTGACTGAGACGTCAACCTCTCCATGACTAGAAACCAAAAAACATTTACAAATAAAAGACCTACACACTACTCAGAAAAATTCCTTTAACGTCAGCTAAGAGTTTGTTTCCTTCTTATAAAGAACCTACACAAACGCAAGCTGTGTGGGAGCAAATCTATGCTAATAGCAGTTCTACGCTGCGCCTCTGACAGCCGCTACATTCTACCCAGAACCGGGAGTAATTCTATTGCGTAAATAAAGTGTATGCTATTTAAGTGTTAGCTTAATTTAATTATAAAATTAATAAGATCACGCATACCTTATTGTTTGAAGATTCACTTGGATTATAATACCGCGTTGTAGGCTGTAAACGTCATTCGTTATTGAAATGTCAAATGTGTGAGTTGTATCTGTTATATGTAATATATTTGCATTAGTAGGCTACAACAGAGTTCATGATTATTTGTATAACAGAAAAACACATCTGTCAACATATTTCGGAGTCTGCCTTCTCATTCTCGTATTCTCATCCAGACAGATGCTGGCTCCTGTTCCTCAGACCGTACCGAGCATCAAACCAACACCTACCCGACCCCAAACTATAACTTTAAGCGAAAGCTCGATGGGCACTCAAGCAACCATCACTAAACATAGAAGAAACTATATTCTACGCATATAAACAGCATAGGCTAGTTGTTATGTGAATTCTGCCAACACCTTTTTCACTAGTTTCCATAAGTACTGCAATACCAATAATTTCCATTTTAAACCATTTCGTTATTATTTTCCATATACAATGTAACAAAAACTGTTTTCTTCTTTTACACAAACACACCCTCCTAACTAGAAATGCCGCGTTAATGAAATATTAAATCGCAATTTAAAAATATAATTAAGTAGGAAATTTGAATACCACCTAAACAAAACACTAGAAAACGTTTTCGGAATGCACACAGCATTACCAGCTAACTTATGTGTACTGACTTACGAGGTGCGTGTACGAGCGCACAGAAGTGAATGCGGGCGATTTGCATGCGTCTTGACTGCAAGCACAGTATTATTCGCATGCTGAATTGCAATATAATTAAATAACACTTTACTCCTGCCAACATAAATGGGAGAAGTACTGTACAAATGAAAAGAACATATAATGGGCGAAAGTGAAAAAGAAAAAAAAATATGTTGTCAAGGAATCCTCAGCACAACATGCCCTGCAGAAAACCCGTTATCGTTTTCAAGTAGTCATCAAACCGTAGTAATTAATAAACCGCAGGCTTACCTCAACCATTAAACAAGACATTTAACCATAGTGGCTGATCGGCGACACGGGAATTCAGTGAAATTTTGGACGGACACAGCTTGCTCATTAAGACGCAGCGTGCAGTATCCAGGAACCGCATGCAGGAATATGAACACAGCGAGATCTAGCCGTGATATAACCTTGTCTCTGCGTCTTTCTGTCTGTCTGAGCTTTAGACTTGAGTGTAGGACGAGGCTCATTAAGTTCACTACAGGCTGTGTCGGCAGGACTGCTGAGATATTTCCAGAGGTGGGCAATGTTGCAGAGGCAGGAGGTGGCGCGCACAGAAAGCGAGGCTGAGCTATAGAGGGAACACTCCAATGTCTGTAATGCTGTCGGGCTGCTCCAGTGACAATTTAATCTTTTTCACGCAATCATTCACCATAATTCCAAAAAACAAAAATGTCACATTTAACCGATCAAATGAGAGTGCACTGCTCTTTCATTCAGTAAATAACTTTCTTTTTCTCCCTTTTGTATTCCGCCTCCGCGGATGACGTCAAAGACCTTTTTCCTTTCATATGCTATCTTTTGGAAATAGGGACCATACTGAAAATGATTTGCACTGTTTTGGAAAGAGAGAACACGTCATGCCATACAGAGAGGACCTGAGAGAATTTAAATAATCGTTTGATGATCTTTTTTTAACTTCGATAAAATCACTAATGCAACTTAATGTGAACTAATAGCCCACATTTAGTCAGTTTGGGGTAAATTTGGACACTTAATGACTGAACCTTATCTAATTTTAATGTAAGTGGAAAGTAACGCGATGAGTGGCTGGCCTACACAGCACTGCGGTAGAAAGCATAATTATGACTGGCAGGTTTAACGATAAACTCTAAATCTGGCATTTGTTTCAGAAAATGACTACGTAGGAATTTTACAAGACTGATTTATGTTTTACTAGCCAGTTTAATTCTTATCAGGTTTATGCGGATTTAATTCATTTGTTGTTCCATAGTTGCGATGTTATGCAAACTCCTTAGCCTATCTGATTAATGTGGTAATTTATTAGAAAAGGCACCATGTCGACATATGCTTGAATACAGACGCTATGGTTTGAGACCCTAAGGTGTGCACTTACACTCTTCCGCTAAGGAACCGTACTGAAAGTTGTGTCTCAATAAAAACGTATTGATTCGCTTTCTCCACATTAATTGTAAGACTTAATGATTGATGCAGATCTTGAGTGATGTGCGCTGTAGTAAGGGAGCTGATTAACTTAATTGCCCATCGGGGGATTCACTCCCCGTAAAAGCAATTCATAGGATCGTTTGTTTTTCTTAAGCTTCGTTTGGGTCAACCAGGGTCAAATCCTCATTGCCAATACTAAATATAAACACACAAATGACCAACAGACTCCATCAGACATGGGCTTTCTCTCATGGCGCTGCTCCCTGTGGACCTTTTACGAAACCAGCCACGTTAAATGGACATTGTATTCTTAGCCTTTGGGCTTTCATAAACAAAGTTCTCATAAGGATTTTTGGATGTGAGAATTATTTAAAGAGCAGTAAATGCGATCATGCATTTTTAAGCATTATATAACCATACCATATTTCTCCAAAATCATTACAATGTGACACGGTTTCTTATGGAAATATATGCTTTGTTGAACAGGGATAACTGAGATAATCCTGGGAGTTATCCTGTTAGGTCTTCTTGATTTCCCTGTGGAACAGATATCATAAACCAGTTATTGTTATTTTTTTCGACAGTGTATAGACCTATACTAGATTCCAACTGTATATTCGTCACATTCATCGAGATATCAGGGTGGAATGGGACCAGATATCTGGACATCAGAATAGGACCTTAATATGCCAAGGGTCATCAAGACATCTGGTAGGACTGTCCTGGATAATCCCATGTGATTTTGCATCTGATCATACAGTTATAAAGTTCTTTCTGTCCTTTAAAAAATGGGGTCATTGTTTCATGATTGGACAGAACAGATACAGAACACCCCAAACCAGACCACCCAAGGACAATGATTCCGGTGTGGATGATTAGTGGAGCTGGAGGATGGGAACCAAGACCATGAGGACAGTATTAAAACAAAAACCAAACAAATGCATTACAAAATAAAAAACCAAACAAATGGGTTACAAAAATAAAAAAACAAACAAATGGATTAAAAAACAAAAACCAAACAAACTGATTACAAAACAAAGACTACTAACTTAGAGTCAAGACTTTGACAGGCAAGACAAGAGAGTAACATCTTGGGCTCCAAGAGCAGCAAGAGTGAGCCCAAAGAGAAGCCTGCTATAGAATTGTATGTACCAAATCAGGCCTCCCGGTATCAATTAAAGTTCCAAAGATCCCCCCCCCCCCCACACACACACACACAGACCATAGTTTAGGGAAAATAATGGACGGTTTTGTGTGCAAATTTGTTTATACACTAAAAACCTGGCCTCTACCAGAAAATATATATATATAATTTGCCACTTGAAACTTGTTACATAACAAGTTTCAAGTGATTTATCATTGTGTTTTTATTTTGTTGATTTTTGTGGATAGCTTGTAGGAACGTCAACAGTGATGTTCCTGTGTTAAACCTTGGGGTCCATCAATACACATTACCTGATCTCCTGATTTTTTTTCATACAGTGATTATGAATTAATAATGCCATAGCATAGGAGATGGCATTAGAGCAAAGCTAGCATTTACATTTGAATAATTCCCAAATTGTTTAAAAAGAAATTGTTGGAGTCAGTGAATTAAGAGATGTCTCTGAGATTCCAAATGTAGATATCAGCTTATTAATGGCTGAACATATGTAACAGTAATGGTACAATTGTCCATAATAACACTGGTAGCAACAAAATAATATATATCTGGTGTTACTTGTGCTAGTAGTTGTGTTACATGTGCAACTTGTAGTTGAAGTTGCTTATGTCACTAGTAGACCAATGCAAAATGACTTCTTTGATGGCATTATTACTTTGCTAAGCATTTTTCTGTTGACCGCTAATTCCACCCGTAATGAAATACAGTAGAAAAAGTATAATTCTAAAAATAGACAGTGGTGACCCAGAATAGGGAATTGTTCCCCAGGATAAACCTGGGCACATTTGCTTTATTTAAAACCTCAAAAGGAACAAAGATTGTTTTTTTTTGTACATGCTAACTGTACTTGTGAGCACAATGTACTCAATATAGATTCACTGAGATCAGCAGAACTAGTTTGTATTTAACTCTCACAACTTCCTTACTCTAGCACCTGGAGATGATGAATCAATTGAAAATGTTGATCCTCCTGTTGAGGATGCGGACATAAAGATGTGGAATTGTCAGGGTTGACATCCCCAGTGGGAATATAAATGATGAAACATTAGTTCTGACCATCAGAAACCCAGAGAGAGTTTTGGGACCAGTTTCATTTCTGGATGCACAGTCAACTTGGCTCACACTTGGTCAGCCATCCTCCTCAAACACAAGGTCAAAACGGAGATTCAAGGTAAGCAGTGTTAATAAATTTATGTCAGAATTTTTTTCACAACTCCTAGAATCTAGCGATTGTAGTTATGTTTAATTGAAGACAGCAACATCCTACTATCGCTGTCTTCATTGGAAGATTAAATGACCTTGATGACAACATACTGTGCGATAGGATTCTCCTGACTATCTGGGATATCTCACTCTGAATCATGTCCATGACAGTGCTACATATTCAGCAAAGGAAACATCGATTTTTTTACAGAAGAGGATTGGGGCCACCATGAAATTATTATTTGAATTCTGACTTCAATGTCAAAATTCTTACTTTAATCTCAGTTTAGAAAAAAAAGTCAGAATTCTGAGATTAAGGTCAGGATTCTGAGAAAAAGTCAGAATTTTGAGAAAAAAGTCAAAATTCAAATAATATTTTTATGGTGGCCTCTTCCGTACATTTTCCTGTGACATAGGAATTTAAAAAAAAAATGCATGATCATAATTATTTACATTACGTTATTTTTCTCATGTATAATTATATACCTGAGCAGTATAATTTTATAATATATGGTGTGTGTGTGTGTGTGTGTGTGTGTGTGTGTGTGTGTGTGTGTGTTTGTGTGTTTATAGGACTTCAGGATACAAATCCTTCCTGATATTTCCAAAAGCATCCTTTGAGTAAAAACCCATCTTTCTGGCCACTACACAACTTGTCACATCACTGCTGTCTTCCAAGAACTGAAAGTGTAATTCTGTGTAGCATCAGTTTTATATTCACGCGTATATTCAGGTTCAGTAAGAGCAGTTTGTTAAATGACTGAATGCACATATTGTTACACCCACCCATCACCAACATGGGCATTCACTCCATTATTACAGCTATGTAATTGATACATCACAATTGAATCATACCCAATTCCAGTTCACCATGGTAACACTGTGCTTTCAAATGACCGAGTTAAAGCTGAAGTTTACCTTAGTTTAAGAGCGATGTAGCTGTCAGGCGTTGATTGTTATATTTAGATGGCTAGGTGGTACAGTGTTGACTTTAATGGTTTGGCTGAGATGTGTTTTCTAGGCAATTGGCCTTGTGCCTTTTACCCTTTCAGAAGCAGAGAGAATCAGAAGCCTTATGGCAACAGTGCAGCTCTCATTTCCTCGCTGCACAAATCCTGCCCAGCTTTTGGGGACGAGACGGGAAAACATCCTATCGGGACAATCAGAGAAGCTCCTATGCTCCCCACACAGGGACACATCGGGGCTGTCAACCTCTCCTCGGCGGGGGTTGGTGGGGGGGTGAGAGGAAAACCTTTGTTGGGCCTCATGGAAACCTCCGGAACCGGCTTTGCGGCCAGTGTCGGAGCCAAGAGCCACACTTCCCGTGCAGGCGCCAGTTAGCGGGGAACTCCATGTGCTTCCTGGGCAGGGTGGGG
>JAODKF010000045.1:9087658-9115003 GCA_026779585.1 Mormyrus proboscirostris | reverse complement strand
AGGCCGGGCCGGCGGTGGGGGGGCGACTGGGGGGTGGGCGGGTGCCTCCGTATCGCGGGCCGGGTCGCGGCTGCCGCCGTCCCCACAAAGAGGCCCTCATAACTGCTTCCTTCTGCTCTATTTCCCCGGCTCAATGGGCCGCGGTGGAGCGGGAAAGCTCTGTACCACAGACGCCGCCAGCTTGCTGTGTCCAAAGCCCCCCCTGCGTGTGACGTAGGCTCGCCCCGGGGCCGCTGCCAGCGCCGCGGGCCCGTCTGCATCCCCCCCCCCCCCCCCACCCCGGCATTTGTCCAGCCGCACGGCAAACTAAATTGTCATTCACATTGTCTAAATAGCCTCTGCGAGTGATGCTGGGGGTCCGCGGCTGAGACTGAGGATCTGCTGTTTCTCTCTAGAGCCGCTGTCTGGTCCTCCGAAGGCGCGGAGGCACCGTGCGGCATGTCGCCTGGCCCCCGGCCACACTCTGCGCTGCCTATCTCGCTGCCAGATACACTCGTCTACAGCCACAGCTCTGGAGCTGGGCACATGCTGGGTGGTCTGTCAAGGTCCCCTCTCAAGTTTACAAATAATAATTGTGTCATTTGTTACACTATTAGGTCTAATCTTTCCTGTTATTCGATGGGGACAGACACATCTGACAAATTGGAGTCCCTCAAAAAGTAATGGATTGACTTGGTAAATATTAAAACATCTATTATTATTTTCTGTACATCATTCAGAATATTAGTCAGGGATATTCATTCATTTTATTTTACCGGTGCCTTTTTCAGAAAGTAGGATCAGCCAGTATCTGGAGTAATATGGAGTAATATGGAGTAACATGGAGATATGGATCTTGTTCAGGGGAAGGACTGTGAAATCAATCAACTGACTATGGGATTGGATCCAGCAACCTTCCAGTCACAAGCAGACTCATAACCCATTAGGCCACACACCTCCTCCCATCCCAGACCTATAACCATGTTTCTTTGGAACTGTATTTAATTATGAATGAAACACACAGAACTACACAAATATAATAATGACTAATGTTTAACTAGATGGACTTGGAGTAGTAATCTTGAGGTAATGTCTAGTTATGTCATGTTCACATGTCTTCAAAGGAGGAACATCGACTTGGGGCCATTCATTACAGCAAACGTGCTTCTTCCACTTGCGTAAGTCATGTTTGGTTGTATTTTTGTGTTGCATTATGCCACCCTTTCGACTCTGGTTCATATCGATCTAATTTTCGGCTTAAAAGTATTTATAATGGTATCCACCCTCACTTGGCCCTTTACTTTATGTCTTTATGACCAGAACAATCACTTCATTTTGACAATTGTAAAGTTGTAGAATGCAGCATTTAAGCTGCTCACAATGGCTGCAGGGAAAAGGCAGGATGTGCATTTCGACAACGAAGGGGGATTGATTAATGGAAAGCACCTGTCGCTGTGGCGAGACAGGAATCGCAGGCAGGAAGCGTGCATGGGGGAAGCCGCCTGTGACTGGGCCGGGCCGCCGCGGCCCCCGGAGCGGCACTGGGCGGGAAAGGGACCCCAGAGCCGCCAAGGATGGTGACGGACTAAACATGCAGATACACAGCTGACACTCGCCAATGCGGAAAGCAGGCTGAACCCCCGTGCACCACAGCACGCCACACTACCGACCACATCTGTACTTTTTTGCGTATTTATTGACCATTTCGTACATATTGTTTACACATCACATGTCGTGTCTTTTTGGATTTCTGTTTGCACTGCTCAGGTAGTTGCTAACTCACTGTGCTGATGTGTATAAGGACGACGACATAGAACTGAACTAAAGATATCTGGTCCTGAAATAATCGATGCCCTATTTCATGTTAAAATCATATTTGTCAGTCTGAGCGGGCTTTTGGCTTGCCGGTGCATTGCACATGACCTCGCCATGTAAGCATGACTACTGTTTGTGAAGGTGAAAGGCGGGCCGCGTTTTGGGAGGGGTTCTCTGTCTTCTTTATTATCTGACCTTGTCACATTGTCCGCTTATGTCCCTTCTTCTTATCACACTCGGCAATGGGGCTTTAAAGCCAACGTGTCCCCCCGTGATGCTATAAGCTGGAGTCTTTGCTCCTTTTCGCAGCTGCAATCCTTCAATCCCCTCCTGTTATCTGCGGAGAAGGTCCCGCTCGAATCCCACCCGCAGCAGCCTGCCGGCCGCGTTTGTTGTCGTCTTTGGTTACCCTCCGCCACAACTGGCCATCTCGTCGGCCTCCCTCGCTGACTCTGCCCCTACTGCTCGCTGCAGGTACAGCACCCTGCTTTCCGTCCCCGCTTCGACTGGCTGCGATGATTATGACTCAGGACAAGGACAGGACACACACGTGTGCCTGCCCACCTTATAAATTTCATAGACCCATGAAAAGTCCCAGCACACTTTGCAATATTGATCAACTCCCAAATATAATGAAAGCTTGGCTGCATTTTCTTGAAATGTATCAAGTGTAATAACAAAACCTTATATGTGTTATTGGCTTGAATGTTTATACATTCTCTGGGTTAATTCTACATTTCTTCAAAACAGTTACAATAAATCTTTCGCAGAGTAGAGGGAGATTCTACCATTGTTTCAAAATCTACAATCATCTGAGACTTTTATTATGTATTTTTACTGTATTATCAGCATGTCTGGGGATATTTTCATGGGAGCAGAATGAAGGCAATTTATTTCATGATCTCCTTTCACAACTTAAATGTATGTGATATTTTCTTTTCTCATGACTTGGGAGAGCGAAATAGTAACCAAAAAGCCACAGGTGGGGGACGTATCTGAGACTTTGGTCTGCAAAGCCACAAGGTGCAGCTGTGTACATCTCGCAGCACAGAGCCTGAGAATCCCGCGCAGGGCCTACCTGATGGCGGTGGGAGGAGCTGGGGGCATGGGGGCAGCTCTTTGCGTCTGGCTGATGGGGAGGGTATGACCACAGAAGGAGGAGGAATGGGGAAATCAGGCTATATTAATCTAAGCAAGTTGTGTATGTCTGAAAAAAGCCACTTCTGCAACATCCGGCAATTAATTCATTGTGACAGGTCACACAAACTGAATTTCTGAACAAATACTCTTGCATCAGAGGGCACGTTTAAGACCGATAAGAAAGGATGGAAAAGTACCTGTTGAATTGCAGAGATGGGCTAGAACACGGACTGCATCTATATCTGCAGCTCCCTGCGCACCGTCTTAGAAACGAACGCGCGCTGTTCGCAGGGAATTGACTCTAAGCATATTCTTTACTTTCTCTTCTATGAAGTAGTCTTAGAACATCATATGCATGTATTTTCTGCACAAGGGTTGTGATTCGGAGGTACCTAGTGTTTAACCCCCCTTTAGTTAGGGTCTGACCTGTCTGGCCGCTGTGGACATTTCTCCCTGGTCGACACGCATTGTTTCGGCAGTGCGGGGGCCCAGGAGACAGCACTGCCACATCTGGTTGTGCATGGGCACAGCTTACACCTTCCCCATGTTCTCACAGGGGTTTCCTCTCCAAGAATGAGGCTGCAGAGGATCATATCTAGCAGTTTTGGACACTTCACTCAAGCTTTTTTTTTCCCCCCCAAATTTTTTCACATGCTGTTTGCTACACTAGTGGGCAAAATTGTGGAAACATATTTTTTTTTTTTATTTTTTTTTTTTAGAGATTGCAGAACTTCAATCAACTGGTGCCGCGGCTACTTATTTGAACATGTATGATACTGTAACATTCTTTGGTTGTTTATAAACATTACCGCCAATATTCGTGTAGAAATGTTTAAGGCATAATGCCAAAAACGTTAGGTGTCTCCACAATTTTGACCACTAGTGTAAGAATGAAAAACAGGACCACTGTCACTAGGGTGGTGGGGGGGGGGGTCTGGGAAGCCCCTCGCCATATGAGCAATGTGCTCATCTCTGACTTTCAACTGCATATTTCCTTCTTACGCTTTTTTTCCTACAGCGAAACCCAAGTGGTTCTGCGTATACAGCATTAGTCAAAAGTCTGGATACACCAACTGAATGTCATTTGTTTTTCAACAAGATAATGAGGTTATATAAGTACTGTATCATCTTGTGAACAAGGAAATAGATAGATGTGACAAATCATCTGGTCCCCACAATCCCCTGAATGAACCGACATTGACCTAAACCCTATTCAGCTATAAAGTTTGTAATGAATTGTGTCAAAGAGTAAGAACAAGGTGGCCAACTTGTGCCCAGAAGTTGTGGAAATTCCTTTAGGGCTGTTGGAGAAGCATTCCAGGAAGTATTCCTGGTGGCTACATCCAGAATCTGATTAAAAGTATGTCAGGAGTCTGCAGTGCCGTCGCTGAAGCAAAGGGGGCTGTTTGGAGAGTCTAAAATTTGAGAAGTATTTACCACGGTGAACACTTCTCTTGGTCGTAGCAATATTTCATATGCATTACTTCATTGCCTTTTACTGTGAAGGTGAAAAACACAGCTAAAATGAGACAAATGCATCAAAAGCAGTTATCCCCACATATTTGACTGGTACTGTGTAAATGTATTGCTACCTGATCCAGGTAGTTTTTGCTAACAAACAACAAAGCTGGTAGCATTTCAGCATTTAACTCTGTTTCCAACAAGATCCTGATTTCATTGGGATTTGCTGACTGCACACATGGAAAGGGACAGATTTTTTTGTGTGTGTTTGAATATGGGATGCTGGGCCATACAGTGATGTGTGGGGGCTGCATGAGCTGCATGTTTCTGAGGGTTACAAAGGCTTTTGCGTTCAGCTTCTGAAACAATAGGTCTACACAAGAGGCCACACCTGTGATCCAGTGTTTGTGTTGTTTGTGTGGCAGTGAGGGCATCCTCCCCACCCAGCTTCACCCCCCACTCTCCTGCCCGCTCACTCTCTCAGCCAGCTGTCGTTTCAGCCTGACATGCAGGTGTGTGAGTGTGTGTGTGTGTGTGTGTGTGTGTGTGCCCCCAATATAGGCTGCTGGAAGTAGACATCCTGCTCTGAAAGTTTGTTCTGAAAGTCTGTATCTTTCTATGCCCTGGTCTATACACATCCATACATACAAAAATGATAAATGTATGTGTGCGACACACACACACACACACACACACTACACGCCACCACAGACACATACAAAGGCAGGTTGACTTGTAACCCGACTCCATAGCAGACACACAGACACGGCCATGTAAACTTTCACTCACAAGTTGACTGGTTTTCCTCCATCACTGAGAGACCAAAAGGTGCAAGCCGTCTCCCCCACCCCCCGTAACCTGACTCTGTGAAAAACACACACACACACACAGGTTTGTATTTATATCTTTGTAGGGACTCACCATTCACTATGGGAAATACTATAATCACAATATGACGACCTTAACCTCTACCCAGCCCTAACCTTAACCATAACTAACCAAAGAAAGTACGAGACTATTTTTAGGTTTTTATATTTCATCCACAAATCTTTGTGAGTACCTGAAAAATGGTGATCCTCACAATGTCAGAATACTTTTTTATTCTCTAAAAACAGTTGTTTTCATCACATTTGATCCCCACGATGTAACATAAACATAATCTACACAAACACACACGCACACACACACACGTCTGCAGCAGAGGCCCCAGGCTCCTCTGCCCCCCAGGCCTCAGGCGAGGGGGGGGGGGCAGTGGTTAGTATTGCGTGAAGCACATGCATGACTGAAAGCAGGCAGACACAGGAGGAGCCGACGTACCACGGCAGCCGCTCTTGTTTTCGCCTCTGAGCTGCACCTTTCAGTATCAGAAGAGCTGAAAGCGGCTTGGGCGGCCGGGAGCCACGGCTGCCGCACACCGGCTACTTCAGAGTCTGGGCCTCCGTCTCCTCGGCCTGGAAGTCGCCACACGGCTTCTCGCTGCGTTTCTCAGGACGGCCTCATCCTGCCGACGCACGAGGGCCGTGCTGCGCCGAGCCGACTCCAGACAATGGGATACGGGTCAACGAAAATTCCAGAACACCAAATGACCCTTTGCTCTACTTTAAAAACTCACCTGAGTCATCATCCAACTCTTTCAGCCAGAGCCCAGAAAGTACAGCAGCCAACATCTTCCTGAACATATGGTTGTGCAGGGGCCATATTGGCTTTATGGATAGAGCATATACAGTGCCTTGCTTTTCTTGTTGATGGTGAGTCGTTTAGGCCCATATTAATCAGCCTGTGAAGCCTTTTCTGTGAGTGGGCAGGCTGAGCAGCATCCCACCGTGTGGCTTCCTTGCCCAGTGGAGCAAGGGATTCTGGGAGCAAAGCGAAGGGGCAGGTGGCCAATGGGGATGTGAAAACATGGAGTCTTAAATATAGACCTGTATGCCCACTGCTGCTGCTCTTCAAGGAAGTGTGCTCCCTCAAGAGACTATGCTGGACCTCATATTTGTCACAATAGCCAGGTTTAGTGGCACCCGTACTCTGGGGAATTAAGAGAAAGTGAGGAAGTCATAAAGACAGACCCCCCTGACAGGTGTGGGTGGGTGTGTGTGTGACAGATGCTCTTGCCTGCCCCCATAACTCTGAAAGCGCCTGTTTTGTCGTGTGAAAACAAAGGAAATACCCCACCATACCAAACATTATAGGTCTTCATGTTAATTCCATACAATACATAATCCTGGCGTCTTACTCATTCTATACCACTAGTTCTGCCAAAATAACACCTCTCATATTATATACACACACACACACACACACACACACACACACACACACATATGTGAATGTGGACTGAGCTGTAGAGGAAGAGTGTGGAAAGCAGGGCAAGACTAACCACTGGAGATAGAAAACTTGGGCTATTTGTGTTTTTTAAATCATCATAAATATGAACATTTTTGGCCCATAATGTAAGAGTCCTGCTCAGAAGAACATGACTCATGGAACCCTTTGCACAGCTTGGGGTTTGAGGTCATCTACATGGAGACATGAAGGTCACCTTGCAGCAGGTCGCTACAGAATTGAACAAAGTAAAAAAAAAATGTTGTGAGTGTCGTGAGGCTAAATCACCTTTCAGTGACCACAGCTCTGGATGTTCTAACTGAACCTTCGGCCAAATTAAAACACTTCAATTTTTGGTTTCTTTAAAAAAGCAAAAACAGCTGGAAAAAAAAACACACCTTTATTTACAGGGCAGTAAACAAATTTTTTATAAAAACAGAATTGAGAGTTTTGCAAAATAATAGTAAAAAAGGGCAAACGATTAATACATGTTTGTAAAGCTAAGAATGGTCACAGAAACTTTGCTACAGCTGACTTTGCATTAAGCAGATGTCAAACGTAAAAAAAAACAGATCAACACTATAAAAACAATCTTGAAAACGAGGTTTTCCCCAGACCTAGTGATACTGTACTGTATCATGTATACAGTGAAAAAAATAATTCTCTCATGCTAGTGATCTGCCTTTTCTTTAGTTAAAACATGCCAACCTTAGCAGCAACAACGTCCAGGTCCTTTAGCATTCACTGTACTACAAAACAAAAAAACAAAACAGAAATGTACATTTGTTCAAAAGAGAATTTTTTTCCATACAGTATCATTTACGGGCAACTGGCAGTCGAAACCCAACTGAACTGAACAAAAGACAAAACTGAAAGACACACAACAGTAGTTTTAAAACCAAGTAGTCAAAATACGTCAGAAGAAATGTTATACTTTTTAAATATTTCCCTTGAACTAATTTGGTATGTAATAATGCTTTTAGACACATACTGTTTGTCTGTTTGTCACAAACGTGTGAGTCAGAAAGACCCAATACTGGAGAGAAACACTGCTTGTTTTGCCAATAGCAGAAAACGAACCTCATGGAAAATAAATTATTCTTGTTGTTCTTTATATTAATATCAATAAAAATACATTTAACAGTTATTAAGTTTACCTAGGGAGTTCAGGCATGTGTTCCATTTCACAAAAAAAGAGAAAAACATCATTATCATACATCATTGAAACATCTTTGGTTTGTTGAAATCCAACAAGCGTGTGCACAATGACACCTCCCAACTGTTGTACCACAACAAATAGGTCCTGTGCTGCCATCTCCACCAGCTTCATGAAGGGGAGAGTTGATGTTTTACAATCAACTTGAAGTGTTTTCCTTTGTTTCTATCGTTACGCTTGAGGCCGTCACATGACCAGCGTCCTGGTAGAGAAAGTGTTAATGTACTTGTGGCTTGGCTCTGGCACCAGCAGGTGATCCTCGGTCTTCCCACAAGCCACTGCTTCCCATGCATTCATCTATCACCATCGAAAGGACAGAGAAACAGAGAGATTCCAGCATCACATTATCAATGGAGAACATTCGCGATAATAATAATAATCACAGCTGTGAGTGGCACCGAGCTCAAAGGTCTCAAAGTTAATTCGTTTAATTAGGCGGAGTTTTACACTGGAGGTTATTTAGCTATATAGCTGTGCAGCAGCAGAACTGCTACGTAACTGTGTACCAATATCACTGCTATCTTAGCATGCTCACGACTGTAGTTACATTCAACGTTACCAGGCTTACAAGCGAAATTGTCACAGAAGCTGTTTGATGTCAACAAAACCTTGATTTACAAGATAAGCTTTTATATTTTATCAGAATACTCAGTTTTGCCCCTGTGCTACATTTCCTACGAACCGCACGGTCAGTCCTACATTAGCAAAGACCTTCAACATCCAGACCCCTACAGCTGCTCTCTAATCGGTATCACTAATGCCAACTGTTATACAGATTGTATGCTGGTATCTTTTCACTTCCTGATCACTGAGGAAAAGCCAGATGCACTGACAGAGCCCACAAAGGCCACAAAACCCACAAACCCCGCCTCTTACCTGTATGGGGCTCCCTATGGGCCTTCGGGGAACATGGTACACTTTAACGTGGCCGTCTTCATCCTTCTCACATCCTGGCACCATTAACACTGAGCTGGTAAGGAGGTCCTATGAGGGAGGAACACACGAAAATGAAAGAGCATTAATGCCAGAGATGCTGCTGGGTGTAGCTAGATGCTGTCGAAAGCTGTCCATCCCTGCCTCTCGACGACCGAGGCCGAGCCGGTGCGAGGGAGGTGTGCTGCCTTGTTGTGGACACGGGAGAAACACTCACAGGCATGTTATCCAGGGAGCCGCTTGGGGGAAACAGCTGGGTCTGGAGAGACTCCCCCTCCCACTGGAGGCAGCTCCGCTCACAGGCAACGTCAACCTACGAGCACATCGAGGATGGGTTAACCCACACACATCCAGATAGGCAACACCTGCACGACCATGGAGCGCAGGTCAACCCACACACAGCTATTGAACCCTACACACCACCTGAGGCTGCTCAGCGCATCAAGGCTTCAGTAATGGAAAGTACCTCTTGTTTGATCTTCTTCAAGGATGGTTGGTCATCCAGCTCGATCCCCGGAGATGCTTCGTCCTCCAGGGGCTCCTGCTTGATCACCTCAGCCAGGTCGGGCTGCATGGGACTGTGTGGCTGGAAAACACCCGTATTTTCCAGGATCAGAAAGGCATCATAACAGGAAACTGGGCGCGAGGCCACGGAGAGTCACATTACTCTTCGGAAACATTAAGTGTCATGTGGGCTCAGATGATTTTACGAGATCACTGCAGTAAAAAAAAAATAAAGTGTCGAATGCTGTTGACTCACCAACATCTTTAACGGACCATATTTGATCTCCTGAAGAGCCAGAGAGGTCCGGAAAGGTGTGGGCGTTCGAGGGGAGGTCTCCATGATCGATCGCCGGAGGTTAGGGGTTCGGAAACTACGAAAAAGCAAAGCAGTGCTGTGATACCGACGGTCCTGTCACAGGGATGCCAACATGCTCGAGGAGGAGATGGGACTCACATGTCATTTTCTTTTTGAGGCTTGAGCCCATGGTCACGATGGAGAGAAGCTGCACTCAAAGACTTTTGGGAGCAAACAGGTGTTGAGGTTAATGGTGGAAGATCGATGTCCGAATTTTCTGGAACCGTGTTAAAAAACTGCAAGGAAAACAAAAACAAACAAACAATGGCATGTTAATATCAAATGAAATGAAAACAAAAAATTCATTTGAATTTTCACAGTGAAATGCCATGGATTGATTCTTGAGGACAAGTTGAGTTTGACGTGGGTTTTGGCCCTTGTTTCACGTTAACAGCAATCATGAAGGGCTTGAATTTTGAATTCTGAGGTTTGCATCCCTGCATACATTACTGACACTTCATACAGAACCTGGAAAACACACCAGAAGCTAAAAATATAAACCTTCACAAAACTCAACTTGTGCTTGTTCATCAAGGGTGAAGAAAGGGAACTCATGAGCAACAGTGAATCAAAGAAGGATCTAGAAGTCCAAGGTGTGAATGGAGGTTAAATATGAGACCTACTCCTATACAGGACTGACTGATCCAAGAGAGGCAGAAAATCAGCAGTGACTGAGCCTAAGGCACTGAAGAGGAATTACGCTAATTAGACGCTGATCTACGTGCTGATTAGTCTGTTGATTCTGAACCCATTCTCAGCCATTGTTGTTGGCTCTCAGCTACCTGTGAAGGTGAGAAGGGCAGGTGTTTGACAGGGGACAACCCAGGGGAGGAGCAGGCCAAGGCGGACAGAGTGAAGATTCCACTGTCGGCCTCGTCTCCGCCCCCCCCCTCGGGCAAGACGCAGCCCCCAGAGTCCTGACTGACAGCTGGCTCGTTCAGGGCCCCAGAAGAAGCCCTGCTGGCCTGGCCCACACCACCTGCTTTGGGCCTGTGCCCCCAGGCCCGGGGGTCCTGAAAGATGGAGGAGGCAGAGCTTTCAGGGGCAGTTTCACTCCATCTTGGCGAGTTTTGGCCAGGGGTGGCGCTGCGACAGACCCCCTCTTTCAGAGCCTCTTCCGCCCGCACGCACGCTTACCGAGTCGATGACGGAGACGATGTAGTCAGGCAGGGTCGGCACCGGCTGCGGCCGGCCAGAGGACCCGCCCTCCTCCGGCAGGCAGCCACGGTCAAGCGGAGGGGGCGGCGGCACTGCCGGGTGCTGCTCCCCCAGGCAGGAAGTGGTCACGCCCTCCCTGTGGGGCCCCGTCCCATCAGCCAAGGTCCTGTTCCATCCTGGGTAGCTGGGCATGTGGCCCTGAAGGGAGCCACAGAAAGGGAACTCAGGTCCGCCTTGCACAAGATAAGGCGATTGCATCAATTCAGCAGTTTGCATGTGAAATCAGGCCCAGATGTTTCCTTGCACTGATGGTACAGAAACCATTGGATTCTTCATAAACAGGCTGGAAGATAAGCTCTGCTCTGCAACCAGCTCTCAGTCAAGGATATTTAAGCTACTAGCAAATGGAGTGAAAACTGGAGGCTGGTCCGTCTTATTAGATGTGTATTTGGTAAGATCTAGAGTTACGTAACCTGCTAAGGAAAATCGATTCAAATTAAAGGAATTCTCTTAATGGATATTCCTCTAGTTTTAAAAACTAGTCTGAAAACCAGAAAATGGTATAAAAGCCAGTAAATTAAAAAAAACTTTTCTTAAAGTACTGAGGATTACATCTTTAAACATTGTGATAAATATTCTTAAAGTGTCTGGGAAATACCGCAGACAGCATCTTATAAATAAGCGCTCTTACCGGCAAGGCTGCCTGTCCTCTCAGTTCATTCTCGGTCGACTTCAGCAGCAACTCGATCTCCTTCACCCGTTTCTCCTTCTCAGGATCTTCATCATTGTAGCACCTCTGTGATGACGAGTGAGGTGAGAGACCCAGTCAAAACGCAGGTGTACAGCTAGACACAGACAAGCAGAGTCTGGTCTGGCCATCAGCATAGCCACGGTGTTCAATCCTTGGTATAAGATTTGAATGCATATTCGTTTAAAAATTGTTTCTATTCATCTTACATAACCCCAAGCCTTAAAACAACACTTGAGGTAAGTGTCCACCTGTTACACACTGCAAGCAATATGCTATTCAGCCACAGCACTGCCGCCTACCTGTATAGCAGCGGCCCTGCGATCTGGGATGTTCAGAATGTTGACGTGCAGGAAAGGCACCTGATCGGGAAATCAGAGAACAGAAAACGCATTTCAGTCCGGTGCAAGTCTCAACAGGTGATCGCACCACCAGGTCAGGTCAGGTTTGGGCAACTGGTACAGCTCGCAGAATGGGTTTCTAAGAGATTCCTGTTACCTGCTAGCACCACAGCGTAGCACGACAACTACAAGGGTAGCTCAAGCCTAAAGAACAAGCTACCTAATGCTAACCTCTGCCACAAGCTAATACGCAATCATGCTCAAGCCTGGACAGATGAGCATATGGTAGCGCAGGCAGCTCATACCCGGGGTGTCTCCGAGGCGGGATAGTAGGGGAAGTCGCCACTGACGGGTGATGGCGGGGGTATCTGGGAGGGGGGCGAGGGGTGGGTGAAGCCCATGAGTTGACTAGACTTGGAATACCCCGGGCCCATTGCTGGGGGGCCAGGCTTAGGGGCCGGCTGCAGATAGCCCTCTTGCTCCACCTTTCGCCGCATGGTGGAGTTCCAGTGGTTCTTGATAGCATTATCAGTCCTGTGCAAGAAATGAATTCATGAAAAATTAACCTTCTGCAATCCCCACCAAACCGTCAAAGCATATATTACTCCATCCACTATGGTACATACACACTCTGTGTATATTACACCATTGGGAGATTTTGCTGAGTTCACACTGGGAGGAATTAAGAACTCAAACCCAAAGTTAGACAAACATCGCATCCCATAAAAGTGCATGGGGATTTTACAGATATACAGGTGTGTGATAGGGGCCCTGCTACCTTCCAGGCAGTAGTTTGGCAATCTCTGCCCATCTGTTCCCCAGTTTCTCGTGGGCTTGGTAGATGATGCGATCCTCCTCCTCCGTCCAAGAGGTCTTCTTCACCTCAGGGTTTAAGTGGTTGTGCCAGCGCTCCCGACACTGTTTGCCAATCCTGCCCTTCAAGTGCTTGGCAATGACGGACCAGCGTTTGGGCCCATACTTCTGCACCAGTTCGATCACCTGCAAGACCCAGAACATGCTGGATTTGAGAAAGTCCATAACAAACAGGACTGTTGATGACCCCCCCCCCCGTTTAGAATGAATGGTTCCACAGAATTGTTAGTAATGAACATAATTTGCCCTGCAGGAGGCCCATATTTCATTAGTCCATTATTACATTACTCAATATATCTAAACACCATTTCACCTCAACTTTTCACCAAAACGAGGTGTTCATGTAATCTGTCATAGAGTAAATCAACATGGCATTTGTCCTAGAGGTCTACCCATTATTTAGCAAGTTAAATGGTACTTACCCGCTGGTCCTCCTCCTTGGTCCACGGTCCTTTTATGAGTTCTGGGTTCAGCACTTTCTGCCAGCGATGCTGGCACTGCACATCTGTGCGGTTCTGCTCAGAAACGGGGAAAAAACAGAGGCTTTCAGGCAAAGGGACTATTCTAGCTCATTTCTCCACAATTTTACCACCCTTTACTAACTCAAGACGTTTAAATAGTTCAGCTGTTTCTTGACCGCATATGCCAGCTGATGCTCGACCAGACTTCTCCCTTAAACTACATATGAAAATGGCAGGTGCCTGAAATCCTTACGCAATTTAGAAATGAAACAATTCTAGTTTTCTATTCTAATTCTACAACTCGATTAAAAGTTTTATTTGGAGAAATGAAATCACCTACAGGTGCAATGTCATTCTAAAGTGGGCTATCAAAACAGATTCCCATTTTCCCAAGCCAAAAGAGACACTTTACAAACCTCAAATAAATGACAACTCTCAAAGTCATTTCAAAGAAATGCAAATCGGCAAATACATGTCCGGATATCAACCTCAAATTCTGGCTTTAGAAACATGCAAATGGACTAAACAAGAGTGAAAAACCACTGTCAAGAATGACATGGTAGTACCTCCTTGGAACACAAGGCATTTTTTTTTTAACAAGGTGGATATTACAAGTTAATTACAGACAAATATAAAGTGTAGATACAAGAAAGATCTATAATGTCATTGCAAAAAGGAAGATAAAATTGTTGAAGGGAGGCCAAGAATCATCTAGTGCCTGATCATTGAGAAAGATGCCGTTCTTACAGGAAGGAAGCTGGCAATAACTTTCCAGTCTTCAGAACCATGGTGCTCAACGAGTTTCTTCAATTTTTCATCCTGCAAAAGAAAAATTAGTGACTGTTACTAAACACCAGCCATCATTACTAAGGTTGACTAAGAGAAGAGCTAAGACACCCTGGTAGAGAGTAACAGATCATCATATTCTGCATTTGTATGGTTTGGAATCGAATGAGTCGCATGTGAGATGTAAGTGCACACACACACATGCAGGTGGACCAAGTCAGCAGATGATCGGTGTCTCTTGCCCACCTCATCCCGGGTCCACCGGGTTTTGCCGAGATGCCGTTTCCCTGACTTTGGCACCGGTCCATCGTAGTCGTGGTCATAGAGTTCCACGTCATCATCTTCCTCGTCGCTGCTGTACACACTGTAAACAGGGGAAGAACAAGCATGGAAGCATTAAACAAGAAGCTGAAACTTTTCCTTGTTCCATAAAAAAAGTGGAATGAAAATTGTGAAAACAAAAATAAGCCCCCCCCCCCCCCCCAAAAAAAAAAAAAAAAAAAAAAAAAAAAAACTTACTACTGACAAAACCAGTAAATCTTGCAGGATCAGGTTTGAGTAAAGTAAGACGTAAGGTACATATTTTGAAAAACTGGTTTTAATGTTTTTGGTTTCCACAGATACGTGAACAAGAATTGGCAATGTTAATTACTTTTTCATGACTTCTACATGTCCAGACCTGTGCATGTATTGTTGGACAACAAGATAATCAGCCATTTGGCAGAAACTCCACCAATCAAACTTCAAAACAAAGTTAAACGTGGAGAATACTACACTGAAGCAGGAGATAATGCCCTTTGTGCACAAAGCCTATATGAACTTAACCCTTACATTGTTGGCACAAACACTATTAGGAACCATTACTGCTACTGAACAAAGGAAAACTAGACAACCACACTTGCTTTATTTCTACTTCCTTAACTAGCATGTATATTTTAAATAATATATGAATTACCAAAACAATAAATAACGTCGGTGCAAATCAGTCAGATTTATCAGATTATGCATTATTCACCAAATGAGTCGGTTATTATGCATAAGTACCAGCATTTCCCCCCACTGACAATATACGTGTAAGTAACGTACGTCTATGAAACTAATATTAATTTTACTTTTATCACATTATAAACTCTAATAAATGCATCGGCGAAAACTTGAAGGTTCAGATTAGCGAAATAAAGCGCTCACAAGAATAAAACTAAAGTTACATAAAACGACTTAATTGTAGCAGATGAAATTTGGGACCAGCACAGAAACGGTTAAACGAAGTCCAATTAATAGCGTATACGGCACTAATATGCAAAATAAGTTGTTTTACTTCATACTTAGTTTCTGGATGACCAACGATTTAAAAACGAGAATTTCTTTTTTTGTAACAAAACATTTTAAACAGGTTCTCGGTTAGCTGACATCGGTGAGTCATTCTCTGTCGTCTCATCTCAAACTCTCTGACTCGCAAGTCAAATTGCACGGCGAGCTTATTTTCTAAATTACTTCAAGTCCAACAGTTTACAAAAGTTACCTTTCACTAAATCGCAACTAAAACACTCAGGGAAACGGCAGCGTGGCAGTACCATGAATTCGTAAGCTGTAACCTCTAATTTCGATAGAACAGCGATCTAAAGTAATTTTCTATTAAAAATCACACTCTGAAAATTGAAAACTATGACAAAATGTATTTACCACAAATTATTATTAATAATAATCCCCTAAAGGATTCCACGTTAGAACAATAAAAAATAGATTAAAAATATTTTAGTTCCACTTAAATCAATTAGGAGCGATTGGCATGGTGGAGAATAGACCACAGCGTGTTGTGTATGAAGAAACACACGGCCGCTCATTCCTCACGCACCGAGTCCGTAAGCTGCTCACATCTGCCGCATCCCGGCCGGCCGCGACGCTCCCTTTGCCCACCTGTCACCTGACCTCCACTACCTGCTTCCCCTCGCAATGAATGAAAATATAAATGAAACGACCCGGAGGCACGCCGGGCTGCCCCGTTTCAAAACTTTCCCCATCTGCCATATGCTCGCTTTGACATTTCTACAAAACAGAACTATCAAAACCATAGCGTAAAAGAATTAAATTAAAATTAAAGTTCACGCTCCTTCAACAGCCTATTACCCGCACGCTGTTAAGTGCGCATTCACGTAGCAGGCATAATCGCATTTATTTTTTAAAAAATAATAATACAAAAAAATATAGCAATGCCGTAAATAATCTGCATAAGCATGCGTAAAATCATAAATAAGATTATGTCTTTAAAAGTGCAATGCGTTAATGCGGAAAACAAAAAAATGCTTTACTGTACCTATGCCTTGGCCGCCTAGCCATCATCAAGGTAAGAAAGCGGTGACTTGCTGCAAATATTCGTCTATAGCACTTGGAGTTATCTCGGGACAAGGAGCAGGTTGACATTAAAGAGTGAAGGGAGTGTAAACAGATGCCATCAAACAAAGCTTTTTAGGGCCCTCCCTCCGCGCTAAATTTGGCGCCCCGTTTCTTTACGCAAGCGCAATATTCTGCTGCCCCGGTGTGAGCAAGGCGCGTTTTTCGGTCCAGTCCCCGCTAAACTCTCAGCACTTAACATTACTTCTTTTTTATTGAGGTGGGGCTAACTGTTACTGTGGAGAATATGCACAATTAAGGAATGGGGTATGTAGCAGGAGTGGTAACGATCGGTTTGACTAGGTTCCTTTTTCCCCCTTTATTTTTCGGTTTGCTATTGCTGTGGATACTTGGGAGCATAATATGTCCTCCATGCTTTTCTAGAAAGCTGCTAGAAGTGAATGGGGACTTTCTAAAGTTAATATTTAATTTGTATTGTGTAGACGCTCACATGTGTAATATTACTTTCACTTTGCAAAATGTTTGTTTAAAGCTACTTTGCTTAGTAAACTCTAACGATCGAACAATATTATTTATGTCTCCAAAGCTTAAATGTTGGTCAGAGACTTATAGTTTGTTTTTTCCGTAAATGAAACTTCTCGTTAAATGGCGAAAAAACTGACACGTGTCTTACCTGTTTCTAAGCGGAGAAAATTACCCCCAGAATTCTCTATAATCCGCCCGTTTGTAATGAAATACGTTATAGGCAAATTAAAAGTCGAATAATTTCCCGGTTTTTGAGTGTGTAAACCTATGTATTCACAAATGAATAAAACTTTAAAGACTTAATAGAGACTTGGCTGAATTACACGCACGTTCGCTTGCGCTAGAACCGCACATGGCGGCGTGCTGTCAGACGAGCTCCGGTGGGTTTCCCACATGTCATATTAAGATGTAAATTTATGAGCTCAGTACAATGTGGTACTACGTTACTGTCGCACACCAAGGCTATTACAACGTGGCATATTATCTCTGCGAAAGGAAATTAAAAACTACTACCCGCGTGGTTTTAATAAGGTCCGTAATCGCAGTGTAATTCTGACTTGAGCCTTTTACATACCGTTTCTAAAAACCGGTTAAAGTGATGCACATTTAAAATGGGCTGAATCTATTATTTAAGCAGAAAGCTTTGTGCTTTTGTTGTTGTACTACATGGTATGTCCGCGTGATACAGTTGAATCTGTTGAACAATTCGCAAGACGAGCTATTTTGTAAATGAAGGCCAATACTAATTTGATCATAATATAAACTCTCCGAATCTTTAACGTAAAAAAAAAATCGTGTTTTTTTCCACAGCCTATGCTGTCTAGCAGCCAGGTGAAATAGTACAGTTTCGTGGATTGTAACGTGAGCTGCCTACAACCGGAACTATTAAATAAGAGGAACAATATCACTTTCCCTGATTCATTTTACTTGTATGGTGCTTTTTCAGAAAATATTCGGAAGTTTTTTTTTAAATAGTTTGGTTTACGCCACTCCTTGATGAATCAGAACAAAGTGGCAAAACCAAAGGGAAATATCCAGTATGTAGCGTTTTAACTAGAATGTTAGCAGATTGGTGGAAGTTTCAACCTCTGGTTTTCTGAAATTTGGAATTAAAGTTTTCTTGGAAAAAAAAAACTCATTTGAATGTCCTTGTCACTATTCATCTATCCGTCCGTCCGTCCGTCCATCCATCCATCCATCCATCCATCCATCCATCCAATCAATCATCCAACTGGGGCAGGGTGGTTGTAGTGGTACCAGTCACATCCACTATGGGCATTTTCCATCCAGCAGTTAGAATACCTGCATGTCTTTGGCCTGCAGGATGAAAACAGAGTAGCTGCTGGGTGCTCATGATCCATGAGGACTGCAGGCGCCTCAAAGGTGGGATATGAACATGCTGCCCTTCACATCCACTTTATCAGTTTTTATTTTCAAAACACATGACCAATCTTCAATAGAAAAACTGGGAACAAAAGGCCCTATCCACATTTTTTTATTATTATTTTTAAATTACTGTCATATTATCTGGGTGTTGACCTCATTCAAAGAGAGAATTTTACAATTAAATCTCACCTTTTCAATGAAACGAAAAGGTAATTCTAGAGCAGCTCATCAGCTTGGAGAGAGATAAGGCAAATGAAAAAGACTGATCAGTTGTGAACTGCCTATGCAAATGTTTTTCGATAAGATGAATGCTAAGGTTTATCTCATCCAAGTAGTATGGATGTCTACTGCTGTGTATTGTTACAATCTCTAGTTTTTGCTGAACATCGTGTGTCACGGAATTAATGTGAGAGTGTCTGATCCTACTGCTTTGAGGTCAGAGAACCGGATGTCATATCTGTTCATAGATCCAAAAGTTATACATTGTTAGCATACATCTTCTGGTGCCTTATAAAATGGGCATCTCAGAAAAAAAACAACCAAGACAGATTGAGTCATTCATATATATGTAGGTATATACATAGTGTTCTTTAGCTCTGTGGGTGTTAAAGCTGCTTAAGTTTGTCAGTCTAGCTAGACTCAAGGGTTGTTGCATGGAAAAATAGCCCCACAGTTGAAAGTAGAAATAAAATGAGACAGTTAATAGTCACTGTTGTTTTTTTTTTTGGTCGTCTGTAGCTTAAGCAGTGTATCTGAAGCCTTACTCTTCAGATAAGCTGACTGAAACTAAGCCTGATAGCACTGCAAATGTCAATCCTGTCGATTTGGTGAATTAGGTGCATGTTCTTGAAGATTAACAGGTTGTTCAGAAATTTGTGCAAATTTTATGCTTCAGACGCATGACCCTCAGTGGTTAACACATTTTGAAAATGGTGAAGGAAGTACAGGAAATGAAAGCTCTGTGGGTACACTCGTGACCCTTAACCTTGGATAGCGCAGGAGGTGAGTGTGAGGGCATGTCATTTATTTTTTTTCTTTTGATGATGTCAATTATTTATTTGTAGGGTGGCGCGGTGGTGCAGGTATTAGAACGGTTGCCTTGCACTACTGGGACCAGGGTTCCGTGCCTGTGGAGTTTCTTTAGTGTGTGCCCAGTGATAGGTTGTTGCTGGGTTCTTCCCTGCCTTGTGCCCATACTTTCTGGGACCTCCATAATCCAGCATAGGACTAGTGGTTACAGAAAATGGATGGACTAATATGTTGTATGCAACTTGGATAGTTATCCCTTTATGTTGGACACATTGTTTTAATCATACCTGTCAAGTTTTGGATCTGAAGAAACGAGGAATTTCTGCGCGATCTTGGGGTGTTTCGACCGGCAAATAAGACGTTTGGTCACTATAATTATAAAATACGGCAAATGTACATGAAAATACTAATACAGGAAGGGAATGAGGGGTGAAATACGGGAGTTTCACGGGCAAAACGGGATACTTGACAGCTAAGGTTTTAATTAAGATGACTTTATCGAAATAACGTCACAGTGTGTCGAGGTTCAGAGCACTGCTTTCATTTCTGACTGAATACTACTGGGACACCAACCTGTTTTGTGTAATTTAGATGTCAAGTAAGACATTTCAATCGTCCTCACTCTCCATCATCTCCAACAATTCACAGGACTCATTTCTGGATACAACGTACTTTGATGAAATACTCTAAGCTTTTTGGGGCACACGGTGAATAGTTTTATATTTCTCTTCATAAAACTTACGTGACTATCATACATGTCTTAAATGAAACCCTGACTGGAGACCTGAATGGGATTACTCGGATATTGCAACAAGTGTTAGAAATGTAATACTTCTGCAATAAATTAAAGAATATTTGATTTCTCTTCAAACAGAAATGAATGTTTTAAGTTTAGTATGAACGCGACTCCTGTCTAAATGTTTTGCAGAGTTGCAAACTGGCCGGAGCAAGGTTTTCAATTCGGGACAAGTCTGCACGTATGTTTATTTATTACCTTGTAAATACTCTGTAGGGTTTGCAAACAATCACAACACTTTTGAGATAGCTCTCTTTAGATTTATAATAGAATAGTAAAGATTTTCCGTAAGATTTCTTACGTGAGAGTCTGAAAGCGGGAGTGTCACGCCAGATGAGTGAGAGTTGGCAACCCAGGTTTTGATACAGCGACACTGATCATGGGTATGGAATTAGCCATCAAGCCACCGTGTTAGACACACAGTCCCGTGTCAGTTCTGTGTTAAATGTAATCAGCCCAGCTACCCTCCCCTCCCGGAGCTGAGCCACGCTTTGCCGTGTACTAACCAAGAGCAGGGTGTCACGTGACTGTGGAATACGCGCCTGCGCGAGCTGTTCAAAGTGGAAGCCGACATGGCGGACGGAGAGTGAGGCGTTCGCGGTGGCTACCAGACTCCTGTCAACTGTCCGGTTTTTCTGAAGCACACTAGGGCCGAGAAGAAATAACGTTCAAAATGTCTCGACACAGAAATGTCCGCGCTTATAACTACGACGAAGGTAGATGCTCTGAACCGCCTTTGAGTGCATTTTTAAAGTATGCCTTCAAAGGCCTGTATTATAGCGATACTCAGACTTTACTGTCGTCGTGTCGGTCTTGAAAAGCTGTCAGTTCATCCGTACGGCCCAGACTGAGGTGCTGTTTCACCCGTCATTTGGATTTAAAACTGTAGAGCAAAATAAAATGCATACAGTAATAAAGTACTACTGCCTCACACACGTTTGGCTAATGCTAGCTTCATATGTTGCTCGCTTCCTAGATATCTATTTAGTCAAAGTTGATTATGCCTTGCTAGGTTAAGCAGCATATGCTATCCAGATGACGCTCTGGCACAACTTTATTAAAAACTTGTCCCTAAAACTATAGTTTGAATTATGAAACACATACGTAGCCAGCTAAGTCTATAAAGCCAATGGTTCTGCAGTTGTCAAAGTCAATAGCTACCTATATGTTTTCTTATTTATCTCATATTTATCTATTTGTCTGTCATATGTATATATTTCATAGACTTTGAAGATGACGATGTATACGGACACTCTGTGGACGATGACTACTGTATATCACCGGCTACAGGTTTGTGTCATTCCTTGCAAGCCAGTGTACAGTAATATTGAATTTTGCTATAAAATTAGCAAATGCGTATTTCCATTTAGTTGTAAAGTTCTCAACAACCCAATTTCGTGAAGCAAACCCTTGCGTCATTAATTTCTTTGTCCATGAATTGAAGATGGATGTGTGTTGTTGGATGCGGTTGAGTCTGCTTAGATGTAGGTGGTGTTGAGATTGACTGATGCTTGCCGAACTGCTACTGTGTCCCAAGCGTTGTTCTGAGGATGCTCTCTGGTTGATCGCATAGCTGCCCAGTTCATCTACTCTCGGCGTGATAAGCAGGCAAGCTGTGTGGAAACCCTGGAGGAGGAAGAGTATGAGGCTGAGGAGGAGACGCCCATGTCTCCCAGTCTGAGTCACAACCTCAACCCCCTGGACCAAGGTAGGAACAACATTAGAGGCCCTTATGGAGGATTCAAAGCCACAGACTTAAGTGTGTCACTTTGTATGACAACTCAGAGCTACATATTTTTTTTTTCCTTCAAGTTGTTGTCAATATTTAGTTAATCTGCACTATTAAAACTGAATGATTCAGTCTTTAATCTTAAAATTCTTTAAACTTTAAATGCTACATTTTAGTTTTCTGATTTATTACTCTCCATTTCTTGCTTTCATCAACTGTCATGTGCCATCTTTGCATAACATTCAGTGTGGGGAAAAATACATTTATGCTTCTGATATGCTGTGTCTTGTGTTCCTAAGGGACACTTCAGTTGAACTACTTACCTGCTTGCATAGATTTATTCTCTAGCATTAGGTAAAGTCCTCATATTTCTCTGCTTTATCCGCACTGTCTTAATGATCTAATTAAGATAGTGAATTAATGTTAGACAATATCAATATCTTCTTGTTGTAGTTGCAGCTGGTTGAGTCTGTTGGTTATGGCTTTGATTTAAAAATTGTGCAGTTTTGGTCTGGGGTTATGGAGCTCAGTTTTTCAGTTTGTTAAAGATGATTTCATGCAGTCATTGTCTTGAACAGCCTATCAGAATGTTTTAAAATTCTATTTGGTTTGAGGGGAAATAGTGCAGATGAAAATCTGTAAATAGATTTGATGTTTTTCAGCCTTATTAATTTGTAACCTGGCTGTCATTGTAATTAATCTTTACTGTGTCAGAGTGCTTTTTTCCCCTCATGAATATGTGTCACGCCTTTTAATAAAGAATGAAGCTAGTATGTTCTTGCTCTTAAAAATGTTGGGTACAGTTTGACTTTGATGGGGATCTCGTCCACCCCCAGAATGAAACCAATTTTCAGCCACACAACGAGAAAAGCGGTTAACTGTCCAAATGCTAATTATTTTTCTTAATATCTGCCTGGGACTTTTGTCCTTAAAATGGATATTTTCATTTTATTCTGAGAGGGGTGCACAGGATTCACTGAGCTTTCAACAAGGCCCTCAGCAGCAAAAAAAAGTTTGAGCCGCTTCTTGATGGGGAAACTGTGTTTAAGTATTTTTCTTCAGTTCCCTCTACCTGTTTTTATGATGCAGAGGTACGAGTGTCTGTGTGTCTTTTGAAAGTGTGCACATTGCAGTTTTCTGTGTGTTTTCCAGGGAGGTTGTACTCGTGCCTGGATCAGATGCGCACGGTCCTGGGGGACTCTACCCCAGAGTCGCTCCTTGTTCAAGCTGCTCTCAAAGTGGACTTTGACCCACAGCGTGCCCTTGACCTGGTGCTGTCTGATGAAGGAAAAGACCCTGTCGTCCCACGGAACCAACCAGAAACACCGTCTCCTGCTTCCAAGCCTGGCCGAGGTATGCAAGTGTGTTGTGCTGCTTATCCTGCAGCTGGTATTGTGAGGGTGGTGGCAGAGGTTAGGACTGTGGGGCTCTTCCTCGATATTAATCAGTATAGTAAAGAAAATAATGAACATTTGCCTTGTCCCCTGATGTTGTAGAGCATTTATAATGATTAAAAAACCCTTTAAAAGAGTGTGATTATTGAATGGCAGGTGTAGAGAAGTACAAAGGGGATGTTGATGTGGCTCCTTTGTTCCTCTTAGGAGGGTTGTAGTCTGTTGCATTAAATTTTAAACAGGTCCTTGTTTAGTGTTCTTTAAACTTGCTTAGCTGGTTACGTAGAGATTTCTGGGTAATTGGCATCCAGGCCAAAAATGATGTATAACTAACAACTCAAGCAAGTCAGCACAACATAGTGAAGTGCTGATGCTTAATATCATGATAATGGGCTGGAGCATATCAAAGATTTGTCGCTTTGACATGTCTTTTGTGAAAGCTGCCCATCCAGTTAGTTTGCTTTAGGGAAATGCAAACAGGTCTGACTGAAATAGTTGCGTGCCAGATAGCTCCTTAGCCCCGCTAGCTGACTTGCTAGATGTGTTTTGCTGCTCCAGCTGGCTGTGAGAAATGTTAAGCGCTCTTGTAGCTTGCATGTGACACAGACACTGGGTTTTTGTCGTGGGTTTGATAAATGTGGGTAGTGCATGAACTTGCAGTGTGAGACTTTAGTGACAGCACTCGTGAATGTTACCATCAGTTTACTAGATCTTCCGTGCGATTAGTAAACCACTGATATCACTGTAATGGCGTTTCATAAACACATTTAACAAAATGCCTGTTTTCCTTCTCCTTCCATGGTGTGAACCATCCACCGTGAACCTGGCACTGTCTCCTGGTCCTTCCATGACATTCCGAATCCACACTGACCCCCATTGGCTATCGTAAGGTAAGACGCCTTATTCTCTTCATTACAGACTGAACCCCTTGAGCAGAAACAAACGTTCAATAAACCTGCCCAGCCCTCCGGGGACATTTATAGTCTTAGTCAGCTCTTAGCACAGCCTGACTTGAAGTCAGGTCTTCAGCGGAGCACAGCTTCCCAAAGAGAGTCCCAGGGTTCGTCTTCAGAATGTGCTTCCAGTTGGAGTCGGTGTCCTGTGGCCGACGGTTCAGTGCCGTTGGGTCAGCTGGACAGACGCGTGCTCGGGGGGGGGGCCGTGCCGAGCATGGACTCCCCCAATGTGGGCCTGGCTGCCTTATCTGGCTCTCTGGGCGGTCTGTCACTTGCCAGTCTTCAGGACTCTGGCCAGCACCGGCTGCATGTCCGCAGCGAGGGAAGCAGGTCGCTGGCAGAGCTCATGCGAGAGCACAGCAGCAAGACCTCTCAGTCGCCGCCTCAGCCAAGCAGCATCCCGGGGCTGGCATTAGGGTCCAGCTTGGATGGCCCGCCACGGTTCATTTCAGAGTCTATCTCAGAAGCTCCGCGGGGACTTGGACCCTCCTTAAATTCGCCACTGGGGCTCCCTTTGGGGTCCTTATTAAAGGCCCCACTAGACAGGGGGTCCTGTGTGTCAGCGCCACAGGTGTCGCTATCGGACCTCTGCTCGGCAGCAGCAACAGGGACGACCACGTCGTCTAGCTTGGCCGCACCGGGGTTTGTGTCTCTGGCCCAGCTGGCCTCTGAGCACAGAGCCTGTGCTCCTTCCCAGGCTTCTGCTCTGAGCTCCACCTTAAGTTCTGCCCCACCCTCCAAGGTAGACTCCACCCTGCCTCAGAAGGCCTTAGGAGGCCTTGAGGAGGATAGGGTGTTTTCACAGAAGCCCAGGAACAAGCCCTGTACTTTAGGAAGTGACGGGGGAGCTCGAGGACCTCAGCTGCCGCCTGTGGGGAGTCTGGACTTGACTGTTGATCTCAGCATGCTCATCCAGTCTCCCATCAGCACTGCTGTGTCTAAGATGGAGTCATTGTCCATCTCTCCCGGGGCTCATTTGCCATTGAACCTAGATCGCTCAGTGTTTGGCACGCCCTCTGTGTTTGCTCTGGCCCTCTCATTCCACTTGCCTAGTAGGGCCTTGAAGAAGAGGGTGGCCATTAACCATAGGTCATTCCTGTACAGTAGGCAGGTTCAGATGGCCAAGACCAGGGAACATGGGCCTCTCTTTAACATCCAGCCGTTTGACTTTTTGTCTCCCTCCCCTGATGACATTGTGAAAGCCAATCAGAAGAAGGCTTTCACCCGGGAGTAGAGGGGTGGCCCCTGGCGTGTTCCATTCAAAGATGTGTACCTCAGTGGCTTCCATCTTTATTTAAGCACCATTTCATAGCCTGACAGAGTAAGCTTTCATCTCACTTTGAGGTCTCCAAAGTTTCCTTTTAAGTGAAAGCCGTTAAGTATTAAAGCATGATTATGTAAATTTGGTTTGTCACTTTCAGTTCTTGCTTTTGGAATTAATAAAAAGATTGTTTCTTTGGTAGAGGGCAGGCATCTATGATGGTCGGAGTCTAGGTTCTTGCTTTGTTACAGAGATGAGCCCCTGTGACAGTACCGACACATGAGTCACCTGATTCCCTCTCCTTTACTGTCTGTGGTCTGGTTGCCCAGGATCAGCGGCCTACCGTGGCCTTGGCGAGTGGGAGGCTGAGAATCTTTCGGTTTTTCCGGAGGCGCCCACTGGCTGTGGGAGGCTCCTTGGGGTTGACGCGGTCGATGGGAAAGGGCACGCAGCTTGCAGGTGTGCGGCCTGCTGCAGGACTAGCAGTCGGTTTACCGCCGTGAGAGCAGCGTCACCAGTTCGGAGCCACCTGGAACCTTTTGTGTAAGGTGGCGCCGAGCCCCCGTGCGCGATTGACTGCCTCTCCCTTCTCACGCAGCACCGGCTTTGCACCCCTTCACGGCCATAGCAGACCGTTCTGAAGCGGCCCCTCACCGTGTGCCAGGAGTGCACAGCCAGGCGTGCTCTGAACTTACTCACGGTGCCAGCTTTGGCGCAGGCCTGCTGACGGTGTGCCTCAATGTTTTAGTTTTTCCGTTTCTGTTCCTTTTTTCACAACTTTTTTTTTCTTTCTTTTAATCAGGTATTTTAAATAGAAAATGCAACCATGGACAGTCTTTTTTGGACAATAAAGTAATAATTTTAAGACTTCATAAGTTTGGTATTCTTTATATCTTCAGCGGCAGGATGGGGATTTCTGTCGGCATGCAGTTTGGTGTTATTGTTCTTCAGATGCCTTGTGCCTCATTGAGATGCTGACTCTGAATGTAAACACTGAGGCAGTGTACTTGGCCTTTGTGCTGGCAGGGTGTTTTGGAGGGGAGGGGTACACCTGCCCACATGAAGGTGGTAGAATCCCCCTCCTAACCACCCTCTGCTTCTCAGTGACCTCGTTTTCTTTTTCTCTCTCATGGCAAAAACACTGTGACGTCAGGCCTCTGAGTCCCGCACTGTGACTAATGCAGGATCACATTTTCTCTCTCTCTCACTTGTTTGTTGGGCTGCTTTTCCGTGTTATTCTTAAAGGAAGGTCAGTGTGAGTGGCTGTGTTTTTACCCCCTGCCTGTACGAAGCCCCCGGCACTCCTCCATCTGCCCCCCCCGGATTGAACTTATAGTAGGAGCCATTGTGAGATATTCATTCTAAACAAACATTGTCCCTGCAGTAGGGCTGGGCGATATGTCGATATTATATTGTGCATGTGCAGAAATCACCAGGGCTTCAGATGACAGGCGAAACATTTGGCCTGACGCCAGCTTTTCCGTACTATACGGACGTTTATTTATGCTCACAATTTGTTATGCAGGTTAGTAGTGCATCAAAAATATTAATGAGCCATTTTATGCTGCCCAAACGTTAGTAGTCAGTAATAATTCTACATTTCCTTATCTTTAATAAATGTGTCAGACTTTAAACTGCAAAAAGTAGCACCACACTACCGAAGTCTTTTTACCTTGTTTATCGAAAAGGTCTCCTCTTTCAAAAGATGTCGTGGCTGTGAGCTGTTCCTTTCTTCACCGCCACTTCAGTTGCACTGAAGTGTACCAAACCATAGTATACCATAACAGCATGCTATGGTGTGCTCCGCTGCAGTGCCTATTGCACT
>JAODKF010000045.1:9073936-9087558 GCA_026779585.1 Mormyrus proboscirostris | reverse complement strand
ATAACAGCATGCTATGGTGTGCTCCGCTGCAGTGCCTATTGCACTGAAGTGTACCAAACCATAGTATACCATAACAGTATTCTGTGGTGTGGTCTGCTAACCAAATTTAATAAACATAAAAATGCGCCAAGTTTATGCAGATTACTAAATTCTGGGTGTCTCAAAATGCATCTCATTGATATTTTTTGCTGTAGTACTAATCTGCTTAACAAATTGTAAGTTGTAAGTTGAGTGTAAGTAAATGTCCATATAGTACCAAAGATCTGGCATCCGGCCAAATGCTTCGCCTGCCATCTGAAAACCTGGTGATTACTGCACATGCGTGATATAATATCAATGTGAAATTGCCCAGCCCTACCCTGCAGTCATATTTACAGATAAAATTTTAAGTGTTAGGATCCACAGCAGGTTGGGGCTGCTCTTTGGGGGTGGGGTGTGTGTGTGTTAATGAGTGGAGGAAGCTTAGTTTCTTGCTGTCCTGGTCGCCCTGACGTGCGTGCATGTGCATGTGTGTGTGTGTGTGTCTGTGTGTGTGTGTGTGTGTGTGTGTGTGTGTGTGCGTGCTTGTATGTGTGGGCCCCTGCAGGAAACGGTGCAGTGTGAATGTCAGCTCCACATTGTTCCTCTGTACTCCACTGTCTCTCTAGCCACCTACGTAGGAAAAAGTGATCCACTCACTTGGTCTGTGTTCAGGAAGATAAGATTGACTCGGGTCCTGGTGCAAATGCTATTTGGTTGCATGTTTTCTCCTGTAACATTTGTGCAGTTTTTTTTTTTTTTTTTTTTTATTTTACCTCTTTTTAGGTCTAATGTTCACATCTTGAAAGCCAGTAAAATAGTGATGCTTTCCCCATCCCTGTCCCCTGTCAGAGCCTGTTTCAGTCTGACATCTCTTGCCTTAGTAATTCACACTAACATTTGTTAATACTGTAAACTGGAGAAGGGCTGGTGATTTGACAGATTACCTTTAACAGCTGAAACTTGTGTCTGGTTACCATCTTATCCTTGTTCCTGCCTCTTCAGTGACTGTCCTCAATCTAGCAGTCTTCCTTGGACAGAGCTAAAGGAAAAGGCATTCAGCGGGTGCATCTGTTTCAGTGGGATCCTCCTCTTGTTATGAACGCTCTGCTTTAAGTAATATTAAGGTCAAAGATGTTCAGACCTGTGGTGTTGCTGGTGTTTTGTATGTAAAGGTTAATCTTAAATGCCTCGGATCATGTTGTACCTCCCACTTGCTGCAGTCCTGCACTGTATTTCACACTGCCTGCTTCTGTAATGTTGCTTGCATAAATATTTCAGGTAAGTAAGTCAGAGGCTGCAGCCGGACCATCATTTCGATATGTTCCCAGCCCCTGTGGCATCGCTTACAGAAGTGCAACATATAACAGAATGAGGGGCCATCATTGACCATTTGAAATCACATTTTGAGGGAAATGGGTTACAGCTGTCCTGCTTAATGTTCTTTATTGGAATGTTTTGTTATAATATGACATTGTTGACATTGTCACGGTTTTAGCCCTTCTGTGCCTTCAGCTTGTTGTCCCTTTGTGTGCCTTATGCTCTGTTATACCTCTTTCTGTTCCCATTGACAAATAATGCAGTTGATTCTGGTGGCCTAAGTGGCTAAGTGGCCCCTGAAGGCTGCATTGAAGTGATGTGGATGCAGGTATGAAGCGTGCTGGCTGATTCGCACAGGAAAACCCCTGAAAAGTCACACGGCCCAGCCCTCACATGACTGGCCAGTGTTGGCACCTTTTAGCCACATATTGAAATGCAATGGGGAACGCTCTCTGAATCCTAGTAATATGTTTTTGACTCGTCATTTAAACATCATGTTGTTTTGCATAAGCTTCAGTTTTTGGAACTTTGAAGTAGTGCAGTCCTTAGTACCGTGATACTCTGAAGTACTTGCAGTGGGTTGTTCAGAGCACCCTCTTTTGGCAGCAGCTTAAAAGCTTCTCTGACTATTGTAGCAGTAATATAGTCTGTGTGTGAATTAGCCTCATACTATATCTCAAGCATATTATGTTATTAGAAATAATAGTTAAAGGTAACAAACTATGTTGTATGTTCTTTTTGGATTTTTGTTCGTTTTCCCCCCCACCCCCACCACCACACACAACTTTTTCTGGGTGTCTTCCATTTGTGGTTTTATTTGTCCTTATTTGCAGCTCATTGCCTGATAATGTGTAATGAGTATTGGTTTGAGCTGGACTGTCCCATTTTCAGTCGATATGGGGCCCGGTAAGGGCGGATCCCCTCCAAAGGCAGGGACCAGATAGCGTGGCTCAATAGCTGCCTGTTCTGATAGACGCGCCAGCTAGCCATTCAACACCACCACACGCAGATAAAGCAACTGAACTCTGGCAGAGGTTCTGCATTAACCAAAACAATGTGCTCTTCCTCATCAGCGCTTTCGTGGGCTAATGGGGGCACTGTAGTGTGGCTCTGAGGGCTGTAACGTCACCGTTTCAAATCCTGTGGTCAGCGGAGTGATGTCACCAATGGGCCTTTGAGCAAGGTCCTTAAGCCCAATTGCTTCAGACTGACCCTGCTTTCTCAATTGTATGTCGCTTTGATAAAAATGTTTGATAAATAAACAAAGGAACAGACAGACATGCAAACAAATAGAGAAAGATTCAGTCTGTCGTGACACAGAGGGTCCCGTGTGTTGGGACCGGTTGTGTCCTCTGTGGCATTCTGACCTGTACGGGGGGGCTGTCAGAGGACCCACTCCGATGCGCCGATTGACTCTCTCTGCAGGATCAGTCAGCCCCTAGTTTGCATATCCTGTTCAGCGTTCCTTGGCTCTGTTCTCACAGTCCCCAGATTGTTTGCCTTTCCCTCCAAACCCTGTCTTCGTCGGCTTCAGGGGAATAAATGAAACACTCAGCATATACATAAAGTAAACAGTTTGCAACAGGATGCTGTGAAGGTGCCCGCTGTCCCCCCCCTCCCTGCCCTGGGGCTGTCAGGACTGCGTGTGTGCTGAGTATGGTCCACACACCACTTACTCATAAAGAACCTGTTTAGATAAGGGCCACTTATCTCAGTTATGAAATAAATCGTAGATTTAACAGCTTGGTGGGAATTAAAAGCAGGTCACTTCGGTGCGTGCAGTCGCAGGGGCAGCACGTCATGCAGGCAGGCGAGCCACTTACAGCTTTACGTGTGGCGTTCGTTTCAGATGCCGTATCACTAGTGCCGTGTGCTTCATAAAGGTTAGAAGGTACAGACCACCCCGAACCAAGATTTTTTACGACTGCGGGGTGACCCGTCTCTTGTAATCTTGTAATCTAAACTTCAGTGAAGTTTTAATCATAAACTTAATCAGGTGAAGTGTATTTGTCAGCAATGCAGTCTGAATGATTGAACATGTTTAAAAGAAAACATCTGAGTAACCTTTTCTTTTTTTTGCTGTCCTCTTACGTTAGGCACCCTTCAATCACAACTTTCAATATCAATATTTGATTATGTAAAATAGCTCTTAACTGTCTGCTGCGGCGTTTGAGCTTTATGGAGATTAGCTTTTCTTTCTGCAGTAGCAGAAAAGGCACCTTGGTGGTAGGCTGACTGTTTCCAGGAATCTTTAGGTAGGTTGCAAAATAGGGGGGGGCGGGGACCAAAAAGCGAGAGGGGAATTATTAATCACGCACAAAGTGTGACCAAACTTCAAAAGTCTTAAGACTTCTTAATATTTGCTCCTTAACTAATAAACTGTTGCTAACCGTTTGATATATCAATAGAAGGACATCTTCATAAACACATTTCGAAATGTATTATAATAATATCTTGCCTCTGGTATTTACTAAACGGCTCTACTCTTCTGGGATGACTTGCAAATATAAGACAATGGGTTAGTAAGCATACTCAGAAATGAGTTAAAAATTACTATTTACAAGCTTTTTAGTAAATACTTTGTGAGATGGGTGAGATCATTGAAATACATTTCTAAATTTTAATTGTAAATGAATCTTTGTTCACTGATGTGTTATCAAATTGGTAACAATTTATTATTAGGTAAGGAGCAGACTTTAAAGTGTTAACACATATTACAAATACTATCCAGCCGTCAAAGATGACCCTGTATCAAGGCTAATTTGTTGTTTATTAATCTCATGATTGCATTAATCCATGTTGGTCAAAGTCAAAACCTCCTGAATAAATGTGGTTGAATATGAATCTGCTAATTCTCTGGATGGCACTGTCCAATCAGAAAAGTGTGTCCGGTGTTTCTCAAGAGCTTTATTGGCTGCTGTTCTCTGGGGATTATTTTCTATGCAGGTTACGCCCCTCAATATGCATGGATAGTATGTGGTCTGTGCAGAGACCATGCAAGGCTCATCTTAGGTTCTAAACTCTTGGGCTCATTGTAGGGTCTGGCGGGGCTGTAGCCTTCAGCAGCCTCCCTCTGTCAACGAGGTGCCTCTTTTTGGCGTGTGTCTGAGAAGTGCCCCCAGAGACAGTTGCGGTGGTTATGGCGTGGACTGACCCCCGGTGGCTTGAGGTTCCCACCACTCGGCGCTCCTGCAGCTTCCTGTTCAGGTGAAAAGGTAAACGGTGCCGTAAGGTGCGATGCGTTGATAAGGGGCAAGGCAGCCCATTGTGGCAGGATGTCTCAGCTTTGCGCATCTGGCAGCTACGAGCAGGCTAGGGAGGTTAACAAAGCCCCGTGTCGCAGGGCAGGGGAGGCTGTACCGTGATTGGTCAGCGTGGCGTTACACCTTCCTGTCTGGTTCGGCCCGGGGAAATGGATCCATAGGGTTGTAATGAAAAGGCGAAAGTATCAGTTAATGAGGTCAGGTGCACATAGGTGCGGTTTGCTGGATTAACAGCCACTGCAGTCTCAGTGAATGTTTGTATGCATACACGGTGACCTCATGTTGACTGCAGATGCAGTGCACTGTGTTCGTCTCCCTGTGGCTATGCTTAAGCCTCCAGCCTGGCAAAAACTGGAGGTGCGTCGGTCTGTTTACAGAATGCACCTTGCACTGTTTACCTAGCGGGTGTGCTCCTAACCGGGGCGGCCACGTCCAGGCCTTGCCTGTGCCGCGTCTGGGCTCGCCACTCCACGAGGCTTCACTGACACATGCGTCACGGTTGAGCCATTATAGAGGCGTGAGGTTTGAGGCCATTTGGTGTTGAACCTTACCTGGAGCAGACAAAATTGAAGAAGGAAAAGCCATAGTCACTTTAATCCCTGAGTACATACATGTAGACATTGTTCTAAATTCCATGTTGTAGCTTTCAGTGAGTTATTTCATGTGGCATTGGGGTTATCTATGTTTGAAAACTGATAATGTGTAATGTGGAAGAGAAACTGTGAAACGTATCCTGTCAACACAACTCCACTCCACAGCCCTCCAGGTTCCATAGGTGCACAGGCATGCTCATTGATGGACAAGTGCAGTGCATGATGGGATTATGTCATCTAGTTCACACCGATAAAGAAAAAATGCTTCTTTGGCAAGAGGGGAGGTCAGATCCTGGTTAATGTGATTTCCTCTCTCTCCTAAAGCCTGCACTTATAGATGTTTTGCCTTTTACGGGACTTTTTTTTGCAAACTGGGCAAAATTCTGTTGACTTGTGGCTCACCTGCATATCACCTGCATACCTTTCAAATCTCTCCCAGTTCCCACTGCCCCCTCATAGCCTCTAGGCTGCCCAAATTGTCTGTGAGCCCCCCGCACATGCATTTAACGACACATGGACCCACATCCACCTCTGCTGCACATGGCAGTACCAAGCACCACCTTTGCCATCAGTGCTGGTGCCTGCAGGCATGATATATGGATTTCTGTGACATTGTTTACTGTCCCTGAAAATCTGACCCTGTTCACCTTTAGATGCTTTACTGATACTTACTAAAAATGAGCAGTTTTTTTAATTTGATACCCAGAGAATAAACAATCCCATGCGTATAACTTAATCAACAGCTTTCTCAATGAAAGAATTATCCTGAGCAAGCAGAAAAATATCAGATTACATTCTCTGCCAAGGTGTAGCTGAACTTGGATATCAGTTTTTGTTTATTTTGTCTACATTCCCTTATTTTTTTCTCAATTTATTGTCTTATTTTAATAGTGCGCCCTTTATAGCTGAGCAGTGCCTGTTAGCTTTCTGCGGCATGCTAATTTTGAAGATTCCTCCAGTGAAGTATGGTGCAAAAATACACAGCTGATAAAAATGAAGGGCTTTTCATGTACAAAAAGGAATCATCTGCTGTCCAGCAGGTTCCACTGGGTGCGGCTTTGGGGCACTTTGACAAAGAATCAATGTCGCTTTAATGCGTTCATCATCTGCTACCTCTGCCCTTATAATTGCCAGTTAATTTGCTGGGTAGGCTAGAACTAACATTTAATTAACAAAACTATAAAAATGAAACCTTGTCTGGAGCCTCAATAGGTTCTGCTGACAATTCAAAGAAACATTCATGTTGCTGCATTTCGGCAGTGTGGCTTAATGGTTAGGAAGCGCACTTGTATTTGAAAGATTGCAGGTTCAAATCTCTGACCAGCGATGTACCACTGAGGTACCCTGTGCAAGTCCCGCCCCCACGCACTGCTCCCCAGGCGCTGAATTAGCTGCCCCATGCTACGTCACAAAGTCACATATGGGTAAAACACAGAGGACACATTTCATTGTGTGCTGTGGTGTGTCAACAATGACCACTGATCACCAAATGCTACTTATTAAAAATAACTAGGGACCAACGAGGTGATGTGATAACGATTGAATGGTAAAGTCTAGTAATGGCTGATTAATACTAGCATTTAGTGTATTGTTGGGGCTTTGTTTTAATTTTTATTTGTTTATATATTTGCCATTAATATATATTATACCAGTGTGACAAACGATTAAGAAATGTGATTTACACACATAAAAACAGACTGAAACTCAGGCCGCATGTTTGACATGTATTAAAGTAGGTGGTGTGGAATCATCGTTTATTCATTTGACAGTTTGACCCATCACTTGCTTTTTCCTTGCTTTTTCACCAGAACTCTGTTTTTCCAGGTGTAGTGTGCCACAGACTGTGTTGTCACTGAGCTGAGTTCTGTACTTCATGCTCTGCTGGCCTGGGTGCCAAATCACATCACTTACTGATTAGTCATGATCTGCTCATGCTAACATAGCATGAGAATGACGTGTCCATTGACAGACAATGCTGCTTAAAGCTTAGCATCCAGATTGCAAGTGAAGAAAGGACAATTATAAAAATCCCGTTCATCATCTGACTAATCTATATGTGCCCGTTAGTGACCTATTATGGTCTGTTACCAGTGGCTAGGAGGCCTTTTTGGTATCTGTGTGGAATGTCACCCCATCCCTGCTGAGATGGGCTCTCCAGGTAAGCATGGAGTGGATGGAGATGCGATACATGCTCTCTGCAGGCCTGCTCACATGGGTCCTGCCTCGCCGCTCCTAGTGGAGGTCTCTGCTTGGTGACCCGTAAGCAGTAACTGAAATTTGTAACTGCTCAGCAGCTGAAGTATCAGGAGTCGGGACGTTTCAAGAGCAGTTGTCACTTAGATCCGGATTAGGCTCTTCTAGTCTGAGAAGGGATGGTAATTTTGCTAGTAACAGGGGGGGGGGGGTGCCCCAGTATAACCAGTAAGGTAGGATGTGGTGAGCTAGTGGTTTGGAAGTTCACAAGACTGCTTTATTTCTACAAGTTAGAAATGGTTAGATGTCAGAATCGAATGTGTTTTATTTCTGGAACGACAGTTCCTAAATTCATCTGAAAAAAATGAGTGAAAGTGTTCCGTTCTTTTGTGGCACGGTTATATTTGGAGTTTTAAGAATGGAAGTGTTGGTTTGTTATCGTGGTGGGTTATTCTTGTTCCTGTTTTACGCAAATAACATGTCTTTAACAGCCGGTGTCCTGTCACATGCTCACGTGGGTGGGTGGGTGGTGGGGGGCACAAGAAAGGACCAGGAAAGGGAACTGGGGAGCTGGGAGATACCATGTGTCCTGAGACAATGCGCAGAACTGAAAGCGAGTTCCCCGTAGGTCGGAAATGCCCGTTGCACACACAGGCTGGGAATGGTCATAGTAATGTCAGGTGTTTGTGGTTTAAAGTGACCATATTGCTTTTATAATTGGGCTTGTGACTTAGTTTCTTGTCGTTATTAAATGAAGTTCTTGGCCTTCTGTGGTAGCTTCTGGCAGTCTTGTGGTCTGGCGACCAGCACAGAGTGGTACTTAGGTGGTGTGGGGATACCCCAAGGGCGCATCATCATCTCACCTCTTCTGCTTTGGCTTCAGCCTTCTAGGTTATTTGATTTTCTTTTTTTTTTTTTTTTTTTTTTTTGTTTGTAAAAATACCCAGAAAAACTCCCCTTGGCTACCATATCATGTGGAAATTCCCTGTGTCTACCGCTGGTGTTAAAGCTGATGATGATGGTGGCAAAGGAGGCAAGAAGGGTGGTGATTGATAAAGGTGGTGCTACTGATTCGGTTGGCTGTGTAGGCAGCGGTGCTGGTCTATATGACAGTGCTGTTGAGGAGGGAGATGGTGCAAGTGATTGGTTGTGATCGACTGCATTAATCAGCACTGTAGTTCAACATGATGCATGCTCTCATAACACGGGGCACTGCATTTTGTCCCATTGGCTGCGGTCGAGCTGTTGCTTGTTTGAATTATGTTATGGCCCATGTGTAAAATAGGAGACTGAGACCGTGATGGAGGTCAGGTCTTATGTGAGAGGAGAACTGTTGACCAGCAGTGTATATCATCCCACACCTGATCTTATGTTTCAGTGGCCATTTAACATTTATGGACAGATGACTTAAAAATCATGACCGCATTGCCAGGGAATGTACATGCATCTGAGATATTTGGCCCAGTAGTTAAAATTGTACCTGTAAATCAATGGACATCTGATTTCATTTGATCATATGATTACATGTTCTGTTCTTGACCATGAGAAAACAATTTCATGATTTAAAAAACATGAAACATTTGCAAATAAGATGTTTCTTTATTATTATTATTTAGATAGTATTGAGGAATCACCATCGTGTGATCACAGATTGTCTGCTCTCTGATCTCCATGGCCTTCCTTGTCATTCTGCAAAGGCCATTTGTGGCCCTGAGCTGAATTAGCCGGTAGGGTTAGTGCCTCCTTAGTGCAGGTGGGTGGGCAGGTGTCTGTGTCACTTTCTTTGCTTGCTCCCCTTAACTGAAGGTGGTTTTCCAGTGTCCTCCATCCGCTTGGTGCAGCAGCGTGCTTCTGCAGTCAGTGCGCTGCTAGGATGTCTCCCTGCGTTTCTCCCCCTGCATCATAAACAGGCCCTGATCCTATCTTTAATGTGGACAATATCTGTAAAGCAGGGTTTCTCTCATGGGCCCTCAGGGACCCCCATTAGAGAGCTGGGAGGGAGCAAAAACGTGGACCATCTGTTGGTCCCGCGGACTGGGTTGGGAAACACTCTGTTAAAGCAATTAATGAATTGAATAAATGAATCAGAATAACTGGAAAACTGTAAATGGCTGAAATAGAAACCGGTTGTCATACTTTTTCTCTTTTCTATGAAGTCCCTGTGTCTCCAGAAAGTATTCTGATACTGCAACTACTAATTTTACTGCTTGCATTAAAAAAATCAAGCAGATTGGCAGAAGTGGTAAGCCCAGCTCAGAGCGGTGCAGTACCTGCCTTCGAGTGGCACAGTGAACTGAAACCAGCAGCTGCCCTTGCAGTCATGCCAGACCATGACAAGGCAGAGCTGGGTGGCGCTGGGCGGTGCCTCCGCGAGCTCGTTTCACTGTGCGATCACTTTCACAGCCTCCCTTCTTTCCTCGGGATGGAGACATGCCAGCCTGGCTCGCTTCATGTCTGACTCTCCTCTGCCGTGTTTGGAAAGCGCAGGGCATGTGTTTCTAGGCTGTAAAGTGATCCTCTTTTGTCTGGGAGAAGCTCCTCTGTTGGCCGGCGTTGTATTGGTGCATCTGTGTTAGAGCCTCACTCCTACTGAATACAGTGACACCTTCTGGTAAAAGCGTCATACAGCACATTTGTTTATATTTATATAGCTCTGAAATACAGATGTATATAATCTTTACAGGTAATAAGGTTCACAAAATGAGACATTAGTAGTTTTCTGTAATATTACCATTCGATTGTAGTTTTCCTATTACTATTTTTTAAAAAACGTGTAGTCAGTTAAAGGTTTTATGAAGGCAGTTTTGAGATTGTTACGGATGTTTAGATCTAACCAAGTCAGTTTCGCAAGAGCAGGACCCCTCCCACAATTCATGCTTCTTTCTCCAAATTGGTGCCTTTAACCACTCTGCTTCCTGCTGGTGGGTCGGTGCTACTACCGGCGTGTCGTGATTCAGCAAATCTGAGCCGCCGTAGAACAGCGTGTCGCTCTGTGCAGGGCTTCCCGGGGCCCCGAGGTCATTTCCTGTTGTGAATCATAGCGCTGTGGAGCAGAGCAGAGCAGAACACGGCACTGTTTACACAGGTGGCTGAGTCATACCTGTGCTAGGATGTGGAAGTGTAGATGTTACTCTCTAAATGAGCCCCTCGGGTTTCTCTCGCAGCATTCGGGCTGTTTTCATCTGAACCACTTCCCCTTATGTCACTGGTACTGACTTCATGCTGGCATTTTGGATGATGAGGCTGTTTTTAGTCTCTTGGTGTTGTGCAGCGCTCCTCGCAGCTCCTAGATGCATGCTACACGTGTCCATCAAGCATCAGAGTGTTTGTCTGTGCAGGTGGTGCATAAACCTGCCACAGTTCGCGACGCGAAAGTCTGCAACTCATTTTTTTTTTTTCCAGGTTGGTGATGAGCTCCCTCCTCAAAGAGCGTGCAAACTGTAGCTGGGTGCTCAGTATTAACCCCTTGCTCACCGGGCCGCCTGTGACCCGCCAGCATGCAGATGACACTTATGAGTCACAGTGGCCTTATGACTGGCTCGCAGTGACGAGCTTCTTCCCCCCGAGGCGCCTGCCTTTGAAGCAATGGCGTAGACTGCCTTTTTCCATAGAGCTGTCAGTAACAGGACGTGCAGCCCAGATCCCTGCATCAGTAACCCCCTCTGTCTCGTCAGGTAGAGCACGAGGGCCCCTGGCAAGTAAGCTGGATGCTGAGGTGCTCCCCAAAGTGGCCCGCATGACCGTGTCCGGCAAAAAGCAAACCATGGGCTTTGACGTCCCAAAGTAAGTACTGAACCCGTGTCACTGCCAGGGCTGCCGGTCGCACTGCTTGGACCTGAGTGACATTAGCTCACTGTTCAGAGCCTTTGGTGTCACAGCTATTCCTCCCACTTCTCTGCTTTTACCATGTTGACCTGGTTACAACTGCAGAGAGACTTCTGTCCTGATTGACTCGTGGTGAACATGTCCCAGAATGAGGCTGACTTATGTGGGACAGGTACAGTGAGTTTAATGGCCGCTGTGGGAGGGATAGAGCCCAGCCATTTGAAGGTTTCTGGATGCTCAACTGGCCTGCCAGAGTTGTGTCCCCCCCCTTCCCCCCCCAGTCTAGGTTTGTCATCATTATTGGTGGGTGGCATTGCGTGACAAGTGTCAGGTGATGGTGCTGAAGTCCAGAGGATGTGTTCGGCAGATAGTGGTGCACCCGGGTTCACATTGGCCCAGCGAGCGCTGAGTTTGCTCATATGCGTGGGTGTTAAAAAAGAAGCCACCACCTTTTTTCCATGCTTTTTTTTTTTTTTTTTTTAAATGTCATAAAAACACAAAAACAAGAGTTTGTAAGACGCTGGCCTGACTGTGAGTGATGCTAAAGAAATACAACTAATAAAGCTCTGATGCTATTGTGATTGTCTCCCCCCCCCCCCCCCCCGCAGCCCCGAGGACACTGATGCCCCTGTGTCAGTGGTATGCAAGGGCATGGTGGGTGAGGACAGCCCTGGGTTGGCGTACTTCGCCACCCCGGTTAAAACGGCACCCACCTCGGCCTCAGCGGTGGGCGAGGAGCCCACTGTGCCCACGCCCAGCAAGACCCCCGGCAAGGCCAAGCAGCAGTTGAACGTGAAGGTGGAGCTGGAGAAGCGGCAGGGCGGGAAGCCGCTGCTCAACCTGGTTGTCATTGGTATGGCTCACTGGCGCCCTAAGCACGCCCCTGCCCCCCACCCCAGTGTCATGGCCACACTCAAAATGTGATGGTCAGTGGAAGGTGATTAGCTGCCTGTGTGCAGGTCATGTGGATGCAGGCAAGAGCACTCTGATGGGCCACCTGCTGTACCTCCTGGGCAATGTCAACAAGCGAACCATGCACAAGTACGAGCAGGAGTCCAAAAAGGCCGGAAAGGCCTCATTCGCCTATGCCTGGGTCCTGGACGAGACGGGGGAAGAGCGGGACAGGTGGGTGCTGCTGGCTTCTGTTGTCCCAGGCGTGTTCTAGTCCAATGTCAGACTCGTCTGCTCCGGCACGGTTTTCCACTGAGCCGTTCGTGTCATGTTAGGGGCGTGACCATGGATGTGGGCATGACTAAATTTGAAACCCCAACGAAGGTGATCACCCTTATGGACGCCCCCGGCCACAAGGACTTCATTCCCAACATGATCACCGGAGCAGCGCAGGTATGCCGCAGTGTGGCCACGTGGAGGCAGCGGGGTAGGGATGGTCTATGTCAGGGTTCCCCAGTTCCAGTCCTGGAGGGCCACACCTACTAAACTGGTAATTTATTGATCGAACTGTGTTTGAGCTGGGAAATGTGCAGACTGTTGTAGACTCTCTGAATTACACCATAACGTGTGTAGAAACTCACACAACTGTGACTAGGATAAGTAGTTGGAGGATGGTTGGATGCATGGATGTGCACAGGAGCAGGCTTCTCTGTCTCTCTTCCTACGTTGTCTGCTGATCTGCAGTGAGTGTGAGTAAATCACACTTGATCACTGCCGATTGGAGGAAGGAGGCACCGAAAGCCACAGTGGGTGGGTGGGTAAGCGGCTCAGAACATCCGCTGATTGAACACACTTGATAACCTCGACGTCAGTTTCAAAGTCTACTTTCTCGCTTCGCGGTTTGCTGGCACCTTGGCGACATTGGTGGCTGGACCTTACGGGGCTTTCTGCCGCAGGCGGATGTGGCGCTTCTGGTGGTGGACGCCAGCCGTGGGGAGTTCGAGGCTGGCTTTGAAGCGGGAGGCCAGACACGGGAGCACGGCCTGTTGGTGCGCTCGCTCGGGGTCACCCAGCTGGTCGTAGCTGTCAATAAGATGGACCAGGTGAGTCGTCCTGCTGTAGCCCCCCTGCCATCGCCCCAGGAGCTGGGCCACAGTAGTAAGCTGACTGGTCCAGGAATGGCCTCTCCTTTGTCTCCCACTGAATCAGTACACATCATCAGCTATTGATAAGGTTGGCCCCTCTGTATGAGTTATGGCCAATCTTGTGCCCTCCATCTCTTGGAATTGCCCCTTCCTTTGTTGACAGCCCCCCTACTTTGTCCTGTGGTCCTGCCCTGTCACCACACTGATCATATCTCCCTTGTCATTTGGTGGCCCGCAGGTGACCTGGCAGCAAGAGCGTTTCCAGGAGATTGTTACCAAGCTTGGCCACTTTCTGAGTGCGGCTGGTTCCCAGTTAGGAGATCCAGGAGCAACAGAGGATACTGCAGCATGGGGCTGTGTGGGGGGACTGGGGA
>JAODKF010000045.1:9053038-9071101 GCA_026779585.1 Mormyrus proboscirostris | reverse complement strand
ACCAAATAACGGCAATTTAACTTATATTTAACACTACCACCCCACCCCCCCCCCTTTTTTTTTTTTTTCTCGAACTGTGAATCATACCGTGAACATTTTGATTTCCCTGAAAGCCTTCTGTGGTTTGTCAGTTTGTGACATTGTGGAAAATAAAAGGTGACACATGCCTCAGACTACAGCGCTCTCTCGAGGCGAACAGTGTGCTGGCATGTCCTCATTGGCCTCGTCTTTTGGCAGTGTGGGCTGTGTCTTCTGTAACCTCAAGGAACCGATCAGAGCCTGCTCACGATTCCGGGCCAGAATCCTGCTCTTCAATATTGAGGTCCCCATTACCCAAGGGTTTCCTGTAAGGATGCCTCACCGTTTCTCAAGTTGTACTGTAAATGTAGTGCGTCTCTGCTTCATTCAGCATGCTAATGTTTGTTCCGCATAACCAGGTGTTACTGCACTACCAGACGGTCAGTGAGCCGGCTACTATCAGGAAACTTGTAAGCATCCTTCACAAAAGCAGTGGGGAAGTCCTCAAGAAGAAACCAAAGTGAGTCTCTCTTGGTAGGGGCTGTCTGCGGACAGGAGAATGTAGGGTTTTGCCATTTAACCACCACACGCACTTTTTGGTTCTTTGGTATTTCCAGTTCTTGTAATTATGCATTATTTTTCCAGAGATAAAGGTATGGGAAATTACAGTGAAAACACACAATAGACAAAATCCAGAGTGATGAAAAACCACAATAAAACAGGAAATGACCACAGGGCAGTACTTGCGTGGGTGATGAGGCAGTTGCCATGGAAAAACGTTTCAAGCTAGTCCAGGTAGTCTAGTTTTAACTGTGAAATCCTGTGTCTCAGCGATGTCCAAAATTGCTGTGCTCACAGATGCCTTAACAAGGGGCAGAATGCTGTAGTGGAGATACAGACCCAGAGACCTGTGGCGCTTGAGCTCTACAAGGACTTCAAGGAGCTGGGTCGCTTCATGCTGCGCTATGTTGGGTCCACTATAGCTGCAGGGGTTGTGACCGAGGTAAGAGCCCGGATAATCTGCTGTCGCTATAGCAGCAAGTAAAAGCAACTTTCGACTTTCTTGTCATCATGTGCATGCCCAATGAATTGAGATCGTAGGCTCACGTAGTGCAAGATAACAACATAATATTAAAGACATCGAATAGCACAACATTAAGATAAATAAAATAAAAAATAAATGATTAAATCAAAATACTTAAAAAAATAATCTTAGACCTACAACTGCTATGTATACACTATATGACCTAAAGTACGTGAATAGCAAGTTGTGTAACACCTCATTCTGATAACAATGGGTATTACTAAGAAGTCGATTGGCCTATTGTTGCTGTAATAGCCTCTACTTTTCTGGGATGGCTTTCCATTAGATGTTGGAACTCTACTGATGGGATTTCTTACCGTTCCGGTTGGGTGTTGATACTGGGTGATCAGGTCCCTTTCTGAGAGCCTGTGTGACCACCACTTCACAGCAGAACTTGCTCACATAAATTTTGACCTTCACAGTCACTTCACTTGCAGTTGACCAGGGCAGAGATGTGGAGAACTGACTTGTTGGAAAATGGGAAGTCACTAAACTGTCTTGTAAAACTACCCATTCTGTGGCTACATTTTGTTGGAGAAATTGCGTGATTGTATGCTTAATTATACACTCGTGTCATCAGTGGGTGTAGCTTAATTAGGCAATTCTCCAATCAACAGGGGTGTCCTACTTTTGGCCTTAAAGCATATGTATGTTTAAAACTTATGCTGTCTCATGCCTGTCGAATCTTGCAGATCAAAGAGTGAAGATCAGTTTCCATCTCAAAAGAGACTGATGGATTGCAGAAAAGTGCTGCACCCTTATGACACCAGACTGGCAGAAAAGTTTCACCCATTTTTCATCGTATGAAAAGACGCGTCGCAAAACAAAGGCTCCGGAGCTTACACAAAATCTTCAGGACAACAACCTGCAGAAGGTCCCCTCATCGTTCAGCTGATCGGCCTGTGGTGTCTCCGTGCTCCTGGACAGCACCCTCAGCGGTCAGCCTGCTGCTTGCATTTCCCCTCAGACAATATAAACAACAGCAACAGCATAACTGACAATCCAGGGACTCTGATATGTAGCTTGAAAGTTGCAATTTTGAGGTCATCTTCAAAACCTAATGTTACCTGCATGATCTGAAGCACATGCAGATGTGGGTTGAGTATATCTATTTCAGCTGCATATGAAAAACACTTGAATTAAGAACTATAACGATATCTGAAGGGGTTGACTATTCAAATAGCAATATTAAAGTCTAGGAAGAAATATAAAGTGTTTCCATCTTTGGCATTCCAGCTGAACCTGTTTGTGAACAGGTTTGCTCATGCTTTTTTTTTGGATGGCTTAGTGAAATCAGTCATCTAGCTCCGTTAATTTAAGTTAAAAGACAAATATCGTCAATTAAATTTGCCCAAAGAACTTTCTGAGGACAACGAATAGCTAGGGACATAGTTAGGTAGACCATGTGTCTTCAAAGATTTCAGTTCAGTGGTTTTCCAGTGATAAGTACTGTGAAAATGAATGCCTGAAGTGAACCATGGTCATGGTTCGTGTCCTGGACAGGAGTGGGGATCACAGTTGTCGACCTTTTATCACCCAGTTAGTCAATCTTAATGGTCCTGATTTACAGTCCTTAACTTTTGTCTGATGCCCACAGCAGCGGCAGGCCGCCCAATCCGTTCCCAGCATCCTGTAGGGCCATAGGAAACATAGATGTCCAAGAACTGAAGGGGTTCTGCCAGGAAAACCAGTTTCAATTAAATTTGATTTAAAACTATCATTTTTGCTTCTGTTATTCTCTGTTGTGAATGACCCAAAGTTTACAATGGTATACTGATGGTTTTCTCTAAAGGTTTCTCTCCTCTCATTGGTTAAACAAAACTCTGAATGGTACCTTAAGGATTGACTGAAAAAGACCCTATGCGCTGCTTTACTCTCATTAAACATTTTTTTCCCTGTAGGGCGATCCTGATTTTGTCAAAATGCTGACAATGGTCTTGCAATGGTTTATTCATCTGTGAAATACTCTACAAAAGCAAAGAGTAATGAGCAATGCTGTAACCTGGTCTTCAGAGGGTAAGAGTTTAGGATCGCTCGGGTAAAAGTCATTCTGTTCAGTGGTACAGAACCTTTGACTTTGTGTGTCTGTATAGGTTTGTGGCGCCGAGTTTCTCATTTAGTTCATTCAGTTATTACACTGCAGCACTTAACTGCCAGTGTTGTTGAAAATGTACCGAACTCAAATCACAGCTCATCATTAAATAAGCTGGTTAGGAGATGGACTGATATGACAGGTAACCAGCTTGTGTCTGATTTCCTTGATGCATTAAAAATAAAAGCGGAATAGAAGTAACTGCCAGTTATTTCTAATGCCTGTTTTATTCCTTAATTCCTGAGGAATTATATATTTGTAAAAACAACTATATTACCTCCCGTCTCAAATCATCTCTTATTTGTATCTAAATATCTCTTTTTGTATCTAACTGTCCATTTATCAGTGCCCTTGAGCTTTGAACCTCCCCTGGTGAAGTCTTCCTTCAGCATAAAATGTCTGTCTGACCTGGCATAACCTTGTCAGTTACATGCACATCTTTAAGCATGAAGCGGATCGGTGATTTCCTGGAATATTAAAGCTACGGATAGGCTAAAACCCTTCTTGGAGAGATTTTCAGATGGTTCGTAATTGTACGTTTAAATGCATTAGATAAACTACAGCATATGTATTTGGAATTGGACTGATAAATGGGGTCTATTTGTACAATGAATGCTTGTGTTGACCTGTGCAGTGTTGTATTTATCAAAGGGGAACCATCGTTGATTTATTTTCCAGCGTCCCTTCTCCTGGTGGGCTTCAGGGTACTGAATCCCCTAGGTCCATGTTTCACTACCCAGACCTTGGGAACCCCCAGACAGTCCGCATTCTTGCTCCCTCCCAGGGAGCAAAAATTTGGACTGTCTGCCAGGGAGCTGGGAGGGAGCAAAAACAGACTGTTTGGGGGTCCTCAAGGACTGGGTTATGAAACACTGACATTGGTTCACATGTATTGCCCAATGTGGCAGAGCAGGGAAGGGCCTCCCCAAATCAAGCAATATTTTCTCAAATGAAGTTGTTGACTGAAGACTAACTCCGTTACTAAAGACAGGGCTGCACAAGTTGGTCAATATTTGTGTCCTGTAGTAATTATCTAATCCATTATTAGTATACTGTTAAAGTCACATAATACATATATATTTTCTGAACTTATGAACTGACCTAGGGCACAATTCCTCAGCCTTGTTTTTATTTAAAATATATCATATAACTCGGCGAATGTGAGTTATATATGTTGCGAGTTATATATTCATGTGAAGTTTTTGATGGGTATGTTATATACCTACGTCCAACGTTATATACCACGTTTAGTTTTCCTTTTGTAATTTATAGGTTATTCAAGGCCGCTTGTTATAAGACGATTTGAGTCATGTATTATTTACTGGGCAAAATAATGTACAGTGTAATGCGGTCTATTCAGACATTTTTCTGTCACGCACCGTAAACTGGGGGAAAAGGCATCGCAAAAGGGGGCAAAGTACGAAGTCGTTTAGACACATTCATTTTGTAAATCCATACAAGTAATGTAAGCCACATAACTTTTGTCATTAGACCACTTATCCAGCACAGGGTTACAATTTGTAGAAATTTAAACATATTTAGCAAGCGACACCCCACAGATGTTAATGCAACACACATAAAATAAGTAGGCAAATGGCGAAAGGCTTTAGTCTAGACAAATCCTCTTACGCTATAACTTCCAGTGTTTTAATAGAACCATATATTTCCGAAAGTGCTTGCAGCTCAATCGCCACTACTGTCTCCCGGAGCTCTACTAGCGATACGCATGCGCATTGTCCGCAGCGGTGATTGGCCGTCGGGACACGTGGTTGTGTGTATTCCTCAGCTACTGCCTTTATGGTGGGAGGGGCGGTGTCTGTAGACTGCTTTTGCGCCTGGATAAATGCACCCAAACGCTGGGCTGTGGACTCTATTTTACGTTAGAGCATCGTCAGGCCAAAATTTAGATTTACGTCAACAATCATGCCCAAAACAGCAGACCACAGGACTCATTTGGTTTTGGAGAATTACATAGGGGGCAAATTTGTGCCGTTCTCCAGACATATAGATTCATATGACCCATCCACGGGAGAAGTGTATTGCAAAGTGCCGGACAGTGGCAAGAAGGAGGTGAGATTATGCAATGTGATGCTGCACTGTCATACACGTTGCTGTATGCGTTTTTCACTCGATTTGTCCTGTGCAAATCCGGTCAAGTTTCTTAAAATTAACATTTAGATTGCCTGCATTGTTAGCTAAAGTGTAAGCACAGTCGTTCAAAATACATGTGAAATCCTTAAGTGACAAATAAATACATGTATTTACTAAAACTGTCTATTGAGAGAAATCTCGAAAATTGGGCTGAGCTAAGTGATTTCACGTTATGGTCTGACTGTTAGTATTTGCCTTTTTACCACGAGAAGAAAATGCAATTTCTGTTCTGTTCAATTTTGTCGTACGTTGTAACTGTTAAAATATGAATTATTTGCAGGCAAATGTAGTATTTACCAAAGCCTCAGGGGGATCTAACTTAGTCTGGGAGCTGTTTTGGATGCAAATGATAATTTATAACTGGCACAGTGGCCTAATCAAGCATTGTGAACTCTGGGTTAAAGTGTTGATGGACAGCTTTGCTTTAAATCATCAGATATGTTTTACAGAGTTTAGTCTTAGCAGTTAAAATGAAAATATACTGCTGACTCACAGCAGTGGACCTTCGATCTGTACAGAGTCAACAGTGTGCTGCCTGTCTACTAATTATTAACCTTTAACCTGTTTAATTCCAATTCCCTACCATGAGAGTGCATGAAGCAATTAGACTGCTCTGGTCATGTGACCATTGACACTAGTCGCATGATGTTGCTTGTATATTATCAAGACAGTATCTACTTTCATAGGAAATCTTTTGGGCATATGGGCACCTATTTTACTTAAAGAACAAAAATGTTGTCACAATCATCACCGGATTTTTAGGCCTGATTCTCATCTGGTTTTTGCCCTGAGAAGCAGTTGCGGCCCTGGAAGGCAGGTTGTGGTGAAGGGTGATTGGTGCTCCTGCAGAGTACTCTTGATGTACCGGGGTATGGTCCCTGCCAGGTGGAGCTGGCTGTTACGGCCGCCAAGGAGGCTTTCCCAGCCTGGGCTGCACGGAGCCCCTCGGACAGGGCGCAGGTGCTCCACAAGCTGGCGGATCTCATCGAAGCCCACCTGGAGGAGTTTGCGCAGGCTGAATCCAGAGACCAAGGTAGACTGAACACCATAATCATGCATTCTGACTCAGGGTTTTTATTCCCATCGTTTAAACAAATCACATGAATTACTGCGAGATATTAAACACTGCAACACACCTAAATCCTTTAGTTACCCTTCCCGCAGGATGAGCGGAGTGCTGCTCTGCTGCCTTTCATTCTTGCCCTCTCTGTCTGTCACTCGCTCTCTGGATGGCAGGCAAGACAATCACCTTCGCCCGCACCGTTGACATCCCGAGGTCAGTGTACAACTTCCGCTTCTTCGCGACGTCCGTCCTTCACCACACCACTGAATGCAGCCAGCAGGATCACCTCAGCTGCATCACCTACACCATCCGCAGCCCTGTGGGCGTAGGTACGGGCCTTCTGTGAATGTACAGATCAGCATGATGTCGGTACAGGTCTGGGCATTGGGGCGAAACTCTATGCCCTAGGGAGAGTCCTTTAACTGGAAGGAACCTGTCTTTCATTTGCTAATGAATCAGAAGTGGGTCTATACAGGTCTATATCAAAGACAGAACTCTGGGAAGTCTGCCATCAGCCATTTTTCTGTTCTGTATAGATGCTGCTGTTGGTCTTTTAACAGCACTGAGCAGCCAGTTAGTAACAATATGGCTGGAATGGCATTGTTATTGTATAGGAGAGGTGTGTGAATCTTCACTCTAAAGCAGGGCTATTCAAATCATGGTCCTCAAGGGCCGTGCGCTGCTGTTTTTCCAGCTTTCCTTTACCTGAGAGCCAGTTGTGAAGCCTCTGGCCAATTAGAGCCAGAAATAATTAAGCTAACTACCTGGGAGACATGAAAACAAGGCCTGGATTTGGAATTGAGGGCCAAATTTGAATAGGGGGGCTCTAAAGGTTCAACAGCAGCATCCCACATGGGATTCTAAACCGTGGTGTAATTTTGTAGGTTTACATCTGCAGGGTGGTGTTATGTATTCCCATAAGCATGTGTTTATTATGAGGCATTATGGGTAGCGTGACCCTTCTGAAACAATTGTCCATTGCTTTGCCTGTTCAGCTGGTCTCATCAGTCCTTGGAACCTGCCGCTCTACCTGCTGACTTGGAAGATTGCCCCTGCCATTGCCGCGGGCAACACCGTGGTGGCCAAACCCAGCGAGATGACCTCCGTCACAGCCTGGATGATGTGTAAGCTCTTGGAAGAGGCAGGTAGGTGACGATGCACAGAAAATGACTCCTTCGTAAACTTCTGACTCATCTGTAACGGCAGCTCTGTGCTTTAGAAGACATCACCACAGCTTCCTGAAGTTAGAGGAGCCCTCTGTGAAATGATGATGTTTGTTAGGATTAAATTTTGGCTGTAGGTTAGAGTTAGCGAAGGTCTGGTATTCAGAGTTGAATAGTTCGGGTCCATAAAGTAAAAATCCAGACCAAGATTTCGTTTCAACCGACCAGTTGGTTGGTTTTGTTTGAAATGAATTGTAAAATGCGCTGTTTTCAGCTGAAGCGGCTTGCCATTCCGTTTGCACTGCTGCTCCAGCAAACGTGTGAAATGAATTTGAGGAAACATTACCTGTGTCACTTTTTGTATCTTTTCGAAAGACCACTCACACCCTACTGTAATAGCGATAGAAGTGATCAGTTATTTTGGTATTTATGTTAAAGCAAGGGGTTTATTTTATTACTGGTGTGGGATTAAGATTAATTTCATAAAATTAATCCGTTGAAACCAGTACTTAATGATAGGAGTGTAACAGTACACACATTCATACTGAATATTTTCGTTACGGGTCTTTTGGTTCGGTGCGCATATGTGCGGAACGAAATAGGGAAATGCAGAATCTTGTGTGTTTGTGTGTTTCCGCGGAGTGCCGTTCGGAAAGGGGCAGGTGAAGTCTCTGTGCTACACTTGCACGCGTACGTCTCAATGTGAAGCTGGAAGCTGTTCGTGCGAAGACAAGTACAGCACTGATGTTTTAAAATGTTTATTTTGTTATGCTTTATATTTTTTGAGACAATATTTGTGTTGCACAAATCAGAAAGCTGCTGAATGCAGTACAGATCATGTACAGTTAATTTTCTAAATGGGCACCTTAATGGATATTTATTTTATTTTTATTCACTTTTACTTTTAAGTAAATTTTAGTTTTCTGTTGCAGGTGTTCCCCCCGGGGTGGTGAACGTCGTGTTTGGAACCGGCCCAGGGGCAGGGGATGCACTGGTATCCCATCCAGAGGTACCCCTTATCTCCTTCACTGGGAGCACGGCCACGGCCCAGATCATCACCGAGCGCAGCGCTCCCTTCTGTAAGAGGCTGTCCCTCGAGCTGGGCGGGAAAAACCCTGCCATCATCTTCCACGATGCTGACCTGGAGGAGTGCATCCAAACAACAGTCCGGTCCAGCTTCTCCAACCAGGTCAGGGGTGTTTACGTCACACTCCTTCTCAGCGATTCCATCGAAGTGCTCATTTGGACGGGAAGTTGCTTAACTTTATGTTTTTGGTGATTCCCGTCATAAGTTGAAAATATTAGTTAGTGGAGTATGATATGATAAATAAGTGAATAACTACTGTCACTGAATAAGTAAATATGTAACTACTCTAACTATATGTGATCTGTTGCTAAGTGTTATATGAGATGTTTGCGATCAGATCACTGCAGAGACTTTAAGTGTGGCTGGGTGGATGCTGCCATCACCTGGCTTCAGTAGAAAGTATCATATGGCAGCACGGGGTGGCAGTGAGCCGGAGCCTATGCCAGGCAGCGTAGGGTGGCAGTGAACCGGAGCCTATGCCAGGCAGCTCGGGGTGGCAGTGACCCGGAGCCTATGCCAGGCAGTGCGGGTTGGCAGTGAGCTGGAGCCTATCCCAGGCCGTCCGGGGTGGCAGTGAACCGGAGCCTATGCCAGGCAGCGTAGGGTGGCAGTGACCCGGAGACTATCCCAGGCAGCGCGGGGTGGCAGTGAGCCGGAGCCTATGCCAGGCAGTGCGGGGTGGCAGTGAGCTGGAGCCTATGCCAGGCAGCGTAGGGTGGCAGTGACCCGGAGCCTATCCCAGGCAGCGTGGAGTGGCAGTGAGCCGGAGCCTATCCCAGGCAGCGTGGAGTGGCAGTGAGCTGCAATTTATCTGTGGCAGCAAAGGGCACAGGATAGGGGAGACCCTGGAGATGCTGGGCCAGTGCAGAACACATGCACTCACGCACTTATTATGAGTCATTTAGAGACTGCAGTCGACCTAACAGTGGGAGAGAAAACAAACTGCTCAACTGCTATTCCTGCCTTGGAAGCGTGTGGCTACAGCGCCCCCCACACAGCTACACTTTTAATTATATTATAATATTAGGTTTTATTAAATTATACATCATAATTATAATATTATAATTCACTTAATTATTTCAGTTAATGAATGATTCTTGAATTATTAATTCTCCTTAGACCTAGAGCAGACTTTGCCTTAATTATTGAGTAATAATGAAGTTTAGTAGTGATTGCAAATACGAATGATGATGTGAACATACTGTTACCGCACAGACACACCTGTAAAAGTTTATTTCCACCCAGTATCAGCTTAGAAATCTGAACTGTAAATCAGCGGCTTTGTGGCATCATGCCCTTGGGGCGGCACGGTGTCTCAGCCGGCTGAGGCTTGGATTCCTGCCTCTGTTTGTTTCCTACCTGTGCTGCACGTGTCTCCTCTGGTTATTCTGATTTGTCCCCACCGTCCAAAAGCGAAATGTGTCCTGTGATGGGCAGGCATCCCCATTGGGTCGTTACCCTGCCTTATTCCCGCGCTGCCTGCGATGGGCCTTATAACCTTGTCCTGGACAGGTGGTTGAAAATTACATGTAAGGGATTTGTTATTCCAAAAAAAAAAAAAAAAAAACTTGTAGTTGAGATGTAGTTCCTCTTCTGGTCTCCAGGGGGAGATCTGCCTCTGTACCAGCAGGATCTTTGTGGAAAGGAGCCTCTACCCAGAGTTCTTGAAGCGGTTTTTGGCTGCCACTCGACTGTGGAAGACGGGGGCGCCCTGTGACAGCGGCAACAACAATGGAGCCCTGATCAGCAGAGAGCATTTAGAAAAGGTCAAGGCTCTGGGTTTGCCTGAAAGGATGAGTATTTGTAGATAGTGGTTTATTTGTCCTTACGTGTTTTTTTTTTTTTAATCTGGCCCTTTCTAGTATACAGGAAAGGCTTTTTGCATTGCTAAGGCCAAATGTTCTATGGTATAAAGCATTTTGTGGCTTTAAGTTGAATTGGTTGTGTTTCAGTGAACTAATAACGTGGCACAGACTGGACCTGTTCACCATGCTGATTGGCACCTCTTGCGCCCCCTGCAGGTGAGGGGCTACGTGAAGCTGGCTGTGTCAGAGGGAGCCCAGGTGCATTGTGGGGAGGGCGTAGACACGCTGGAGCTGCCCGATCGTCACAGGGGCGGCTACTTCATGGCGCCGACGGTGCTCACCGGCGTGGAGGACGCCTCGCGGTGCATGCAGGAGGAGATCTTCGGCCCTGTGACCTGCATCACGCCCTTCGACTGCGAGGAGGAGGTTATTGGACGCGCCAACAGCGTCCGCTACGGCCTGGCGGCTGTGGTGTGGTCGCGTGACGTATCCCGGGTACATCGGGTGACACGCCGCCTTCAGGCCGGCCTGGTGTGGAGTAACTGCTGGCTTGTACGAGACCTCAACATGCCTTTTGGAGGCATGAAGTGTTCCGGCGTGGGCCGGGAGGGCGGCCGTGACTCTTACCATTTCTTCACCGAGGTGAAGACCATCACGGTCAAGCACTGAGGGTGCACTCTCTTCTGGAAGCCTTTAGAGCAGGAGTAGGTAACCCTGATCCTGGAGTGCCAGTATCCAGGTTTTCCATCCTACCTGGTCTCTGATGAACCATGCCTGATCTCAGGCAGATAGTAATAGTTCCGGGAAAACAGAAAACATGCTGGATCCCAGCACTCCAGGATCAGGGTAGCCCTGCTCTAGGGCTTCAAGGCTGGTATATACGTCTGCGTGGAGCCTACACCATGACCTATCCAAATGGCCAACGCCTTTGCAAGCATTTATAGCTATGTGCTGGTGTGTCTGTGTCTCTCAGCAATCACACTTCCGGAATGGTAGGTGATGCATAGTTTTGGATCTTGCATTTATTATTTTCCCACCCTGCGATTTATTCATTTGTCGAATCATGCAATTGAAAGAGGCAAAAAAAACAACCATTTAACAGAGTATCTATTTATGAAGTCCTGGTTACATTTGCACTGCTTCAAACTTACGGTACACAAATTTGGAAATTTTATCATTTCTCATGCATTTCCCAGTCATAAGTTAGTGCTTTTTAAGTACTTTTTACTTTTTTTTTTGTTAGTCTTGTAAAGTACAAATAAAACACTCACCGGTTCCTGCAATGCCTAGGGTGTTGTTACCTAATGCTAGGTATAAATAGCGCTTCAGTTTCAGTCAGGGGTACAAGTGCACCAGGGTATATGCTTTCTTTGCTCCTATAAATGAATGCTAACAGAGCGAACCAATCACAGTTCTTGGTCTGCATCACCGCAACGCGTAGTTACGTTTCTGGGAAGGTGCACATCAGGCTATGGCGTAGGGTCCATGGCTATGTCGTACTTGCAGCATTGATTCGACGCAGGAATATAAATCAGACTTTAGCTCAGGCAATTGCATCCAGTCTGACGAGTGAGCGAATGTATGTGACATGGCTTTAACCATGTTTCTGATTTGTTCTTCCTGTGGGCTGTGTATGTTCATGACTGTTACACTTTTCCGAGGTCCGCTAACATCTCCTCACCAGCTAAGTTAGCAGAGCATTATTAGAGTTAGTAACAGACACTTTCTGTTTCCAAACAGACCCACAGACTTCTGTAGAGGTTAGAATTTAATGGTTAGATGAAAAGGTCCTCCAGTTCCACACTAAGCCCCCTCCCCTTATTGCCCATTTGGAGGTCAAGCGTAACAAGTGGAACTGATACTATGACTGATGAAATTGACAAGAGTTAGAAAGTCAGGGATGCAATGAGATTTGTGTTGCTTGGCCCCAATAACTTCAGCTGAAACCAGAGGGAAGCCCCTTCTGAAAAAGAAGTGTAGTATCTTAGTAGAATATCAACCTCTTCAGATGGTAAGTAGTTTGTGTGATTTCCCACTAGAGGGAGCTAGAGGATTTACACAGTGACAGCTGAAAGAATGGCAAGGCTGATGGACCGCAGATTTCTTCTTTCATTTGATATTATTTAAATATTTAAAAAGAAATGGTCCAATAAAATCAATTTAAATTTTCCGGCAGCGTTTTAAATAAGCGCAAATCTATTATAGAATCTGGTTGTATGTCTTTAAATTACTCTTAATGGTGATTTAATAAATTGGGTAAACCATGAATTTCTGAGCATAATTTTGCAGCAATGTTAGTTTGCTTTCAAACTGATAACTTTAGCAGCAGTTTATCCATCATTTTCATGGGCATCCTCTGCTGCAGGGGCATGGAACGACATCTTGCACAATTTCCAGTCGTCATCTCTAGTTCAAGCCGTTACTTTGCGGTTCTGTAGTTGGTCACTGGGCCTCGTTTCATACTGGACTGGAAGGTCTGACTCATTATCCTTCACCCTGTGGTTTCTGAGTAGTACTGACAAGAATAGACTCTGTATGTATGCCAAATAAAAACTGAACTTGACAATGTGTAAGAAGGAACAACGGCAATAAATCAATGTACACGGTGTAGAAAGTGATTTGCTCGCCTGCAATGGTCATCTGGTTGGCAGATGAGGAGCCAAGATTCTGTCACGTCCTCGAGCCCCGGGAGCAGCGTCGGGTAACACCCTGGGCTCTCTCTGCTGCCTCTCACGTCTTCATTTCAGCAGAACGCTCCGCTTGCACTCCCACCCATTTTTCAGGCCAACATTGACACAGTTAAAAGCCCGAACCTATTGCTTTTGGCCCCATGCCCTGAGCACTATGTGAGGTGAAGCTGGGTTCAGCCGGCGCCCCCTGCTGGCCTGAATATGGTCCGAGTCAGCAGATTTCTTTTTCACGTTCTCACGTCGGAAGAGTGCAGAAAAGGAGAGTGTCAGGAGTCTCCTAACTTTAGCCTTGATATCTCCCTTGGGGGGGGGGGGATGCAGCTTGTCAGGACCGGCTGTCAAAAGGTGTATGGGGGGGAGGGGGGGAGGGAGGCTCCGAAATAACGGAAAAGGGAAGAGCGGGAGAATCTCCCAGAAGAGGATGACCTAGATAAAGGGAGGAGTCGCAGTGCATAAATGGCCCTTTCCAGGAAAAAAGGGATTCAAAATAGCTACAGTGACCAGGGTCAAAGGTCACCGAAAGGACTGAAAGAACCAGAGATGTCAGTGGAGGGAAGTGAGACTCTGCCCACCATCACATGACAGAAAATCATGCTGATTGAGCAAGTCAAAAAAAAAACCCAGGGAAACAGGAGTGTGGAAAAGCCCAACTCCACCCCCCAAGGATGAAGCTCAGTGGGTTCTGGGCTGATAAGAACATAGCTGAGGACACTGGCCAAGGGGTACCGCAGAAAGGTCAGAACAAATGCCGAGAAGTGGCACGTTCCTGCGATGGCCGGGTCGAGACTCTGAAGTGTGTGACCGGATGTGCGAGTCTGTGTCATGTGACCCTGCACTGGGAGAGAAACAAACATCAACCTGTTGCAATTCCAGCATTTTCTGCTCTGGTCTCTCATGGATTTCTGAAATTCTGTGTGATACTGAAATTGGTAGTTAATAGAAATAAAAAAAGAATTGACATCTATATGCCGTGTCCAATTTTTACACCAAAGCCAAAATGACAGTTTGATATGGCTCAGTGTGTAGAAAAGTGGCTATGAGTGAAATACACTTTTGCTGTCCCATGTACTGTAGGAGTTCCGGGTTGGATCTGGCTACAGGCAGATCAGGCAGATACCAGATTAGACCACATATTCCCTGATTGTGGAGAAAGTAAAATGATCATCAGTGATCTTCCTAGGGTGGCCTCCAAAGCTTTGCCCAGCACCTCTGAAGAGATATCTTGATTCTTCTGTGTGCTGGAGAACTTCCATTGTAATCCACCGGCCGCGTGGACACACATGAGGTTTCTCTGTGGCGTTCCCTGCCTCACTGGGGTCGTTGTGGGAGTGGGGGGTGGCGGATCTGCTCATCTCAGCAGAACGTGAGGTCATTCTCACTTGTCCTCTCTGGTGCTCCGTCATGAAGTTCTACTCAGGATTAATGGATTGACTTGGTAGGAAATGCCACTGCTTTCTGCTTGTGCACTGTACCCTGGCTTGTGGTGTGGTTGGGGGGGGGGCTTTCCATTACTGCCCCCCATGAGAGGGTGCTGTTGTGGGGTCTGCTTGCTGAGCCTGCATCTCTGTGGGGCTTCCACGACCATGTCTCTACATGACATGCTCATAAATGAATATAATGAGCTGATGGGGGCGCTGTGTAGCTTAGCAGGACATGCTGCGCTGCCTGTAATCCGAAGGTCACCGATTCAAATCCCAGAGTTGGTAGAGTGACTTAATAGTTGGGCCCCTGAGCAGTGCGTTTGACCCCCAATTGTACCAGTCACTGTGTTTTAGATAAATAAAATGTAAATATGCAAAGAGCAGGTGCCTCACTGGCTCTGCGATCAACTCTGCAGCTTCTGAATAATTCACATTATCCTTCTCAAGCAGACCCAAGAGCATTTCTCTGTCCTCACATGAGGCAGTTATATTCATACAGATGTGACACAAACGAAACATTCCTGTGCAGGTGCACATTAATGCGACCTTATCTCTCAAACTGACAGCCGATTATGCATGTAAATCAACAGCAGGGGGTGCTTTTGCGATTTATAGTGACAGAGGTGCTCTTGGAAGTTTGAAGGCTATGGCAGCAAATTATGTTTGCATGTTGTTGACTGCAGCTTGAACAAGTTATTGATACAGTTCAGCTTATTCGTGTCTTTCCCCTGGGCTCTGAGAAATTAAAAGCGCAGCTCCGGTAGTAAATTTCCCTGTCGGCTCTCTGTAATAATGCTCAGGACACTCCTTACTCCCTGCTCCTTGCCTGCCCCAGCAGTCACTCTGCCCTCCCTCTACTGCCAAAGAGAAATAGAGCAATGCTAACAAAACAGCTCCTAAGAGATCGAGACTTTATGGGCTTTTCTCTAAATGGCTATCTGCTACACAGGCAGGGAAATGATTGGACACGCAGACGAGAGGCGAGACTTTAGCTTGTGACGGAAGCGATCAGGTGACTGGACAGGTTGGCAGCACGTTTTCCTGGAGGTTCGGATGGCGAAGGATGTGGTGTCCTGTTCCACGTCTAACCCGAGCGGAGGCCCAGGTCCGGGCTGGAGCAGGCTCAGAGATGGCACTTGTTCTGCGTCTAACCTGAGCGGAGGCCCAGGTCCGGGCTGGAGCAGGCTCAGAGATGGCACTTGTTCCGCGTCTAACCCGAGCGGAGGCCCAGGTCCGGGCTGGAGCAGGCTCAGAGATGGCACTTGCATTCACTTACACTTCTGACCTTAGACTTGGGGCCAGTTTGGTCGTGACTTTTCTGTGCATCCAGGTTCCGCGTTTGCCATAGTGCCGCTCATGCTTCTCCGTCGCGAGCGGGCGCCATGCTCTTGCAGCTGCTTTAAAGCGAGCCAGGGAGGCAACAGAATGAAACGGCAGATCATTCTGGAACTGACCAAAAATAGACTGGATGAACTTAGTATCAAGGCATAGTCATGAACAGGGACTGCATATTTCCAGATGCCCTAATACATTGGTTATAAAGAAAAAATCAATTAAAGTATAATTATGTGTCACCCACTGAATGTGATTATAGATTGCATATTTCTTAATGTCCTAACACAGTGGTCATAAATTAATATAAAGAACAATTAAAATATAATCGTGTGTCATTCTCTGAATGTGAATGTAAATTGCGTATTTCCAGGTGTCCTAACACAATAGTCATAAATTATAATAAGAATAGAATAGTGGTACTTTATTCAGCCCCCTGGAGAAATATTGTTTTTGCCTGTCCCATCTTACTCTCCATGAGGCACACAGACACGTACAGGTGAGAGCAAGTTCATGTAAGGCTTCATGATTTTGGAGATGCCAGCATCCAGTGGAGGTTAAGGATTGTGCTCAAGTGCCAAAGAGTGGCGTCAGTCTACTGGTCACAGGATTCAAACCGGTGGCCTTCAAATTGAGCCGCATACGGCTTCAAAACAGCTGATCTTTTTCATGCCCGTACGGGACCCCTGCCCAAACAAACACTTGAACCCTAGACCCTGAGATTAAAAGTCTGCCGCTTTATCAATTGAGATATCCTGATTCACCAATGCTATGATGAAAAAGTAAAATATAATTGGGTGTTTCCCTCTGAATATAGTACACAGCGATTTTCGAGTTAATGGTAGCGAACAACAAATTTATATGATGTTGTTTAAATGACAATAAGATTAGTCATTTATTAATGTCACTAGTTTGCATGTACCTATTGCAAACAAATAAAATTACATATGTAATATTTCCACGGTCTGAGATTTTAATTATTTTATAACATGAAGTAGTTTCTTAATAAATAGTTTGAGGTGATTGCATAATGGTTGACATTAGTCATTAATCTGAGCTACACCAGCCCATCTTTCCCTGTATGCATAGCTGTTTGCATTGTGTTCAGTCTGCACATGTGGCCTTGCCCTAGTTGTGAAATCTCCCCCATGTGTTTGCGCGAAACGACGGATGTGTTTATTTTGAATTGGATGAGAAGTGACACACCACCAGAAACGCCCCCCTGACGCGATGTCGAAAAATCCCTGGGTCACTGTCCGCTGTCACCGCGTCAGGAATGGTGAGCTTTGCTCTCGTGCCACCGCCGGCAATGTCTGCGACTACCTGCCTTCGCTTCTTCTTGCCGCCGTCTCTCTGAACGCGGCCGGGTGCCTCATCTCACACCTGAGCTCCGATCGCACCCACATTCCCCACAGGACATGGCAGTGCCAAGCTTCACTGGTGTGAAAATTACCGGGGGCTCGATTTGTAATGTTTCGGTCCACCTGGATTTATAGATGTGTCAAACCCTTTTTCGGGAAAGCAGAAACGCACCACCGAAAATCACCTAACCAGAATGCCACACAATTAAAAAATGTCATTTTTTTGTATGAATATTTGGTGAAGTCGATTATAGTGCTAATATAATGGTCAAGCTACAGAGGGCATAGGAATAGCTACTGAACAAGTTTATAATCCCTACTTAAGATGAGCACTGCTTGCTTGGCAAGTATATTGCAATTAGAAGTATATTGTTAAAGTGTTTCCCTTAGAGAATCTGAAATTCCTTCCATTCAGATGAGGCCTCCAGTTTGAACTTTCTAGCAACAGGGCTGAATTGTTTATAACCTACCCTGTTCAGATGAGTGGCCTCTATTCAGCCATCCTCAGTGGTGTTACTCAAAGGCGATTGGCTGACAATTGACTTGCTGGATGTGTTTTGTATTGTAGGGAGAGTCCATCCATCTGCTACCCTCTTATCAGGGGTACAGGTTCACAAGGAGCTGGGAGCTCATCCCATGGGCAAGGGGACACCCAGCACAGGATGGATGATTCAGACGACAGTGGGAGAAACACAGAATGCCTAGCTTCATGGGAAGAGCACACACAATCTCCCACATGGGAAGATCACATACACATACACACACAATCTCCCACATGGGAAGATCACATACACAT
>JAODKF010000045.1:9029547-9052938 GCA_026779585.1 Mormyrus proboscirostris | reverse complement strand
CACACAATCTCCCACATGGGAAGATCACATACACATACACACACAATCTCCCACATGGGAAGATCACATACACATACTCACACAATCTCCCATATGGGAAGATCACATACACATACACACACTCACACATACACACACAATCTCCCACATGGGAAGATCACATACACATACACACACTCACACATACCCACACAATCTCCCAGCAGTCCTACCCACTGAGCCACCATTTCTCCATGAACAGCGTAGCTGCAAAGAACATTTGAACTATGTGCTAAGTGCTCATATGTTTGCTTTGTTTCCTGACTGGTAATCACTGAATTCATACACTCACTGGCCAGTTAATTAGGCACACCTGTTTGTTAATGCAAGAAGTCTGATCCCATAAATAGCAAAGTATGTGGCTTCAACTGAATATATACAGTCTGCAAACAGGACGAAAACATCCAGAATTTGTGCAGCTGAGCAGCAGAATGGCCAATACGTGATCGTGGTGATTTTGAAGCTGATGGTTCCAGCATCTCAGAAGCAGCCTCCCTCCTGAGACTTTTACACATGGAATGGTGAGAGAACAAAAAAAAAAAAATCCAGTCGGGGGCATTTCTATGGCTGAAAACACCATGTTAATGAGGGAGGTCAGAGGAGAACGGCCAGACTCGTTAAAGCTAACAGGAAGGCCACAAGTGCAAAAATAACTGCTCAGTGGTGTTCGGGAAGGCTTATTTCAACGCAAACTTATCAACCCTTGAACTGGTATGACAGATAATAAGGGGTCCTACCTGCTACTACATAGGGGTGCCCAACAAAGTGCCTGCTGGTTGTATATTTGTTTAGCATTGTTTCAGCACAATCTGGCTTTTTATGAAGCGATTCCTCTTCAGAGCCCTTCCTGGGTGAGGCAGTGGCTTGCTTCATGTCAATACTGCGTACTGAAAGCCCAGGACAAGGAAAACAATCAAATGGGTGGAGGTTCCTTTCACGGGCCCGCTGACCAATCAGGCGCAGGGAGTTTATTAAATAAAATAGAAAACTTTCCGGGGCATTCAGAGCGACATCTTAATGTGCTCACGTCGGCCGACCACTGGCAGGAAACCCACTTTGAATTGACGCTGACAGACCAAAGTGGTATTGGTGGTACAGGCACGTAGGCACGACACACCCGCGTAGCAGAGACGGGCAGGGCTTGCTCCGGGCACGTCGTCCATCAGCACAGGGACCTGGGCTGAAGGCTGCAGTTACCTGAGATGGCACTCAGGTCTCCCATTGTGAAGAGGTGCAGTTTTAATTATGAGGTCACGCCAATTCATTATGACCTAATTGCTTTCTGTAGGCCAATCAGTAAGCATGTCACACATGGTCTGGTTTCACTTGTGGTTTAATTTTTTCTGCATTTTTGGTCAATGAGCTACATCTCACACTGTAAAACTGAGCGAAATCCTTCACTTTTAACTGAAGTTAATTTATTTCAGGAATTCTTATCGGACAATATTTTAACCAAGACACATTTGCCACAATTATTGGCACCTCCTAGAAACGTCATTGAGCATGTTCCTCATTCTATTTGACTTTAAGTTCACCTGAGAGGCTTGTTTTACTTAGGTATAAACCCGAGGTGACACAGAGGCCTAATACCCTTAGTTGTTCATGAACATAAGAGTAGAGAAGCAAGACGACTTAGCGTGAACCTTCATATATCATCAGGCAATGGCTATTAAAATAGCTGCATGCCTAATAATTCCCAATTCTGCTATTACGGTAATAATTAAGAAGTTAAAAACAGCAGGAGCTGTAATGAACCAGCACGACCCTGCCTGAAGGAGGACACAAATGTTTTTTGCCCATATGCAGTGATGAGAATAGTTAGAGGGGGCAAAAATTCTCCAGGGGTCGCTGCTGGAGACTCGCAGAAGAGGGTGGCATCTTGGGGTCACTAGGTTTCCAAAACCTCCAAGCTATCTGGATGACATGACAGAAGAAAGCCTTTGCTTTCATCACATCACAAATATCAGCTCCTGCAGTTCACTAGATGTTACTGGAACTGGGTTCCATGGTCAGATGGTCAGGTTTGGTGTAAAATAAAAGCCTGATCTGCATTGTTAAATATGGTGGGGGATCTGTGATATTGTGGGGCTGTTTTTCTCCCAAGGCCTTCAGAACCTTGTTAGGTTACATGGTGTCAGGGACTCCATGAAGTACCAAGATTAGATTAGATTAGATTCAACTTTATTGTCATTACACATGTACAAGTACAAGGCAACGAAATGCAGTAGAGAGAGACTAACATGTTTCATAATCATAATCTGGCTGCTTCTGTCATGAACCTAAAAGTAAGTCATGGTTGGATCTTCCAGGATGGACACTGATCCAAGACAAACCTCCAAATTCACACAAAGTGTCCCAGTGACCACAGAATCGAGCTTTTGCTATGGCCACCCCAGTCCCCTGACCCAAACCTCTCTAGGGTAAAGCTGAAGAGGAGAGATTATCTATAACACCAGGGGATCTGGAGTGGTTCCGTATTGAGGAAAGGTCTCAATTTTCTGCTCTGCATTCTCAAAAATCATCAAGCACCACATGAGAAGAACCCAGTGCCGTTATGTTGGCAAAGGGAATTCGCATGAAGTACTAAATGCAAGGGTGCTGATATTTATCGAAAGAAATATGAATGTTGAATTGCCTCCATTGCTAGGCTTTGTGTTAAAGTCCCTTTGGCACGTTGATGTGACATGTGGAATTTACATCCGCAGCCCAAGCCCGTCACGTGACGCCTTCGAAGGGCTGCCGTGGCCGTGCCCTCCGAGGAATGCGGCAGCCATGCACCAGTTTGCTCAGAAACGGGAGGGAAATCGCATTTTTTTTTACTTTTTGTTTTTGTTTTTCTTTTTGGGAGGTGGGGTCATCTGTAAAGTTCAGGGCTGTGACGTAGCCTGTCATGTGTTCCATGAAGAGCCCCCATGCATGTGTCTTTGTGTCATACTCCCAACAAATAGCGCCTGTCGACTGCTGCCAATGATTGAGATCCAGAGGCTTGCCGGTGTGCTGGGGATGGGGAGTCATGGGTGCAGGGACGGATCTAAGAGGCAGCCAAGGGTGGCCACCCCAGCTGCGACCCCTCACCGAAAAATAAAAGTGAAATATTGAGCATTTAATTCTGCAAGCCAGAGCTGCCCGATTGGTCGATCAGTCAATTGTGGCGTGTTTCCAACACGATCACGAGATGATTAATGGATAAAGCTCGCCAGGGTATCCCACCCCACCCTCGGTTGTCAAAATATGACCCCACTGCCACCCCGGTAAAATCATTGGGTCCCGTCTGCCCGCCCCATTGGCTCCACCCCCACATGGGTGCTGGGTGTGACGCACGATTCACTCGGGTCCAGGTAAATATTTTCAAATATCTTCTGCCTGAAGACCGTAAACAAGTTGACGGGGGTGTCCCCGTGCCATCCAGGGAAAGAGATTCAGGGAAAGCAGCATCGCTGTAGATGGCCACTGTCATACGGGGGCTCAGTGATGTCTGCCGCAGTCGGAGGGGGTGGGCCACTAGTCTCCCCGCAGCAGGGAGCCGGTCAGAGGACAGGAACAGACTGCCAGAGACACCCCCACACTGACTCCACTAAAGACAAACAGAGAGTGGAGATGAGGCCCCTTCTGCCATGAACAGGAAACCCCCCCCGGTCAAGTTCCTGCATTCGCGCTTCTGTGCAAACAATACACGGGCTGCCCTGACTCCAGCCAGTCTCGAGGACGGAGCTTCAAACAGCCTGCCTGTCACTAACCCCCCCCCACAGGAGGCTTGGATGCTATAGCCAGTGGCCAAATGAAACAGGTCTGACCGATCCAGTCACGTAGCAGAAGAACCAAAGATAAAGACTAATGTTTAAAAGCCATTAAGTATAAACGTCACATTCCAGTAAGGTTTCTGAAAAGAGAATGTTACTTCCTGAACTCACTGGCCTGTAGATCTTCACTGTCGAATTAGGTGTTTAAGTAAAGGCCGCCTCTCCCAAAACATTAGGTCTACTTTCTTGTAATTAAATATTTTGCCCAGATATGACCCAAAGCACCATTGTCAGTTAGAAGTTGCTTGTTGCTAATCCCAAAGGCCAGTCGTAGTTCAGGATTGTTGAATTCCAAAACCAATGACAATAAATAAAAGGTTGGAAGACTGAAAATATCTATATATAAAAGTGGCAGCCAAATGTGTAGTAACTGTGGTATAAGCACCTGATGGTTTTAAAACATATAATGCACAGCTTTCGTGCATTAACATATTGAATTAGATTTAAAGATTCAATGTAACTATTTTTTGTTTTTGGCATTATTTCCTCGTCTAGACTATACTGTCTGTCTTACGTTTATATGTTATTATTACATCTTCATATTGTTTATTACTTCTTGCCCTCTGACCAATGAGGAGCGATACCTCTTCTCACATCGTGACCCAACACATGCAGAGCAGCAGTGACAATTAGGCCACTGTGTCTCTGACATGAAGAGGCTGGGGCCCCCTGTCCCTGCTCACACGGCCGCCTGGCTGGCGCTGCTCTGGAGCATCGTGACGGTGGAGGAGGCCTCTGTGGCGGCAGAGGGACGAGCAGGTCATCACCCCGCTTCCTTCATCCTATTTAAAGCCTGCCGTGTGGTGAAAGGCAGCGCCCGCCCGCCCGCTTGGGGAGGGGGACGCCTGCACTCTGAGGAGCATTTCCGGGCGTGGTCGCCCCAGACTGCCGGCTCGGGGCCTGGAAGAGGCTGCGTCTTCCCCCTGCACTCTGATTGGAGGTCCGCCACTGCCCGAGACTCCCGGCCAGCTACCAGAGACACACCACTGACTGATTTAACCATTAATCACAGTGCCACGAGCGCAACAATGAAAGTGGGCCTCTTTTGTTCTTTCATAGTCACTATAGTCACTTCAAAAGAGGCATCTTTCAGCGTTGGAGGCCGGTTGACGGTGCGTTTTTCCACCACCCTGCCCCCCCTCCCCCCAGGAGGCTGATAAGCATCTAATCTTCCCAGAGCCCCCTCCCACCCCTTTATATCCTGGTCAGACTTTGAAATTGAATCATTTTCGATTTACAAACTTCAGATCTGTCTGTATAGACGGTGGTTTGTTCAAGCTGCAGTGACTTTATTCTGGATGCCAGGGGTCAGGTCTGTACCATCTTAATGAGACAGAAGAACTCAAAGGCAAATAGACAGAGTCTATTTGTACAGTCCCTGAGTAACGGTTACACTTTCCCCCCAGTTTCTGTGGATGTGTGAAAGGAGCTTAGAATTTTTCAACAGACGTTTTCAACAGAGATCCTTCTCATCTTTACACTCGCAGATTAGCTATCTATGTATTTGTGGGGAATCTCCATTCATTTCTAACCAAATCCCAACAATGATGACCTTGACCCAGCCCTAACCTTAACCATGAGTAACCAAACAAAATATGAGACCTTGGGCCTTTTCACATTTTTGATTGCATTCACTGTTCTTTGTGGGGACTATGTTTTTATTACATTGTGAGGGACATTTGGTCCCCACAATGTAATACAAATCTAATCCACACACACACAAAGATGGCTTAGCCTTAAGTTTTTATCTCCAAAGCTTGGATGGTGCTTTTCCCTGGAAGCTGTTAATGGTCATATAGAACAGCACATTTTTTAAACCTGCAGGTGAGATTTTTTTTCCCCAGGTTTGAATGCAATGAGACTGTAATATCCAGTAGATACTGTAGCTGGTTAGCAGGACAAGCATTTTAATAGATATCATCGCAGAAAACTTAACTCATACGTGTCATATTTGGGGCCAGATACGGTCTATGGTGATAAATATTAGCAGCTTAGCTGAAATGTGCCCAGCCCAGCGGATAACCCCATTTCAGCAGATTTGTCTCAATGGCAGAGTCCTGCCCATGATAAAGTGCTTGTGGCGTAGAGCCGCTGTGTTTCCGCAGTGCCCCTGGCAGGGCACAGTCACTGGGCGGGCTGGCACTGGCCCTCCGCATTTTGTGTCGAGTCTCCTCAGCGACACGGGCAACTGCGGCGGACGCTATTTATAATCGGCTTACGTAAACGTCTGTCCAGCTGCCGGATGCGTCACTTCGGTGCAGGCGAAGAAGCTGTGGAGCTGTGGAGCTGTGGGCCCCTGGGGATTCCCACAGGCATGGAGGGCCGCGATTATAAAAAGAGCAAATGGCAGAAAGATGGCAGCGATGGCCAAGTCACGATACATCCACGCTGGAGCAGTCCAATGTGCTGTTTGGTTGAGTAAATCTTTTTTCAGTTACCATTAGTTACCATTTATGCCCAGGATTTGGGCCACTTGCTTTAAATAACTCTAAATGCCCCTTAGGCATCTGGACCTAAGCTTGATTCTGATTGATTGGAGAAACAGCTACTGTATTTGGGTGTAACCAAGCACCAACAGGAAGTGTGTCAATCTCAGTGCCTCGTCTCTTGCGTGCGAAGAGGCAGGGGTAACTCTCCTTCAGCTTTGTGGCGGATTGATGGGCACCTTATGAATGTGCCGGACAACCTGGAACTTTTATTCGCTGTGGCTGCATTGTGATGTGAGAGTTATTATTCCCAGTGATGATGTTGGGGTGTGAGATTTGCCATCCTCATTGACAATAAGGGAGTGTGAGATTCGCTGTCCTCATTGATGCAAAGGAACGTGAGATCTGGCATTGCGATGCTGTGGGCGGACTTAGACCCGGAGCCTCAGAGGGAGGGTATGGACACCGGAGCTCACAGATTTAAATGAGTAAAAACAGGTACAACCGAGGAGCTGGGGAATTATCTGCAACTCTACTCTACTCCTACCACAGCATAAACCTGTATTTGAATATTAAACACCATATAAGCTTTGTAACACTGTAAAAAATTAATGATAAGCCATTGCCCTGCATGCAAATGGACTATTGTTAAAAGAAGTTACTACCTGACTTTAGCCCTTCTTGTTACACATCCTCTCTGCACTGAGGGCTCCCTATATCTTATGATATAAAGCCGCAGTAGACTTTGGCTGGCTGACTCTCCCCTCTGCATTTCTCCACCTGTGATATAATTAGCTCCCCTGCGTGCTCCAGTGAGGAGTGCTTGTGCATATTATATGAACTGTACTAACAAGCAAGCAATATTTAAATGTATATATAAATAGATAAACCAACAAACAAAGACTTGATTCTGTCTTCCAACACGAGCAGATCAGGTTAATTTTAGACAAATTCTCTTCTCTGCAATTGGTCAGCACAAAGCGGACATAAACTAATTGACATTGATATCTGGCCTTATAATGAATTTCTCCTGTTAGAGAGTTGGGCGAAGTTCCCAGTTAAAGAGGTGTCAGACTCCTCAGAGTCATTCTGAAGAGTATGATAGAGCCCTGCTGAGTCTATGCTTCTGATTACACCAAATGACTCAGGCCCTTTTTGCAGAAGGAAGTTCTTCAAAACACCAATAATGAAACAGTGGAAACCTGAGATCATCTGGGAGCTCAAGCATGACATCAAATCAGAAGTGTGCTTGATGGGAAGTGTCTGTGAGGTAACCTGCCGTCGAGTCTGCCTTTTCTTTATCTTCACTCATGCTTAGTACACTCATTATTTTATTTACGAGGGCCTGGGGTGGGAGGGGGGGGGTGGGTGCTTACAGTAACAATACTCCTCCTCAGTTGACTACATAGGAGAAGTTTATTTCCAGAAAGTCATATGGAATCCTGTGAGCATCACATGCTGCATGGGAATTGAGTGTGTCTTCATATTATGTAATAAGGTTGTTGTGTGGCTTCAACTTTGCTGTCAGCACGTCAACAAATGCATCGTTCTTGGGCTGGGTGATGATTTGTTAGTTGGCGGATACGGAAACGCCCCCAGGTGTGTACGGGTTGGGTGTTTGGTCGGTATGTACTCCATCAAAAGCTATGGATGAGAAGTGAGGATGACCTTGGGCCTCCTTCTGGTGACTCATGACTTGTGACAGCCTCTGCGGTTGTAGGTGTGGTTGTAGGGTGGTTGCAGGGTGATTGTAGGGTGGTTGTGGGGGATCAGTGTGCGGAGTGCAGGGCTCTGGTCTATTTTGAGGATAGCTGCTGACATGGAGTTCTCAGCTGAAGGGTTTCTTTGCAGAATTATTTAGCAGAGGTCCACAGAAACAGAAGCAGCGAGTGACTGCTTTGATCTTGAATAGCCTCGATAACCACACAGGCTATTTTGTTTTGACAAGCCCGTGCGGACCTATTTACTTACTGCTTTTCTGTCTGGCTCGGTGTGCCGTTTTGCGTATGAACAATGCCATGTTATCACGTTACAGATATCATCGCTATTGTCCTTACGCTGTGCTTATTTATTCTCATGTCTGTGCACACTCAATATACAAACACAGCTTTATTTTAACTTTATGTTAACCTATGGGTCTGTTTCGGGTCTTTCTAAATTTTTTGTATCAAATAATTTGACAATATATGCATTCTATTTTCTCAACTTTAGTCTGTTAATTTAGATGCATAGTATTATTGTCCGTTTGTTTATTCATTCATCCATTCATTAATTTTTATTACTCCTTGCCCAGTGTATACCCCAGCCTTGTGCCTTATGCTGCCTGGGATTGGCTGCAGGCCCCTCTGTGACCATGACCAGGATGTGTGGTTAGAAGATGGATGTATTTTTATTATCGCTACTGTTTTCTTTTTAACCGGCACCTTTTAGTGGTATTTATACAGCTGGATATCATGCTGGAGTCACAGGCACAACAGACAGCTTTGTCAGCGGATGTCACCTGGGGGTCTTTCAAGTCTGTAGTCCGTGTCGCGAACCACACACTGAGTTTGGGCTGTGCATGCTGATGTTCACTGACGACACACGGGGACTGTGGTGTTTAACGTTAGCTGCGTCTGTGCAGACTTCCACTTTAGCGCCACCCAAGCACCCGTCAGATTAATCGCGGTAAAGCCACAGACACGGAGAGTTAACTCTCGCTTCTGGGCGAGCTCTAGACTCCGACTCTGTCGACTTTGATAGGAAGCCTTCATTAATATGTCCGTCAATCCCGCTGTTACCCATTGGTGATGGCTGGCTGCCTCCCCCCACGCCACTTTATGCAAATCAGCCGCAGATTTTGGCAGTGAGCTTCGCGCAGGGGTGATGGATAATGGGGCTGATGGCCATTGCGTTCCTGCTTTATGGGATTGGTATCAGTCGGCTCGTTTACGTGCGCGGCTAAAATGAGCTATGGTCCAGGTACGCTTTTTCCGGTTGACCCATTACGTCACAGATGTTAAACGTAATATAAGTAATAATAATAAATACGAGCACAAATGAAGTGACCCAAGCTTTAACTGTGATCTGGTCGGAAAAACCTGAGATCAGGATAGCATAAGAAGAAATAGCATAAGAAGTATTTTGTATAATAAAGTATGCCAGCACAGTCTAGGAATGATTTAAACGCATGCAGCGCTCATGTAGAAGCAGCAGAGGTAAACTTTAATGAATGAATGAATGCCTTTTTATTTTCACTATACACATGTATAATGAGATTAAGAGCATCACCTTCAGTGCAAACATGTACACACGACAAACAATAACAAATAGTGCAAGAGTCCTGTAGCGCTATATACATTTGTAATAAATAACTAAGTAGGGTTTTAAAAATATGAATATACAATGTGATATGCAGTGTATTACACGGTAATGATCATGTGGTATTGCACAGTACACGGTATTGCACAGTTATCAATACTATTAGGTAATGGATATTGCACAGTTGATGGAAGGAAGTCCAGGGGTTCGGGGGTTAGACTATGCAGTCTACTGTCCAGGCAGTGCATGTGTATGTTTAGGGTGATTATGGCTTTTGGGGGAAAAAAGTTTTTTTTTTTTTCTGTGACAAAGTAAAAATGTTTTAGTGAAACTCTCTGCTATAATATCCAAACCAAATCGTACTAGAGCCATTTTTCGAATTCAGTGCGAAATATCATACCTCTCATTCTGACCCAGCACCATTATGTTTTTATGCCAGTGGAAAACCAACACCTTGAAGTACCATACTTTCGGTACCTTCTTGATGTACCAAAATCACACCTTGAAGTACCATATTTTTAGTACCTTCTTGAGTTACCAAAGTCACACCTTGAAGTACCATATTTTTAGTACCTTCTTGATGTACCAAAGTCACACCTTGAAGTACCATACTTTTGGTACCTTCTTGAAGTACCAAAGTCACACCTTGAAGTACCATACTTTTGGTACCTTCTTGAAGTACTAACCCCAATGGTTATCCCAGTGGACTGTGAAATATGCGCAGAGCGCCAGGGCCAGGTTGAGTTAAACATATACATGCAAAAGTAAATCGCATTACCTGGGTGTCTTAGTTCAACTTCAAGGAATTTCAATCGGTACATGTACTTTAAAAGTCCGGTTTCAGTCAGACTAATACAATAATTCAGTTTTCTTAGTGTGCATGTCAATGTACTGAGTGAGTGAGGATGTGAAAGTGGAAGGAGCTCTAGGTCAATAGGAGCTTTGTTCTGTGGAGAGGAAGGTTGGTCTGATCCCTATCTATGGAGGTGGGTGTCTCATTTCAAGGTTCCAGGTTTCCATGTAACCATGACAGATGGAACCTCAAACTGTGGTTTTCTCTGAATGCTGTAAGACATTTAGTTACACTGGGCTCATTTCAAAAACAATGCAAAGAAAAATCTGTGGCATTGCAAACACCCTAAATGTTTGTTTTTGAAATTCTTAAAGAATCATAGCAATTGCAAATCTTTAAATAGTATGCTGTACCATCATGTACCATGTCAAAAAGCACTACTTTATATAGATTGCATTTCATGTTTCTGAGATCATTAATATCATTTATGGTTGTATGCATAGTAATGAAAAGATTCTCTATTGCTAATTACAGTATTTGGGATGAAGGAATATATTACACTTTACATTAAACCTGTACGTAATTGCAGTTATGAGCAAATTCTATGAATAATTCGCCCAGTAACTGACATCCTGTCTTCTGCCTTGTGACCCGCGGTTTCTTGGATAGGCTCCAGAAGGACTATAACCTTGTACTAGATAAGCAGTTGATGGATGGATGGATGGATGGATGGAAGGAATGTCCCTCAGTGTGACCCTTATGGTCAGGTTATTATTATGAAGATAAGATTAAAAGACGATCTGGATGACAGCTCATCAGCGTAGTCCTTGTCTTGTACTGTTTTTATACTGAAATTCAATTGTTTTCTTGGTTATTGGCTTTAGGATGCTTACATGAATAATATTAGGCATTAATTAGGTTGAAACAAACAAAAGCATGATATTAAAAGCATGAATGGAATGTTCTAGAGTCACTCCCCACTCCCTTTAAATTCAAAAATATTATTTAAAGCTGGGTGGCCTGGAGGGATTTGTATTCCCGTTCTGAGGTGAGGGATTTCAGTATCTGCCCTGAACTCGCGCAGTGTGAAGTGCTGTATAAATCAGATTTCCATTTCAAAGGCCGTTGGAATAAAAGTTTTTCTTAACTAGTTTTCCCCGAACCCGCAGCTGAGGACACGGCTTGCAGAGTGAGCGGGGGAGGATCCCGCCTCCTGTGGCTCGTGCGGCCTTTCGCCGCCGTTCTGCGCCTCCAAGACGCGCATCTCGCTCACGCCGATGCCTTTCCTTCATCACTGTCATCATTTCCGCTTTCTGCTGTAGCTCCTGTCATTTTTGCTCCCCAAACTACCATAAAAACAAAGATGAATGACTTTAAGATCATATTTATAGCTGATAATGACATGCAAAGAAGGTTATGCAATGCCGTGGCAACACTGGATTTTTGGTTAAATATGGATGGTTTATTTAGATATCATTTTGATTAAGCACAAACATATAAAGCAATTTTGCATATTTATACCTGCTGAATCTTCAAATCTGATTGGTCAGAATGGTACTAATTAATATCCTATAAAGTAGTGCCAGTCAGGCAAATCACAGTAGTAAATCACTGCGCTATTATAATCTTAACTAACATTACTAAAATTCCAGAAGTAGAACTTAAAATTAATGGAAACTAATCAGAAATGCTTACTCTTTGGTAGACAATAGTAGTTGTACTAGTGTGTTTTTGGGTGCATCTTTGCTTTTTCAAAAAGTACAATGCCTTGCTTGTCATGCATTAACACTTAAATGACTTAAGTGCAGTGTATCTTGGTACTTCTTTGAATAAAGAACAGTACAGTACTCTTTCAACCCTGTTGCCCTCAGTGGAACATTCCAGTATGTGTCATATTTATTAGCTCACTAGCAGAACTGCAGTCAAATGAAAATGCCCAGCGAAAGGCCACCTCAGTGTAGGTACCAAAGTGCTCGACATCATTTGATGAAGAAATAAACTGACGCTGTATCCTTCCAGGGTGATGAAGACATTCCATATTACAAAAACATTTCAGCGGAATGTCGCAAATTCTGCCTTGAGAATGCCGAGCTGCAGATGGAATTAATCTGACCGGGTGAAATTCTCTGCAAAGTTTGCTGACACAGGCAGTCATCGTTAGCATAACCATACTGAACAGGGCCCTACAAATGTAACAAAGAATTACTGTAAAAGAACTCGAGACTATAATGGAGTATTACAGCTTTAATAGAACTTCACAGGTAGAAAAGAGCAGAGGTCCAGGTACTGCGTTTTGGGGAACTTTTGTACTGACAGGTATTCTCCATTAACATATAATAAAATGCATTCAGAGAAAGGGATTTATGAAATGCTAATCAGACTACAGTTTACTCCAAATTTTAAATGTAAATCTATTCTGTCCATTAAAGTCTTTCAGCTCTGTGGATTAGTACAATCTGATCTTCATTAGACTGTGCAAACATTAGGTTAGAACTTCTGCTGAAAACTGAAAATAATTCTGTACAGACAGATATTCTCCTTTAATATTTAATAAAATGCATTTATGGAAAGCGATTTATTAAACACCAGTCAGGCAACTTTTTGCTCTCAATTTTAAATTTAAATCTATTCTGTCTATTAAAGTCTTTCCGGACTGTGGATAGGTGCAGTCTAGCCTTTGCTGGGCTGAAAAACCTTTAGGTTAGAACTTCTGTCAAAAAATGGTGATAATTTATGTGGAACAAAACAAATAATTAACAAATTATTATGTACCAAAGAGTAACCTGAGTGGAACTGAGAAGTGCGATGGCTATCACCTCATGGCAGTGCGTGTTCAGCAACTGATGAGTGAGTTCTGGCTAACTAACAGATACTAGAAGTTTCTGTTAGTTGTTTTTGTTTAAGCAATGGGCATGATCTGTGTAAAGGTTGAAAGATTTTGTATTTAGGAGTATAACACGGTTTTTATAAAACAAGATGCAAATACTTATTTATGAACAATATAATAACCATACTGTCATCAAGGACAATACATTTTTTCCTATAATCAGCTGAGGCCCTCTAGATCATTTCAAGCTGAGAAAACCCTCCTGAGCCAACGGGTAAATGCTGCACGGGACGCACCCATCTAAGGATACTTTGCTGTCTGACAGGAGTTGGACAGAGGGAGGCTGAAATGTGAGAACCTGAGGTCCTGCATGTTCACCAGGGGGCAGACACGGTCTGGTGATAGTAGTGACGACCACGGGTTCTGCCACACCCCCTCGGACGGTATATGCTGTCCAAGAAACAGAACATTTCGGACAAGCCGCCTCGGTAATTGACCGTAGATCGCTATGATTCTGCGCGACTTTCTCATCCGAATAAATGTCATGTCTCCCAGTGCAAACACAAAAACTATATTTCAGTACGCTTGTCAATTACCATTGGGGTCAGTTTGGTTCATGCCTCTCAGAGTCCTGCACCAGTTTACCTGGAGGTTTCTTGAAGGCTTGTGACAAAGATGTAAGGAAATGTCGAACAGGAAGGCAGATTTTTAGCCTTGCAGTGCTAAATTTTAAGTGGACATTTTGTAAATTTTCCAATTTTGTATATATTTGAAGATTTCCGAGCAATCTGCTTTTGCATATTTGAATTGTAAAAATGCACAAAAAAGGAAGTTTCTGTTAAGCAGCCTTTTAAAGTCTTGCTGCTGTGACAGTCGGCCATGTCTCATCCTTTGATGAGACAGCACTCTTATCGCCTCTCCTGCTGTCACGCTGGTTCACACGGACCTCTGTATCAGTCACACTCAAGGCATATTAGTGGGTCATCGGTGATGGGGACACCTGTGATGTCATGACATAGACAGCCAGTATTCAATGGGTGGGAGTGGGTTCAGACACAAACAGGCGACACACAAACACACACACATACACACACAATGCTTCCGAGGTAAAGGCAGGCACAAGGTTTACTCTCGATATGCGTATGAGTAAGATGTGTTTATTCACTGCAGAATACCATTAGCTTTAGTTATACTCGTGAGATAAGGAGCAGGCAGAGTGTACCCCAAGCAGAGTCATGCTCGTGAGAAAATGAGTGTATCCCAGGTAGAGTTATACTCGTGTGATAATGAGCAGGCAGACTGTACCCCAAGCAGAGTCATGCTTGTGAGATAATGAGCAGGCAGAGTGTACCTCAAGCAGAGTCAGGCTCATGAGATAATAAGCAGGCAGAGTGTACCCCAAGCAGCGTTATACTCATGAGATAATGAGTGTACCCCAGGTAGAGTCATGCTCATGAAATCTGTTATATCCCCTGAGAGCCAGAGCTGATATTCCATGCACTTAAAAAAATTGAGGAATTTTCAAAGCTTTTCATTCTTGTTTCATGATGCTAAAAATTCTCTATGAAAGTTGCATCTCTTTTGCTGGCATGAAATTTAAGAACACAGTTGTTAGAGCTAGCTGAAGTGGGGCTGAATTTGCATTGCCTGGAGGAGACAAGTTATAACTTCATATGGTCCCTTCACCGTCTAGTCATTCTAAGGATTCATTTTGAATGTCACATTTTCCCTTTAGAGTCTAAAACAGAGACGGCATATGACTGTTGTCTAATTTTACTCCTGCAAATCTGGTTTGGAAAATTAACTTGTTCAGATTATTATAGTATGGTTTCTGTAATGTCTCCCGTCCCCATGAAAAAATCATCCTATCGTTAAGTCTTGTTCTATCGCTCTCACGCTAGAACTACTTTTGAGAAACACAGATTGAGATAATGACTGCTGTCGTCTAATCGTTTTTATTGGGGGAGTAAACAAGCATACGTCAAATAAAGTCATATCTGATGAGTGCCGACGTCATTCGCTGACTTACATCTGCAGACACCGCAGTTTTTTTTCGTTGCTGTTTTTTTTAGCTAATAGGTGCGTTGGGACTATAAGAAGATAGACGTTATTTCCTGGGACAGTGCAAAGCTGTCTGAGAGTTTTCAGTCATGTATTTCAACTTTGAGGCGTGGCCTTATTCAAGATTCCGTGAGCCAACATAAATAGTATAATTCAAGCTTCCCAGATATTTTATTTTCTATGTGCAACAAGTAATGATTGCTAGTTCAGCTATAGAGTACAAAGAACTAACAGTACATAAACACATAATAATTAAATATTAAACAATAAATAAAACTATTAAACAATTACACATTTTCTTTCACATAGACAGATGTACGTAATATTGCAGCAGCCTATGTATGTTTAGGCTTTCGTATCCCTTTCTTCAGGGTCATTCAATCGTATAGGTGACAGAGGCGACCGCCTAGGGCACCATCTTATGAGGGGGTGCCATCTTGTCAGCCAATTTCATTTTACTTTGGATGGGGGGGGGCGCAAGTGGTGATGCTTGTCTAGGGCACCACATTGGCTAGGACTGGTAAAGCCTTCCTTAGCCATCTCAGGAAGTGATGTCACTAGCATGCTTTCATGAGGACTGATCTCTGTCCATCTCAGGCTTTCTGATATCTGGAGTTTGAGACACCTGAACTTGCTAACTTGGAGAGCTGTCAGTGGTGACTGGTGAGTGACTCCTGCTGTTCCCCCTGAAGTTTACAACAGTATTTGTTTGGGGGATGTTCTGGGGGAGATTATTGTGGAGGCACCGTCCACATGCTCCATCTCCTTGCTCCTTTATGAGGATTCGTCACTATGGATACTGATGAGGACGATTATTATGGTATCACCAATAAACTTGATGATGTGATTGCTTCTGAATTTATTCACACAGTCATGTAAGAAGTATTGGGGAGTCCCGATGTTTGTGGTTGGAAAGAATGGAAAGAGAGATATTTACCATCTCTCCAGGAGCCAGGAGCAGGTGGAGTTGCTGAGAGCCTGTGAAGTTCAACCACCTGCTTGCCAGGCAAGATGGTGCTGAAGGCAGAGCTGAATTTGAATAACATCCTGGTGTTTTTTCTGTTGTCCAGAAAGACAATGTCATCTACTGACCTGTTCCTCTGGTATGCAAACTGTAGGGGTCCCAGAGAGGCAGGTTCAGGACTGTATGTGGTCCAGAATAATGCTGCTTATGTGTCCTATGTGAAGCTAATACTGAAGTTAATGCTGTAGTTATTCAGACAATGTACTTTTGATGTTTTCACCGGGGGGCACAATTGCACAGTGGGATAGTGGACAGGAACAAAAATGTGAAGATGTCAGTGAAAACAGGCCAGCTGTGCTCTGCATGTCTGTCTTCAAAACACAGGAAATGATGTAATCAGGTCTGGCAGATCTGCAGTCTTCAACCTTGCTGAATGTCCTCCCCACGTCCTGTTCAGGCACTTGCAGCGCAAATACTCCTGGTTTCCATGGACCTTTGGGCGAGTGGTTCATATTTTGATCCTCAAACCTTGCATAAAATTGTTCAGCTTGAATTGGTAATGTAACATTAGGAACTGTAATCTGATGCCTCTGTCCTGTGTAGCTGGCGAGTCCTGTAGGCCCTGCGTCAGCACCCGCATATTGTGATTCCATCTTCCTGTCATTCTTGGATCTCCTGAACTGCTGATGGTTTCTGGAGTTGAAAACATCAGATCATTCTTCCAGTTGCCTTTTTAAGTAATTGTTGATCCGGGGTTTTGGGTTGGAACACTAGAAACACAAGTATCAACACAATGTTTGATATATTGTGTCCACGTTGCAGTCTTTGCATTCAAAGCAGTCAGCAAGGTACTGCTTCACCTTGTGAGTGCTCCACAGACCTCTCTGTGGGAGGGGGGGGTGGTTTCAGCCGTTGTTTATATCCCGGTCGCAGTGGGGTGGAGCGTGGTTGGGCCAGGAGATGCAGCCGGGCTTGTTGCTCCCCTTTAATGCCGGTGTTGCCGTGTCCTGGCGTGTTCCTGACTCTGGTTGCTGTTTTGTGCTGGTGAATCTTCCACAGCACTTTGTAAAGTCCCCCTTGATGATTAATCAGCCTTGGGGTTCACCCTCCTGTCTGCTTATCGCGCAGCGCAACTCGCAAAGCATTCGCTCGCAGCTGACTGGATAACGGAGCTTAATTCCCGTAGCAGGTAGCAGGGCCAACATCTAACCATAAGGTGCTCATGCCGTGTATAAGAAGCCCTTTGCGTTCTTCCATGGGGCTCTTTCGCTGCATGATCCTGTTCCGAGGGCTTTTATTCTGTTTTCATTAAGCAATGTCAGCCAAGAGCTACCGTCCTGTAACAGAGGTGGGCTGGCGAGTCAGTGCCCAGCTTAGTCTTAGCAGGGAGAGAGATCACATTACCGTCGGCTGGCAGAGCCGCCTTCCAGGGCTCCTTGCCAGCAGAACTGGCCTTTATTCTGCCTCTGTGAGTCAGTGTTATACCTTAAATGAGATCACTCTATTCCTTCTTAGTCGCCCCCCTCTCAGGCTCAGAGATCCAGGCTGCAACGTAGCCACCATTTTCCTATACTGTACTCAAGGAAAATCAGCTCTCAGGTAACCGGCTTCTTTTTGAGTACAAAACAAAGGCTGGCGATAGCGGGAAGGCTTGCCACATGATGCATTCACGCTTGCAAAAAGCTTTGCTAAAGTTCCACACACCAGACCATTTGTTAAATGAAAGGGAACCTGATTTGATCTAATTTTCTGCTGATGCAAAAAAAAAAAAAACAAAAAACACAGCAGTAATGTCACAAAGCGACAGTGGTGCCATTGCAGTTAGCAGAAGACACTCGATATGGATAAATGCAAAGCCACTTTTGTAGTAACATGCACTTCTTGTATTATATTAGAGACAGAAGAAACAGCAGCAATTTAAAAGAAAGAAATTACAGGCTTAAGCAAATGCTTCATGTCCAAATCACACTACAATGAAGCAGTCAAGAGAAAAACAAATGCAAGATCCAGCCCAGTGAGTTTTTTTTTTTTTTTTTTTTTTTAAACTTTAAAACAAAGATTCAGAAACAGGTCAAAAATGCAAAGCAGCTGAGATCTTTTGTTGCACCACAGGGGATGTGGAATTATCTTCCCATTTGTCTCGTTATGGCACACGACTTGTATTATTTCAAGTTTGCAGTTCAGCAAATGTGGGTTTGTATAACCTGCATGTATAAATCTAAAGGGACAACATGGAGCTATAGATTGCATAGTACTTGCGCTGCAAATAGGCCCAGGAACTAACACCCACAGCAGTCTGAGCAGTCAGTGAGCAGCGTGTGAGCAGCATGTGAGCATTGCGGGGAACGGCAACAATACAGGACCTTGATGGGGAAGCAGGAGAGGCAGCCAACTTGACGTTGTGTGGAAGCTGCCGACTGCAGCACCGGAAGCTCCAGCTGTCGGGAATGAATAGGCTTCAGTCGGCCCTGTCAATAGTGACGTTCGCCTTCACTTCCGTGAATTAGCTCAGCCTGGCGCTAATATGGGGGGCGGTCACTTTCATACAATGAAAGGAAAACAGAAGCAGCCTTAATATCTCTCCCGAAATTACGCATCTTATATGAAAAGCACCGTAAAATCACCAGTACAGTGCTGGAGATTCTGTTTTTTTCTGATGACATACTATTTAGTTAATATTCATAGGTTGTTATTCGGCATGTTTCTGCAAGGGGAGGCGGTGGGCTGGTCAGGCAGTGTCCAAGCCCAGTATTTGCAGGGAGAGAGATCACATTACCATTGGCTGGCTGGGTAGTCTTCCAGGGCTATGTGCCGGCAGAGCAGTGGGATGCATCCTACACAAAAAATGTTCCGTTGGCATGGAAACCAGTGTGCTACTGCAGGCCGTCGTAAGTGGAGCAGGGTGTCTCAAAGCCAGGTATGAATATGAGTGCCTGCTCCCAGTCTCCTCCAGCAGGGATTGTTTGCCCCCACGTCATTTTGTTTGAAAGTTGAAGGACAGCACTGGCGTTCTGGGCTTCCGGAAAGGCCAGCCTGAGCGGGGAAAGCCCATTTCCCTGTTCTTTGAAGGCTGGAATTCCAGCTCAACGCTCCTGTCGGGGACACAATGACATACAAGGCGGGGTTGATGCTATCGGCTTCTCCCTGGGCATGAGCACAATGTGGCAGTCATGTCTGGGATGAATTCCTCATTGTTTTAGGGAACAGTGGAGGGGGAGGCGTGGAGCTAGCAGGACTCTCTGACGCAGGTCCATCCTGGAAGCTGCACACTGAGGTATCCCAAATTTCACAACTGCATGCAAGGGGGGCTCCGTTTCTGTGATGCCCCGCTGTGTTGAAAATCACACCTCAGTCAATGGCAGGTCGTTCAGTTACATTGTGGATCTCCTAATGAAGCAGGCTAGTTCCACGGCCGAGTAAGGTGCCAGTTAGTTGCATTGTTACGTTTAGCAAGGAGCAAGTGGCATGTGTTGTTATCGCTAGCATAGTAGCATTTTTAGATGCCTTCAGCTGGAAGGTGCTCAAATTAATTATAAATGAATTAATTATAAATGAAGTCTATCGGTGTCAGATGGAGTAATATAGTGTCAGACAGAATAGTGTCTATACAACTAGAAAGACCATAATGAAACACTGGAGGCAGCCAGAGACATGGATAGACAAGGAGTTCATTGGGGTTCAGACCTTGGTGCCAATTATGGCTGCCAATGTTGGCTACCTTTATGGGGAAACTAAAGTGTTACTTAGCAATAGGGCCACAAAATCAATACTGGAGCAGCTGAAGACGCTAGGGCACAGGCCACACAACCAACTGGGGCGTGACAAACTACACCCACACAAAAACACAAACTATGACTGGTCAATTCTTGGACAGAAAGCCGTATCAAATGAGCCAAGACAAGCAGAACAGGGTCGGTGCAATGTTTCAAGCCAAACAAGACCAAATTCAACATAGCGTTGAACCCGAAACCTCAGTGGCTTCACTGGTAGAAACGTAATTCATTCTCAGCTACTACTGAAATAACCTTAGTGCGAAGTATTGGGGCCTATTTCAAAAAAATCACTGTAGAGTTCAGCCATAATCAGGCAGACGCAGCCTTTGTATAGACTGTCGAACATTCCGATGCTTTTTATTGTGTGTATAACTGCCATTTGTGAGTAAGGGCTTTCTTTGATGTCTTGGCTTTGATCAGTGTCTCTCCTGCTCAAGACCCCTGACAGGTGCCACGACTTAATTCCCTAATAAGAGCCCGGTTTTGCCTGCCTTCCAACCCGGCGTGTCCACCTAGTGCTGAGAGTGCCAACTGTCCGCCTTCTAATTTTGTATACGCCGCAGGGCTAACAGTGATTCTTCCAGAAGTGCGAGCTTTTTAATGGTGTCATTCGGTGTAGCGGCGAAGGCTTCTTAAAGGTTTCTCTGCGTCACCCATGAATAACTGTTCCTTGCTGCACATTTAGGGTATTTAGCTTAGAAATGTCCAGCGAAACAGCTTGCCTATCGTAACCTCTGGCATATTAACACTGTATCAGTGCTTAGTTTTGTGTCACAATCATCAAGATATAAAAACGGACCTTTGAACAATGTTGCGTTTCCTCCAACGTGCCACTATGTTCCTCTAGAGAGAGAAAGGGTCCAGGAAGCATGAACTGTGCTTGTCTGAGGTTGGGGGTCTGGGGTAAAGGTCAAGTGGAGGTTGTAAGACCCCTCTTGCTTGGTGGGACCTTGTGTGACGGGTGATGTCACAGGCCGGAGTCCTGCCCCCTGTGACATTATACCTGCTGTCCTGCTTCAGAGCGTCTAATGATCATTAATTCATGATCCAGGAGTCCTAAAGAACATAACCCTGCCTCTGCATAGATGCTGCTGTGCTTTTACTGTGAATTAATAACATGCGAGCAGTGGATCATTTCAATTGGCTAATGTCCATTTCCTGCCTGTGTACTTACAGATTGTACTAAATGGTGCCCATTACATATTCATCTATGATCTTGGGATGAATGTCACTGTGGCAAAAACACAGATAAATGACATAAGACATTTTAAATCTGGATTTAAATTTACAATTCCGATTATTGAACATTCAGGTGTATGTGTGTGCGGTTGTGTGTGCGCGGTTGTCTGTATTATGTTGATATTACATTTAAAACCTGCTATTTTGATACTGTGGGATCCATGTTTCAGGTCCCCACAAAGATCTGTCAATACAATCAAAAAACAAGTTGTCAAAATGCCAAAAGTCTTGTATTTCGTTTGGTTACTTGTAGTTAAGGTTAGAGCTGGATAGGGGTTAAGGTCATCATGTTGGGAATAGACTCCTATGGAAATGAATGAACAGTCCCCACAAAGACATAATTACAAATATGTATGTGTGTGTGTGTGTGGGGGGGGTATTGCTGTCCGTCTTTCATTCCCGACAGCATAATTGCATGTAGATATGCAGGACCTCAGGGAGACCAGCAAATCACAGCCGAAAATTCAATTCAGTTTTTGATTCTATTTATTTTTTGCCCCAAAATATACATCAAAGAATGGTTTATATATGGACATTTCTTCAGTGGTATAATATGTCAACTGGAATGTAAAAAAATGAAGGGGACAGAGGCGGCAAAATATTTTGATGGTTATGAGAGGAAAATCTTGCAAAAAGTCATCCAAGCTAATTGTATATATGCAATATATCATGTTAACATTTACTTTATTGACTCTGGAATGTATATTTAATTGAAATATATGCATAAGATTAGCCCATAACCACCAAAACAGTTTTGTGTGTGTGTGTGTTTGTGTGTCTGTCTGTACTGTACATTGCTCTAACAAAGGTTGTATGTTCAAATACCAGGAAGCACACATAAATTGTGACCCTTCCCTCTACTGTAAAGTTCTTTTACATTAAAGCATCAGCATGAAAAAAATGTAACACATACCCACAATATTTTTTCATTTCATTCATTCATTTCTCATCCCAACATGACAATCTTAACCCCTACCCAGCCCTAACCCTAAGTAGCCAAGCAAAATATGAGCCTTTTTGCATATTTACACACACACACACACTTATTTATTTAATTCAATTTAATTTTATTTAATTTTATTTTATTTTATTTTATTTTATTTTATTTATTAAGTCAGAAATGAGCTTATAAATGCTGATGGACCCAGAGTGAGCAGTGGAACAGTATACTTCTGTTTGACGTCTGAACAGTCAGTGATTTAGCACTCAGTAGTACTCATTACTACCTATCCACAGACAATAAACATTTAGACTATGATAGGCTCAAACAGTAAGTATTTAAATAATACGATCCTTTAATTGGCTGACAGAGATTTCCTTAGACATGCAGCCCTGTAGCTGAAGGCTTTTACCACTTATTTTATTTATTTTACCATAAATTTATCTTAGGAATTGCGACCTTCATCCTGCAATGAGAGATGGATTTCTGCAATGTATCTCTGCAATGTGAATCTCAGATAATCAGGGCCTGGTATTCGCGACCTCTAAATGAGAAGAAGCCTTTTTAAAGGTGCCATACAATGCATTTTTTCAGTATTTTGTTGTTGTTTTCTGGTGTCTACATAGAAGGCATGTGAACTTGGTTTGGTCGACGCCCAGAAGCAGTTTTTTAAGCACACTGACAGCCCAATTATTTAATATTATGCAACAGGCGGTGGTCCCATTTTTGGGGGGGCTCATTAATATGTTGCTGAGCTGTGCTCTAATTGGCTGGTTTACAGTACGGCACTGCGATGGCTTACACAGAACTAAGGATGAAATGGTTACGATAAAATTCCTGACAGTATTACTGTTTCAAACTTTAATTGTCATTAAAACTATGGTTGATTGCCGTGCGTTGAAAAATTTCCATTACATGCTGTCAGCCAAAGTCAGCAATAGACTCCCAGACGTAGGTGAGCCATGGGTTTGTTTTGTGTCAGTGAGCACATGGAGGAAGGCATTTTTAATCATTACTTTATCATTTTAATGTTTATGCAAACAAAAGGAAATAATTTCAGTCTGGGTATCAATACTTTTTAAACATTTTGAACGTCAGCCCATTTTACGACCCTCTTTTACATATGTGGGATTGATATTAGAAAAAGGCAACAATAGTGTTTGAGATTCACGGTAAATCAGTTACATGTATTGAACTCTCCTTTTTCAACTCTGCTGAGCTCAGGTCAG
>JAODKF010000045.1:9001509-9029447 GCA_026779585.1 Mormyrus proboscirostris | reverse complement strand
ATATATGGTTGATCTTTGCATGTCCTAGCATATAGAAGGAGCACATTCCCAATGAATCTTCTTGACCGAGGAAAATACGAACATTAGACAAATATCTGCCGTATCTGAGTGTAATCAAAACAATTATCAAAATGATGCCAAAAGCATTTACAGACCTAACCATTTACAGACTCACTCTTAAAGTTGTGCCATAGCACTGTTGCATTTCCTGCATCACAGAAGAGCAGTAAATGGTGTTTCATTCTGATTACAGCAGTCTGTGCAGTGCTCGGGAGAAAAGCCACATTAGAGAACCTGATATGTATCTTACGGATGTGTTCATTAGTGCCCCGCTGTCGCGTGACAATTCCTCCTTATGAAGTATAATCACAGTGTGAGCAAGTAGACTGCTAGACTTTTTAGTTATTTTTTTCCAGCATCGTGATTCAGCTTTCAGTTTATGACGAAATGCGCTGCAAGAGCACTCATGTACACACCGACGGTCCTTTCAGAGTTAATGACTATTGGCTGACTCTGAAGCCTGTTCTCACCAGCTTTAATATTGAAGAAATTCAGGCATTACTATTAATATTATGAGACACTAGAGCTGGAAATATACTTATGAAAGGAAAGCAAACACTGCGTTTGTTATATGCTTTTAACAGAGCAGGCAGTGTACACAGGGTTTCTGTACACAAGGCAAACGTTATCAGAAAAGGCGTGATTTACTGTAGAAAGAATAACTTCACGGGTGGTGGTATGGTTTAATATATGATGATGCAAGTGTCATGTTAGCAGACATTACAAAATGAAGGAGGGATCGAAAACACATCACTAGGTATATGAAAATTATTATAATTTTGTCTTAGTGAGCTGATTAGAGAGGAGGTCATCAAATTAAGCTGAGGGGGATAAATGTGCACCTGGGGGAGCAATAAATTAAATTAACTGGGGGGGGATGTAGCCAAATCAGACACCATATAAAACATTTGTGTCTTGAAAGAGATTCATTTATGGTTTTTTGTGGTTTTTTTTTACATTTTCGCTAAAGTTGACCGCTAGGCACCCTGCATAGCCAGAACCACGAACTTTCAACTACAAGGTGAAGCCATTAGCTTATCTGTGACCTGGGTTCTTATCTGCCATGTTTTATAATGACATTAATGGTTCCCCTCAGTTAGGATGAAGACTCTCCTATTTATAATTAGAATTATTGTTGACAATGTCTGGACTTTTCAGAAGTGTGCAACCTGCCTAATATAGGTAACATCTTCTGCCTACATCATTTATAAAGGATCTGATACATTTAGACATGATTGAGCTGCTAAAACATGTTGTTGCTATAATCTAATACCTCAACCTCCAGTGTGGGCAACCAAGATGGTGACTTTCTTGGATGTGCCAATCTTGGATGGCCTCATACCCACTGCAGTTTGGTGCTGTCAATCACAACCACGAACCGCCCACAGTGCTAATTATCTTTCTCCACACTGAGTAGTCCCTTCAGATTTGGAATCGAAGGAGAGGATGATTGAAAGCCATTCTGAGAAAGCATTAGGGCCTGTGAGCATTTTGCAAATTTATTAGCTCATATGCACAGCCCTGACGCTCTCGTCTGTACAATATGCTTCCCGGCACTGCAAAGCTCCCCGGGCTAACTGCACATGCTCAGCACCAGTGCACTATTTTCAGTGCTTTCTGGAGATCAGGCTCTGTCAGCGCAGTGAGCAGCACAGAGGCTTAAGGACATGATTTGCACCATGAATATGTTTAGTTCACGTACTGGAAGGGGACTATAGGTGCCCTTAAAGAAGATACTTATGATGGATAATAGATATGGATAAAGGCAAATGGATAAAAAAAAATTATAGGGGGATTTAGATGCAAATTAAAGGCAAAAGATTAACTAAAAATATAATCTCCATATCATGTCAGGCTCGGCCCCGCTTTCACTTTCATGTCTGCGCTGTGGATTTTGCATCACATTTCTCAAAGTTTCCTCCTGAATGTAACAATGCAACATTTGTGCCACTGAAATGTTTGCATTAGCATCAGCACAGACCCCTGACCATCAGTTTGCACAGTATAATTGCACATTCCGTGTTGTATAACATGTTCTGCATATATATGTATAAATGTTTGTTGTCTGTATTATTCTTGTGTCAATATCCGCACTGGCTGAATTTGCCGAACTACTGTATCTTCTGAAATGTGAGATCTTGTGTCCTGTGTTTATTCTCTATCTGCATTATCCCATAATTATTAATTATCTATTGTCATGCTGTCTCCGGCAGTAGCGAGATGTCAGCCATGTTAATGTCCACGGCCTTGGTCATGTGACGGTAAAGATCGTGACTCATATTTAGGCTGGCTGTCCCTCGTGCTGCTCACCCCTCCCTGTGTCACCCCCACAGACACGTCTCCTCAGAGTCTGAGCCCGGTCACCCTTGGTGCTACCTGTCCCTGTTTAGCATCTCCCCCACACAGCCTGTTGCGTTCCTGTTGCCAAGGGGTGTGGGGGGGGGGGGGGGGGGGGGGGGGGGGTGGCAAGGGGCCTGCCTTGCTGTCTGACTCCTCTGTGGAGGGGAGTTTATTTGGACGACGGCGATGATCCCCCTTTCTTCTCTCCCGCATGACGTTCCTCGCCTCTGCGCTTACTTTCTGATTCGCCGGCATGAAAGCCTTGCAGACGGGCTGCGTCGTGAGCGCAGAGAGAAGGGAGAGCGAGGGAAGGCTTTTATCTGGCGGCTGCGGAGGGCGGGCGAGTGGAGCCGCGGTGCTTCTGAAAGACGCTGCCTCTCTGCATCTTGCTGTTAAGCCGTCCAGTACACTAATCTCAGTCTATGTGTCTGATGTAATACCACAAATTGAAGCACAAGTGAGTTCCTGAACATCCAAAGTACCATAACATGCTAAATAGCCTGTTGCTTTTCTAATGGTTGTGTAATGGGCATTGTGTGCTTAAAGTTCTATTTGATAAAATAATAATAATAATAATATTAAATGTCTTGTTTTTTTTCAGACATATGTGACATATGAGCCACAGGGATAACCCAGAATTAAATAATAACAATAATAATAATACATTATACATTCTATTTCTTTTCAGAAATTTTTTGGCATAAAATTAGGCTGTCACAAAATCTCCATCACTGAACTGTATGTGAGATTTGTGGCGCGGAACCCTGGCACGCCTCCGTACCTCTTTGCCGCTTTTTCCTCGAATGTTTGCATGTGACCTCGCCTGTTATGGGAATGTGTCTCACATTTTCACAGCTCAAGTGAAACAGTTTGTCAAGCACCAGGGGAGCTGAGCATGTCTGTTAATGCTGGATTTATTCTGCCCTTTGAGAAATCAGATCCTCAGTGCTCGACTATTATATGGTAATCATGAAAAACAGGATTGCAGTGTTATCTTAAATTCAAAATATGATTGCACTTGAGTAAGGCTGACTGCTCTTCCAATAAAGGCAATGGACACAATAAGCATATTATGTAATACTGTAATATTCTGAAGGCCTTATAATAAGTAGGGGTCCCTCTTTGTCCTCAGATCATTTTCAGTCCTGCTTGAATGATGTCACAAATTGTGTAGTGGGACTACTCTTCACAAAAAAAAAAATCCTCCAGTTCTTTGAATGAGGAAGAGATCCGTGCTCCAGAACTTCCATTAAAGGTTCAGTGATGTTCGTATCTGGTGACTGCGGAGGCAACCTGGTGCTCATGAAGCCACTTCTGTTTAGCAGTGCGTGTGGGGGAACCATCGTGGGGACCAATGTTTGCAGCACAGGCTGCATCTGGTCTTGTAAAATGGCTTCTTGTTCCTTGTTATATGTTGTTATATGACCATACAGAACATTCCTGCAAGCTAATGACTCCCATCCCATACTGTTATGGATCCCCCACGTTTTGGACTGACAGGGTCCTTTGACTGTAAACCCATCCAGATGTAGGAAAATGTGGGTGAGAAATGACTCACCAGATTATATTACTTTTTTCATCACTCAAGGTGCTCCTAACACAGAATAATATGTCTTTGTGAACTGACCTTGGATGCAAATAGTTTTCAAATGGCAGCCTAGTTAAAGTTAGAGCTGGAAAGGCTAAGATTGTCTAAGATTGTCATAGCTGGGATTACAGTTCTGCCCATAGAAATGAATTATATAGTCCCCACAAAGATATGTGTGTGTGTGTGATAACTTCACACTTTTCCTAGCACTAATCTTCCACCTGTCTCACATTCTGACTGTGTCACATATCAGGCTTCTTTAATCACATGACCTACTTTAATATGTCCACTCCAACCATGTTTAACGAAAGAATCTTCCCTAAACTGGAAAGTAAATAAAATGCATCTTTACCAGCTGTACATTGCAAATATTATGATATTTATTTGAGGAGCATGTGTTCAAATGCCTGGAGACTAGTTGAAATACACAAAATGATCACAAAAATAAGGTGGCTTTGATGGGAGGGTAGCGAACCCTAAATAACACAAAGTTGTGTGTAACATGAAGGCAATACAGAGATGAAATACAAGAAGACAGAATTTTCATCTTGCAGCTCACGTCTTCCATGTCTGTGGGTTTGCGTGTGTGAACTTCCAGTGATAAATGCTCTCACTAAAGGGCTTGAATTTCCCTTTGTGGGAATAAAGCACTGCTAGGCCAATGGCCTCGCATTTTAGCATCTCTGAGCAGATGAATGGTGAACTCATCCAGAGCTACTAAAATAACAGGGCACACTCTCTGTTTGCGGGCGAGCTGAACTTCAGAGAGCAAAGTACTGTCCTCTTTGGGTCGTTTGCCGGTGGTGCTTACACTTTGTCCCATATTTCTAAGGATGATTAATATTTCATAAACTGCCTGATCAGTGGGGATTTTTAAACTCATTTTTTTCTGTAAATTATTAATTCCTTGACCCTCAAATTCGAACAAGTTTTGCTTTAAATATATCCAAGTTGCTTAGAGACAACCTTAACTACTAATGGAATGAAATTGTAAGTTCAGTCATTGAGAGTCATCCCTTCTTCGTCTCGCAGCTATTAAAAGAGGCGTCTTATTCTCACCATTTATCCACTGGATCCATAGAGGCTGGTTGTTCTCACACTTACACACTGAATAGGGCATTTAACCATTCATAATTTCTAATCGATGTATTGATTGTTAAAGCCACCAGATGATTTAATTGACTCAATAGAAACTCAGAAAATATCTGTGAAAAAATCTCACACAATCTGGAGACTCACTTCAGTAGAGAGTACAGACAAATACATTATAGTACATTTTATGTAGTTTTCCTACGTTTTCAGAGGTATCCAGAAATTATTTGCTGTTAAAATATGAATACAAGACAGAATATTTCTGAGCAGACATGTTTGTGTTTCTGAGACATTTTTAAAGCACTTTGTGTCCAGCATACGATGTTGTTAAAATGCAACATTGTTAAGTCAAATCCAAATAAATTCCACTCAAATCAGCTTATGTTTGACTGTATTGAAAATATTGATCATGTACAGTATTACTGAATGGAATTGAGTTATATTGCAGTAACATTTCAGATATCACTACATATCAAATCGCTGCCTTGCAAAATCAAGATAGAATCGTTTCATGGCAAAGTTTATGATTCACACAAAAGTGGCCAGTCCTCAGCTCGTACCTCCAGATATATTGTAGAAGGCTCTGGATGAATAAAAGATAACTAAAATTAAAATTGTTCTTTTAGGTCGATGCTCTCTCTGAGTTTGTGGGGACATTTTGTCCACAAACAGGTATTTTAGAAGAAACAGTGACGGTGATGGATGTCGGGTGAATGAGTGGGTCAATATGTGTTTTTGACTAGCATTTGGACAGAGTCTGCCTCACCTTTACCCAGCGGGAGTCAGATTCTATTTGGATAAGTGCTTTTTCAAAACGGGTAGGCAGATGCATTTGCAAAGGAATGGTAGCAGCACCTAAAAAGTGTCAGTACCTCTGATGTGCATCACTCACGTGTGCTGTCTTGTTTTCAATTAGACATTTTACTAGAACAGTTTTATTAAGCACTTTGCTCGAGGGTGCTGCACCAGTGATGTCCCCACCGGGTTATAAGTCCTTAGCCACCAAGCTGTTTGAATGATACCGAGGTGAATGCTGTCACTCCATTCTCAGTTGTCAGTGACGGTGGCCAGCAGCGTAACTAAAGGCCCTGGTGAGGAAGAACAATCCCATCTTGTAAAACGCTGAAAGAGCAAAGATGAGATGCCGATTTTTCACTTAATGCAGCTGCAGCTCATTTTGGCCTTAAGGATCAGAGTCACTCAAAGATGTTAATGTTAGCAAGGGCATCTATGTGTGATGTTTGTTTTGGCGTCTGTGGGGGCTTGGAAATGCGCATAAAAACATGGTCATTTCTGATAATCTATGTTTGTGATTTGCCCAAGTGATTCACGCAAATTTTCTGTGACACCGTCAAAATGTTATCATATAATATATAATAATGATAATAATAAATGATCAGTATTATTATTATTATTATGGTCATCATCAGAAAACATACAGCCATATGATTCAAGAATTACACAGATTAAACTTAAAAGATTAAAAGAAAATGAACTGAGATCCTAGCATTTGAATTAATTATAAACCTTTAAATCCAAAAACTTGTATTTTTCCAACTCAGGTTTTGTTCCCATTGACCTGTTTTCAGCGTGATTTTTGCTAAAAGGCCAACTTTGTTAGGATTTCTGCTCAGCCCTGAGAGGCGGTCTTTGGACATCAAAGTGGTTTATATATAAATAACTTTTTCAGGGGCCAGGTACAGCACAAAGGATCATGGGTTTGCAACATGAAAGGGAGCCCTGTGATTAATGGCAGAAATTATTGCCAGCAGAAAGGCGTGACCCCGCTGAAGTGTGCGTGCGGGAGCGTGGCGGTCTGCACATACATGTACCGACTGCTATACTCTTTCTGGTTCCCATCTGACGGGCCCAGAGAGAAGAGGATATGATGTAACCAGCCTGAAAGCCGAAATACAGAGTGCGGCATGGATATCACCTTGGAGACCCTCGCGGAGATACTATCCACCATTGTGACCCTGATACATGCTCCCTGATATTCCCACATAGTTGTCGTAATAAGAAGTACTTATCCCTATGAAAAAGGCGTGAATAGACAAGAATAAAAGGTCTTTCAGTCTATAGCTCTTTTGCTGGGCAACTCATATAAATCAACTGGGGTTTTCCTCTCTATTCTTCCCTCCACCCCCACTGCTATTGTCCATCATCCAAAGGACTGCAGTCTGGGCTCTTCCCTGTGTTCCTTTTTGTCCAGATTCTGGAGTCATTCCTCTCTGCCCCACATGATTGTCCACACAAGCTCTGTCCTGCAGGATAACCCTTCCTCACTACCTGGGATGTCTCCTGCCCAGTTTTTCTTAGGTTTTATTTTTAAGCAGTACCCACTGTTGCCCTCTGGGCTCACCCTACCAGCTCCCTGAGGTCACTCTTTCCCAACGGTCATGATAAATGTGGAACAACACGTTGGATGGGGGGACAGCTGTGATGGCAGCCCCCCCCCCAATCCAGTCGCCTCCATCTGTTGTGACGTCCAATCAGAGGGCGGGCTCCCATTCAGTATGATTCACGGAGAGCAGCAGAGCATCAACTACATCAGTGAAGGGGGGGGGGGGTGTTACAGGGAGCGAGAGAGAGGGCTGAAGGCGAGCGAGAGAGATAGTGGAGAGAAAGCGAGAGAGAGAGAGAGAGAGAGAGAGAGCAGGGAGGAGTGTGACAAGCACATATAATTCTCTGCAGAGCTTCATTGATAAAGTAACAGCATCTTTGCTCCCTAGCTGGCAGTAGCCATTTGGGGCTACGCTAACGCTGCTCCTGTATGTTTGCAGTACAGGCAAGCACATCAGCTTAGCATCTAATGCTAACTTCTGGGACTCTAACAGCAGCTCCGAGAGGCTCTGCAGATAACAGCCGTCATCTTCACAGGGCTTCCGTTTCTGGCTCTGGCGAAGGATGCTGTGAGGCTTGCCGCGATCCCTGCCGTGGCATGTCAGAGAGGAGCGACCTCTCCAGGGACAGCCCGTGAAGCGATACCGCGGAAGCCCCCCCCCCCAGACACCGTGAGCAGCTCCCACTTCCAACTGGCAGCGGTGGCTGCAACGCTGGGATCCACAGAGCGTTCCAGCTCCAGTGACGCAGCGATGAAGACGGTCAACGGCGATAAGAGTGGCTTTTCCTTCAAGAGGTGTGCGGCGTTCCAGTTTGTCAAGAGGAAGGTAAGCGAAACTCACTACCGGGCTCACGGTTCATGCCCCTGAAATACCATGGCTCGCTCCCTGGCACCATGCTCTTGCTTGCTGTCACCCTGAGGACTGCAAGTTACCCTGGCTCAGCCTGTCCGGGGAGATTAGCAGGTCTTTGCAGGGGACGATGACGTCATTTCTGCACTCCACTAGTGAGCATGCAGATGCTTCCACTGGGCTTTGTTTATAAACACTTATTAGCATGCCAGTTTTTCACGTTAATTGTGAACGCAGTGAATCTGCACCCCCGTACTGCAGATTCGTGTGCTGCGCAGCTCTCGACAGCATCCAGGACCTGCTGTTCGCATGAGTTCCAACTTTTGAAGGAATCGCTGAGCCCCAGAAGCTGGCTGCACAGCCGATTACGAATGAGTCATACCCCATAACCTGTGCAGCTTCTCGTCTGTAGGCTGCGATTTAGCCAATAAAGCTAGAGGAACACAGTAAATTAGTCAAATGGTAAAGCAGATCAATTATGTAGTAATGATAGTAATTTGTTGTTATAATGAAACTCATGTGGATGAAATTCATGTGAATCAGTGAGTCTGTGCAATATTAAGGTTTTTAATTGATTTGACATCTTCCAGAAATTGAGATAGTTGGAAGCCACGTTTTGGTCTGGCTGTGTGTTGTTGGATGATCCCATTTTGTCATGAAAGCTTGAAGATTGTCTTGATAGATGAGAGAATTTTTCAGGTGTACCTGTAGTAGGTCTCATACGCTTCTACCTGCAACAAGGCTGAAGCAGATCCTATGTTCTCATGTATATAGCTGGTTCTAGCAGGACCTGGGGCACCTGTACCTCTAGAAGGCCATAAATGGATCTGCTCCATAAGGAAACGCAGAGTTCAGCTCCCTGTGGTTTTGACGTCCCACTCTGAGAACGGCCTTCACAGCCTTATTGTATGCCAAAAACAAACTGGAATCACAACATGACCACTTCCTGATTTCCACCTTTTGGAATTTTGGCGTTACAGTGATAAATGGCGTAACCAAAATGAAGGTACAGGCTGTACAAGTAGCCGTGGATTTTTATAATGGCTGGAGTACAGGCCAGTCTGAGGTATTAAGATTAGGTGCAGCAAAAGTAACTGAGTTTCTATGCTAAGTTACTCTATGAGGAGACTCATTTTTGGGAAATGCTGAATGCGCTAGCTCCCCTACCTTCCTCTGTGTTCCTCTCTCACTCCCTGTCTCTCACCCTCTTTCTCTGAGCGTAGGTGCATAAGAGAAGCTAAGCTCCATACCCATACCAGTCCAGGATCGCTTATACAGCCACATGCTGTAAGATCCAACGCTCCCTGCTGTCTCCCATTCACCGGTAGGCACAGCAGTCATGGGTCACCACAAGTGCACTTACAGGTTAGCTATTTTCAAAACAAATCCTGTGGCCTCCAGAGCATTTTCTGCTAAAGATGTACAGCCCATCCTTTCTGGTTTCTCTCTGGTTCTGGGAATCTCTTGCTATCCCGTTATCAGCACACAGCTCTCTGCTTTTTTTTTTCTCTTAGAGGCCTATGTGAGGCTTCACAATCCCATATGTGTAGATCTTTGTCTCAGGCTGGTGAATTAATCTTGGCAGCCTCAATCCTGCGTTCAGGCCCTGGTGAGGAGATAGGTGAGGTCAGGCCCAGGCGATGGAGCCTCATCAGTAGAGGGCAGGCCTTCTCCCGCTTTGTGAATTAGTGTGGCCTTGTCAAAGTCAGCTGCCCAAGTCTGGTGGAATCAAAATAAGAAATATGTGTATTTGTTTGAAAAAAAAAAAAATCATTAAATGGGTTATAGCTTACAAAAGGCCACTAGCCCTAGTGAGGTTTGTATATTATTTAAGGGTGCTACCCCATTAAAGGCTATCAGTGTTATCTGGGGTTTATCATACGGAATGCTAGCTTATGAATGGGCTTTAGTTCACCGCTAGAGCCCTGTCATTCACCAGGCGCTCATCTTTCCCTCACAGTAAACCTATCTGCATTGTGTCCTTCTGGGTTTGTTCGGAATCATGTTAACAATCTTTGTGAGGCAAGTGGCCCAAGCTGGTTTCATTCACATAGTAATGCAACACTGGAATGAGAGAAAGGGAAGCCTTTCACCCCCCAAGTGGAGATCTCTAGTTCACCAGTAACCAGTGGGAAATAGGATACAGTGCACCAGTAACTGACTAACATGGCAAGCTGAACTTTTATTGTCCTTCCAAAAAGGGGATACGGGAAGGGAAAGAGAAGCAGGAAAGCTATCAATGTTATCAAATGTCGCATGACATTGAACATAATTTGATGTAACATGTTGACAACGATACAATAAAGAACAATGCTGGCAATCCAGTTGAATTAACATTTACAATATGCCTTGTGTAGTTGGTTAACAAAGAATCTAGGAATAACATTTAAGGTAAATTGGAAGCCCTAGATAGCCGTAGTAGAAATGAACTGACACGGAACCAAAACAATAAATAAATAGAAGATGATATGAGTATTACCTGACCTTATAAACACCTACGAATGTGTATACAGAAAACCAGGTGCAGGCTTTTGGTTGGATCTTCAAGGTTTATGGTGACATACAGAATGTTTGGGAGCATAAAGTGAAAAGGATGAAATACTTAGAGTGGAGATATGGAAGTAGGACAGACATTCATAAAGCGGAATCCCCAGGAAATTAAACTGAAGGAGTGAGTATTCAGCCTATGTTTAAATTCTGGGGGAAATCCTGGGAACACCCCCATCAGGAGACTGCCGTTCAGTATTAATGCTACAGGCTGAATCCACTGATTACAATTTACAGCCAACCCCCATCCCCCCCCCCCCAGATTGGCAAATTTGATTTCAAGGTGAGTTACCTGTGGACAATTAAATGAGAATATTACCGGGTGACGTGTAAGTAAAAAAACAGTACATTAACAATGATTTAGATCACATAAAATCATATAATATTTAAACATTATTAGTATATTTGCATACTGTAACTTTAATATTAAAAGTAATTTTAGGTAGAGAAAAGAATTGTGGGATCTGCGTTTTCTTGGATTGGTATACTGCCAATCTTTGTCTCGGTAGTCAGCCTCACTCACGTGTTCGCGGTCTCTGTGACCCCTGAATCTTGCGTTGCTCGCAGTAACTTTCAAACTTCATAGTACCGTTAATTTAGCATTTTTTTAAATAATGGACCTAAGTATTATTTGTCATTATTCACGTTCGCAGGGATCTTTTGCCCCTATCCGATTGTGAAGGGGTGATTGTATTGCTATGCTTATAATTTGACATTATTATTATTTTTTTTTCCAAGAAAGCATGATCACCCACTCTGAGTTGTTGAGTTATATTAAAGCAGTTTTTAATGGAATGCCATTCAGCCTGATAGGTACATTTTTGGTGTCATTGCCATTGAAATTAAAGTATGTCATGCTTATGATCTTCCAAAACAGCACAAGAGTGCATAATACTAATCGCAGTTGTTATAGAACCCCAGTTTTAATGAAGGGCGACGCAATATAGGTATCGGATCTCTCTCCAACCTGAAAATCACTTATAAAGTAATAGACATGCCATTTAATGGCAGGTCCAAAAATGTCAAAGCTCTCATCAATAAGGCATTATAAGTACTTTCATAATGCATTATAACACATCATGAAGGTGTTTATAGTGCATTATAGACGAGAACTTTATAGACCATTCATAATGCATATCATGCTATATTATGCCTTTTTGCAAATAGTTATAGCCATGTTTATAGTGTTATAATGCATTATGAAAAAATATATATATATATATAATTCATTGTAATGATTGCTTTCAGTAAATTTTTACCAAAAGATCTGACTACAACCACTTTGAAAGGTCATGAACATGTTTGTGATGAGGATATAACTTTAACTTAATTAACCATGAACCTTGTTTACTGCAATGGAATCTGTTTTTAATAAGTAGATTTTGGATACCGTATGCACGTTGCATGATTTCCAAAACGAATGTTCAGAATTTTCTTTTAAAGATAATTTCCCATTAATGTTCCTTAACTAGATAAATGTCACTACATTACCAGCATGCTTGCGGGCTTGAGTAGGCCTGCAGCAAACTCCTTCCAGGTGTTACAGCTGTTGTCTGATATTATCCATTTTCTAAATGAAATGAATGCAGAAAGTCATTCCAGCAAATATGATTGCAGCTGATCGTTCAGATCCCTTATTGGTAAAGTCAGCTAACTTCCTAAGACAGGCCACGGTGATTGCCTTTGAGCATGTCTGTAGGTAGCAGGCAGAGCTTGCGGTATGGAGATCTCTTTTGTAAGATGTGATAATGCCATACTGTGCTGCTTGGAAGTCCTGCAGTGCAGCACATTTTCATTAAAGTGCTAGTTTCTGGTTTTCAAGTTCAAAGCACTGTGCAACATTAAACCACAGTGACTCTCCCTAAGCCCTGATTAGGACTTTAATAACTGAATTTTAGTTTATGGAAGTGGGTCAGGAAATCACACATTAGTAAGACCCTATAGAATCAAAGAGGGGAAGAATATGTTAACATAGAGTAGCACTTTCAGCATTTAGGTATATATTGCCACAGCGGCGTATACTGGGGTGGGGCTACAGGGGCATTGGCCTGAGCTGAAACTGATTGTCCCCTCATCTGTCACTCACCATTTCTAAAAATGTCATTGGCTAATGATGAGTTTGGCCCCTAAGTATGAATCATGGCCCCTCGCACCTTAAAATAATCCCAGAATCACTGCATTGACATCAGAATGATTATTATTAAATTACAAAATCACCAAATGACAGTAAGAATGATGATATGGTCCTGAGGATTTGTAGGTTAGTATGGATGTGTCCAGGGTCATATGACTCAAAGGAATGAAACTGAAGTAGGGATTCTGAAACTATCAGTAAATTATACTAATTGTAGCAGCCTGCCCACCCCCTCACCCCCCCCCATATCCTGAGCTAATGGCTTTCTTATATTATATTATAATGGCTGTATGACCACAAACTGATTAGCAGGTTTTGACTTTCATTTAGTGCAGCGGAAATCAAATCATTGACAGAAGTAATTCGAGTTGAGGACTAATTATAGGTTTATGTCTGATTCTGGGGGGGGGTTAGGTTTGGAGAGCCCACCGCTGGCTGGATGCAAGAGATTTTTTATAACGTATGGGGGCCCTGGGTGGTGCCCTGGAGGCCAGCAGCCTGTTAGGTTGATTCCCATCCAGTAAGGATGGAGGCCATAAACTCACCCTTATTGTTCCAGGCATCTAAGAAGCAGCTTAGCGTGAGAAGAGCGTTATGCAGAATTAACAAGGGGTGGCAGTTCCGTTTTGGCATGAAGCTCCTTTTAAATGTTTCACATTGTTTATGTCTCATATTGTACGAGCGACTGAGGCAGAAGCTTCTTCCCAGGCGAGGTGCAGTCACAGGGGCCCCGGCCCCAAGCAGGCGATTCTCTCAACCATAAACATTAGGAATTTGAACGTAATTAGCGAGTCGTCACCTTACTTCTGGCTGCTCACTAGCAATCGGAGGGTAACAGCTGGAGATGTAATAGCAGCCAAAAAAATCTATGCAGCCCAAGTTGATCCAGGCTTTGCTCCAGTCCTCAGTCTCATATTGTCTCCCTAACCTCAGTCCACATCTATTAATTGATATACAAATACACATTTTTACACATAAAGCGACGCACGATGTTCATTGTAAGACACGATGAGAGCTTTTTTTTGAGAAACCATCAACAGTAATGGACCTCATGATGGGGGGGTAATTGATGCAGGAGATTTAGCCACAGTTTTAGCTGAGTGGCAGCAGGGCGATGATGCCATCGATGCTGGATGCTGGACCTCTTCCTGTCCGCGGAAGCAGGCCGCACGCTGGCAGGCTGACTGATCAATCTGACTCGAAGTGACACTGAATCTCCCCCTGGCAGCTGGTACAGCTGATACCACATATAGGCCCGTAAAAGAGTCTGAAGTTCACTCGTGTGAAAGTCGAAAGGGTGATTACTGCGTGTCAGGCCATCAAGCGGCCGCGTGCATGCATGAATTGCACATTATGTCACAGGCGGAACTTTGTCAGTGTGCGTGGCCCCTTTAAATAGCTCCCAGAATGCAGTGCAGGAGTATGGTCCATTCTGAGAATGCCACAGAGGAGAGGTTAAGGGTGATTTTCATTTGGGGTTTGGGCACAGTGTGACCAGCTAGGCTGCCATTCACACACGACCCTCTGCCCCTTACCTCCCAGGTGCGGCGGTGGATTCGCAGCTCCAAGGTGACCATGGAGAACGGCCAGAGGCCGGGCCTCCTGTACCCCGAGCCTGTGTGTCCGCTGGAGCAGCAGCTCTGGTGTCCCCAGCATTCCCCATATGGCTGCTGCCGGCACAGCCAGCAGGAGTCCCCCTGCACTGCAGAGCCAGCCAAAAGCCGCAAAGTGAGTCAGGCAGCTCGCTCAGCCTCGTATGCATCGCTTGGAATGAGACCGGGGCTTGGGGACACAGCGGCCTTTCTCGGGGTCCTCCGCTAAGGGACGGCCGGGCCCAGCCAGCCAAGGGAGGCCCGTGAGAAATCCCGATACAGGTTTCAGAAGCAGTGGCTGGACCTCCTGGGACAGACTTCAATCCACAAAAATGACTTCTAATTTCTAATTTTTATTCTTTTCAAAAGACTTGCTTGGATCAAATATAGCTTCTTAGGATTTAGTTCCACTGGCTGGGATTGTTCTTTTTTTTGTTTGTTATGTAACAGGAATTGGATCTTTTCTCCAAACTTAAATCCGGGCAGAAATGATGGAGCATATTGTTTTGAAGGTTAAACTGGGTCAACTTCATGTCTTAGAGGAGGTAAATTTTAAAAAGCAATCTGCAGATTTATTTTTCCTTATGAAATCCTCCTATATAAGAATACGTCAAGGTTCCCATGGTGATGTCGGGATGTAGATGGAATTCTTACTGCAAATTACGGAATGGGATCATTCTTTATACTTTAATCCATGGCTACAGGCTGGAGGACCCTTGTGGTGATAACTGATTATAGGAGAGTTCGGGGAAGCAGCTTAAAATTCAGCTAAGCCCCTTACACTGGGCTACGCTGCGGTCATCACATGACCTCACCATGTGACTTCTCTGATGCAGAATGACATCACGGGCTTTAAGCACCAGCATGACACAGCTGGGTCAAACCTGCAATCACATACATATTGAAATATCACAAATGAGTCAAGAGTGTTAAACCCATTTTACTTTTCCTCTGGGCTGAACTGGTCTTCAGCTATTCTCCATTTGTGGTCTCATATTCTGCCGTCAACACTCTGTTCTGATCCACAGGGGTGATGTTACTTTTGTCCTCCTCACAGCACAATGGGATCATGTTTTTCTTCAGGCTAAATAGATTCAGTGTTTCTGTCCTTGTGTGCAAAACCTTTAAGACTGGGAATCGTATATCTGAGTCTTTGCTATGCTTGCTTAAAGGCAGCAACGTCCTTTTTCAAAGTGCAGTGATTCAGACAAGCCTCACTATTGTATTGTACGTCCTCAGCATGACTTCAAGTATCCAAGCATTTTCCCTACCTTTCTAACTGCTGTGAGAATGCCTGGATCTTTTCTGTAAATCAAAGAACTAAATTATCAATGGAAAGAACCAGGCTGCCCTGGGCGCAGCTCTGTTTTGTGATCTTTACACAAACGTCGCAAAACAACACCGTCAGGTTCACACTCTGATGATGAATGCAGGTTGTCGGCTTGCCTACATTATTCTCCCATTTACCTTTCGATGCAGTGTCTGAGGGGGAGATCTCATTTTGGTGGGGGCCAGTCCTGAGTCAATGGTTTAAACATTCTTCCTTTTTCACGCACTGATAAACATCGCTTCCAAGAAACGAACCGGGAGTCATATTTTGCGATGACATAGATACCTATCAAGCCATAAATGCCTTCTGCTGCCGCTGTCTGAACTGAACAGCAGACAAAACGCAGATTCATTAACCGACTGTAAATGTTTGTGCTCTGATGGGTTCAAACATCAAACTGCTGATGTATACGCAGCCGAATTCCTTAGTAAAGGCACTTTAATGTTTAATTGGCTGGAAGAGCTGTAAATTATTTGACTTAAAAGCAATGGTGTTGCTGACGTCAGTCTGAGGCCAAAGTTTAACACCAGCTGCTGCCTGCTGTATTATCAGTTGTGGCCTCTGACTGCTGTGTTACCCCCTGCTATGTTCTCATTGGTTCGGCCCGACGCTATGCCCCGCCTCCTGCTCCTTGCCCACCAATGTGGCCTCCTGCTCTGTGCTTTTCGATATGGCCTATCACGACGTCCCACCGCTGCTCTGTGCTCGTTGATATGGCCTGTTCCAATGTGCTGCCTTATGTTCTCTTCTCCTGAGAATCGCCTATCATATGTGCCATCTGCTGCTCTGTACTTATTGATATGACCGGTCACAATGTCCCACCTTCTGCGCTGTGCTTCTGGATGTAACCTGTCATGGTCATGGCCACAGTCATGGTCGTAGGGCTGAGTTTGGGGTCATTCTCAGCGTGTCGCTTGGTGGCCCTGTCTTGGCGTACGCCACCGGAATTTCTGTACCTCATTTCTTATGCAGCATTCCAATACTCCTTTAAAAAACCCTCTTATGTACCGACCAGGCAGTTGCATTCAGCCACAGTGACCTAAAGGCTGATTAATTTCTCCTTTCTGAGGAAATTCTGAAAGTGTTCAGGTGTTCAGTGGTAAAACACCTGCCGTTACATTGACTTCCTCCTATACACCAAAGCCCTCATGGTGATGCTAAGTTGTAGATGGAATTCTTGAAGCAAATTATAGAACACGATCATTCTTTATACTTTAATCCACAACTATGCAAACTCTGAATGTGCTGATTATGTGTTTAGGGGTCCACAGTAAAGCTCTTCCTAGACTATAACTCTGCAATGTTCAGTCATGTGTCTTTTTTATCAAATGCTTGTGCAACCTTGCCACCATATCTGTTTTCTGCTAGTTTTCACAATACCAAGGCCTCTTGCAGCTACAGGCACATATGCAGATAACTGGTTATTAGAAATTATTCCGCACTTGCACTTGTAAAGTGTCCCCAGGATAGAGGTTACATAACTCTGCTGTCAGAGACACCTTTCCATTCTCCAGTCTATAGGGAGCTCAGACTGAGCTGGAATCACTTGCTGACCTGAGACAACCTTCAAGGCCAGTCTAAGGTCTCATGCATGGTCTATGGGTGAAGGTGCACAGAGCAACACAGCAATGTGCATTACCTTTTATTTGGAAAGAGCAATTAAAGTGTTCATTCTCTACGAGCGCATGCCTCAGAGCCACTTTACGTTCGGGGAAGCAGGCGGCTTTCCCCAGAAAGTTGCTTCCTTTTCTGAGAACTCAGGCTGCTTTTGCATTCAGAATACATTTACAGGTCAATGTTTACTGCAGGGCTTCCTGGGTGAGAAAGAAACTTCAACATAGGGGAATTAGTTATGTAACGGAGGTTTTCCTTGCTTATATTCACCGTATGTGCAAATTGTGGAAAGTTAGCTCTCTGCTCTGCTTCTGCGAGTTTCTGCTTATTCTTTATAGCGCCAGAGCTGCTGGATTTTCTTATCTTTGGGTTTCCAGTGAAGTGGCTGGTGCCAAATTCCTCAGTTAATGTAGGTAATGGTTAAAGCCTCTTCACATCCTAACTCATCCTGTAAACACGGGGCAGCTCCTTCTGGGGCATGCACTGTCTTCTTGAAAGAACCGTAGACCCACAGACCCAAATTCCACACAGAGAGGATAGAAAATGACTTGTCACAGCTGATTTTTATGCATTATACATATTCCTTGTTTCCTTGTTTGCTGTGCAACTTTACCAAGTAGGAGTTCTTATACAGTATAAGGCCCATATACTACACAGGAATTCAGATGCAATTTGATAAGACAACTTCACAAATAATTTAAAGTGCATATTCCCATACATCCCAGTATTCTTCATGCAACATGCTGTTTGATACCATATTTCTATGGCACAAGCGACCTTCTCCAAGATACATTTTGAAGTGATGCATTTGTTTGGTATCTTTGCTTGCTGGTGATCAGATAGGGAACAGAGCAAAACTGTAGTGGTTCCATCGGGAGACTTACCCTGATACTGGTCGTAGCCTTCAGCACTTTAGAAGTCTATTCTGGGGTTTACTTAGTCATCTGAAAGCCTCTAAAGTATTATCTGTCAAATACTGAGCAGATGCTACTTTTCTTTGTGTTTTCCTGGGAGCCCTTTGGTGTATTCCAGTCCTGCATTTTTAATCTCGTCATACAGTAGAATATCAGAAAATGACCTATACTGTCTGTCTGATCTCAGAGTTCTTTGGAGAGCTGCAACCCATTGAAAATGAGCCCGTGCCTGACATGGTTGTGGAAGGTTTTAGAACTTTAGTTACAGAGCAGAGTCCTTGTCTATACAGAAGTGAGCTTAGCTTTAACATGTCTAAGAGCGGGTCTAATTTGTGTGGAAGTGTGGAGGCATAATTCTGAATGGACCGTGCTCATCTGCATTAAACTGTTTAATTATGAATGTAGGGCAACAGGGGGAAAAATGGATTACAATCAGATAAATTGTACAGGAAAACAAAAAAAAGCATTTGCACTGATAGTGAACAAATAAATCAGGGTGTGTGAGCTTTAAGAAGCAAGAACAGCCCACGTCAGAAAAAGCAGGCTATTGCTACGGTAAATGCAATGGTATTAAACTCAGCCAAATATACAGTAACTCTATATCACATAGTATGTTTTTATATTATGCAACCTGGAACCTGTTGGTTCATTGAAATGCTGCTACCTTCAGCTGGGAAAATGGCCCAGCAAAGAATGGCCTGTAGGTCAGTCTCCTGTGACAGATTCCACTTACTCATCATTTGGACAGAGGCTCATCTCGCCAGCTGGCCCAGGTGCACACAAGCACATTGTCTTGTGTTTCTTATATCATCTTCCACCACTATTTCCCTGTTAGCCTTTGGAGATGTTCAGTACAAATCCACATATGAATGGAATATGCTGACACTGCTTTTTTTTTTTGTTGATTTTTAATAAACATGTGCATTTGTAGAATCAGTCTTTATTTGGTTTTAAACATATTGTGATACAAAACTGGGATGGTTTTCTACATCTAAGAATATGACACTCATTCTTACTACATGTGCCTTTGATGTCAGAGCCACAATTTTTTACCATTTATAGCTACGCTAGTGGGCAACATTGTAGAAACACTTAGCATTTTTGGCATCATGCTTTAAAAATTACTACATGAATATTGGCAGTAATGTTTGTAAACAATCAAAGAATTTTACAAATAACATACACTGGTCAATTAAATAAGTAACTGGAGTAACTGCAATACAGTTCTGCAGCCTCAAAAAATTGGAAGTGTTTCCACAATTTTGCCCACTAATGTACTTCGTGGAGACTCTTCTCCTGGCCCATGCTCTCTGCCAGGTCCTCATTCTATCTTGTGAGTGTCTCCTTGGAGCCTTTTAATGGACACTTCTTCTACTCCTGCTCTCGCTGTTCCTTTTTGCGGGCTTTCTGACAAAGGGCCGTGAGGAGCTCTTTTCTTTGGCTTATGCAAAAAAAAAAAACTAGCAGATATGAGGTATATTAGGCATGTAACAGGTCATTAGGTACGATTTTATACTTCAAATAAGCTAATAGAAAGTGTGTCAGAGATGCAGGTTACGTAACTTTTTGGAAATGGATATGACCCAGACTTACAGAGACCTTGAACTCTGTTCTGTTCCAGTTTTCCAGCGTGCGAGAGCTTTCTCATTGGCAGGGATTTCATACAGCACTGTGGTGAGCAGGAAACTGCAGCGACTGAACTTTTTACTTACCCAGATAAAAGAAAAAGTGACAGCTGTTTCCGCATTTATGTTTCTGCACCAAAAAGCAAAATTGCAAAAAAAAAGATTTTAACTGTTGCTTTGAATGAAATTTCTCTGATTTGAAAATCTCACTGAAGTTTAAAGAAATAGATTTGATGAATAATTTTCCCCCCACTTGACAAGGAATGAAACAACAGTCAGTCAATGATATCCGACAGTTTAGGGTAACAATAGTATAATACTGAATAATAGCCACAAGACAACGAAGGAGCGGAAGACTCTTCCGCCAACAGCCTTTTTATTTACGTGAGGAATTGCAAGAAAGCCTGGATTCACTGGTCTCAGTCTTTATTCTGCATTCAGCTAAATAAGAGGCCGGTTCCTTTCCTGCCTTGAAGTAAGCAGAAGAATGTTAAACGCCATCCTGTCCTTAACCAGAAGCCAGTGGAGGGACAGTGGAATAGATGTAATGGGGTCACATCGACGCTTTCTAGCTGCTATTTTAAATCTGCTGTTGAGTTCTACTCTGTGACATTAGACCATTACAGTAGTTTAATCTGCCAGATATAAATACTCTAGTGGCCAAAATTGTGGAAACACTTCCAATTTTTAGAGATTGGAGAGCTTTATTCTAATTACTCCACTTACTTATTTAATCGGCCAGTGTATGATATTTGTAAACATTCTTTGATGGTTTATAAATATTACTGCCAATATTTTAAAGTGTGATGCCAAAAATGCTAAGTGTTTCCACAATTTTGGCCACTAGTGTACTGTTAAACTATGATACTATGATTCTGAGCTGTTTTAACTTTAAGTCCTAGATGGGGAATTATGTGAGTCAAACAAAAGGTCTGTATTGAAAATTGCAACTAGGTTCCGAGCTGATTCAGGAACAACTGTAAAGCCCTTGAAGTTAAGTGCAGATAACAAGACAATATGAGTGGTGCTATTACCTCTTAGTAATAGGGCGTCTGTTCCATCAGTGTTTAAAGACAGATAATTATCTTTCGTGCCTCGCTTTACCTCATTAAAGCATTTTCCTGGGGCAATTACAGATGTATGGTCATTCGCTGCAATTGAGAGGTATGTCACCAGCTTATATGAACAAAAGTTAATTTTATGCTTTCGTAGTATCCTTCCGAGAGGCAGCAAGTGGGAGAAGGAGAACAATAAAGACCCCAGCAGTGATTCCCGTGGGATTAGGGATGTGGTAATTAAGTATATATCCTTTGAATACTTCCTGGGTAATTTAGTGGGGTTAGGATCGAGTGTACATGCAGTGGGCTTGGTTTTCTGAATTAATTCTTGTTGTTCCTTGCGGCCGTAGCCTCTGGCACAGGTTCCGGACCCCCAGCTACCCTGAATAGGATAAGCGGATACAGAAAATGGATGGATAGATGGATGGATGGAATTCTAGTTCAGCTTCTAATTATTTTGGTTCTAGTTCCGTTGACCAGGTAAAATCTGCTGGAAGGGTGCACACAACCTGTGGAGACTCACACCGTTATATGAGTTAATGATTATTGCGTAGATTTGAAGTCTGATATTATTAATGTTGTTATTAAGGAAATACATAAAATTGTTACTAAAATTAGAAGGCACGGTGCCTGACTTTATTGGTTAGGTCAGGTAGCTATTGTTCCTTAAGAAAGCATAGATTGCTTCTATTGTTAATAACAATCTGGTAGCAGTCGGCTGAATGAGCTGTGTAGGGAGCTTTGGCCTAAAGCCTCTGCTCGTGGCATGTGGGTGATCATTAACTCATGAGGAGGGTTTTTCACTAAATGACAAGTGCCTTTAATTACTTTTTTCATAGCATAAGTATTAATTCAAATTTTAGGAGTAATTATGAAGAAAAGTACAGTGAGTAAAAAAAATGAAAGCACGGTTTCTGCAGTCAAGTTTTACAGCAGATTATGTTCAAATTCCAGCCAGGCGGTACCTATATTTAAGAAAGGATGGTGATGAACAAAAAATATATTTATATGCATTGACAAGATCTACATTTTCATGCAAAGGAGAATAAGGATTTATGTGATACTAAACATCTGTAAGATTTTACTGGCCAATTATGAATGAGTGATGAACCATCAATTTTAAATTATATTGAATGAATATTAGCTGGGCAATTGCATGAAGAAAAAAACAAAAACCAATGCATCCATCCATTTATCCATCCATAAACCACTTATCGTGGTTTAATCATTACCTGCATTGGCCCCCGCCAAGCCCCCCATGAAGTAGAACCTTTGATGAGTATTTCCCAATTTAGTCCATGGACGGTCCACATTTTTACTCCCTCCCAGCTCACTGCCAGACGGTCCATCGGGAGCTTGGAAAGAACAAAAACGTGAACCGTCTGTAGTTCCCTGAGGACTGGATTGGGAAACACCACTCTACACTGCTGAGTTTAAATGAAAGCACTACCTGCTTTTCTGCTGCTAACTTTGCGGTTTATCCTGAATCCAGGTAAGGAAGTGGAGGATGCTGCACCGTCACCATGGAGATGGCAAGCAGAAGGCCGCTTGCCGGGAACAGGAGGTGGAAGACCATGCTATTTGCCCCTGGTCTGTGAGGACCACGCCCCTTCTGGCCACGCCCATCATGATGGAGTGCTGTATCTGCAGTGGGCCTATTGTGGCCTACACCATGGAGGAGGACTGGCAGCCCCGTGAGCGTGCACAGGTGAGCCCTCCCCTAGTGCGCAGGCCGGCATGGGACATGAAACCCGGGTCCTACCAGGGATTAATCTCCTTTAGCTACTACAACTGCAACTATACCTTTATTACTGCAATAAGGGCAGCCATAGTGATTTCTCATAAACATTCAACTTTGCATTTACATTTGTATTAACATTTGGGTAAGTTGATGTCCAATTTAAATCGCAATATTAAAAAAGCATTCATATTTTATAGACCACACTGTACATATAAAGGGTTTTAAGTACAACATTATCAATCTTGCATTCCGAGTGAATCTCAAACGTTCTTATGCTAGTTTTGCCACCGGGAATCACCAAAAGTATACTTCATTAGTTATGAAACATATAAGAGAAATACGACTTTAACCATTTAAATGTGATCAGTTAGTAACTGTATATTTCATTCTTCATTTCATTCATACATGAATGTTTGAATTGCTATTCGGAATTTTCGACAGAACACAAAAAAATGAAATAATATCTGATCGAATGATTCTCACTGATATCCGAGTTCAATCAGTTGGACTGAAGCGTTCCAACAACTGAAATTGAATGCTCTTCATTTCCCATTAGAATTATCTTAAGCAGACTGTGACTTTACAATGTCATGGGTTTTACATCTCAATGAACTCAAACATAAGACCATAATAGCAATCAGTGATAACTGAGCTAATGACAAAAAAACCAAGGGCATATTCCCGTGTAGAGAGAGACAGAAATGTTAGTAGAGAATTCGACTGATAATAAATACTGTAGGGATGGACATTGCTACACTTCCTGCACACAAGTTCACAGTTCGTCCTGTTATCAGGATGTTATGAAACACTCGATTGTAAAACTAATTACTACATAGGTTTCAGAGTTATTCAAATCAGATGCTGGTGACTATAGGCAAATATCAAAGTATGGTGGTTCCAGGAGTAAACGTTTATGAATGATTAGGTAGGATAAAGTACATTTGAATACACCAAGCATTGTTTTCTCTGCGCTCTGTGGTAATCGAAAGGTGAATGCCATCGAATGCTGATTGGTCACCCTTAAATGCAAAATAGCATTGTTTTCTTAAATGCTCTGGTAAAAATTAAAACAATATTTTACCTTTAAATAGGGGAAAGATGTTAATATGGTTTATCTCTCTAAGAAGTATTTTTCTGTTCCTTTATTCATTGTAGAAATACAAAGGTTACCAAAAGGTGGTTTGCTCAAATTCCCTGAAGTCCCAGTGTGCTACTCTGAATGGCTTCTGTGCTGTACCAGTATAACATTAAACTGGACCTTTGTTCTACTTTATAATGAGTGGCTTTTCCAGAAGGAAGAGTTCTTATATCTTGGGGCAGTTTCTTCTCTGCCTGAAGCGAAAGCAGTTCCCATGGCAGACTGCAGCATTTTATCTCTCTTAAATCATTCAGCACACAACAGGATCCCAACTAGCTGGTGTGCATAATTAAAATAATTTTAAAAGTCTTAGTTGGCAGTTGCCATGGCTACAAAGTCGGGACAATGGGCCTCAGTACTGTGTATCCATTTCAGTGCTGTAATGGAAAACGGAAGAGAGTGTGCCAACTTGGGGCGGGACCATATGAGATAGGGTGCATCTAATTGGTTAGTCCGGTGAGCCGGAACCGGCTGACCGTGCAATGGAGAGATGTTTCCCAAAGGCTCCTTTACTATCAACAGCTCATCTCTCAAAAACTATATGAAGCAAGTATTTTTTTCCTGCTCAGCAAATGGAATGATCCAACAGACCGTGAAATTTAAGGGCATTCGAAAATTCAATCCTTCGAGAAACAGGTTTAATATTTAGAGGAATGTTTTCACAAAAATAGATTTGTGCATTCAGAACTATAATTAATTTTTGATTTCTCTTAAGACAATATATTGCTTAAGTGTGACTTATGTACGTTACTGAAGGTAGAAACTTTTTCTGTTGTTGCAAAATCCTTCCTTGTTTACTTTTTTACTATGAAACCTTGCAAATATTGCTCACAAGTTTATTAGATGTCTGTCTGTTTTATTCCTTTCTAATGACCGGAAAGGAATGTATAACGTAACCCATGAAGCACTGTATATCTGGGGCCTTTCCACTGAGGACAGATCCTAACTTTCCTGTCTGTCTCACTGCACCAACCAGGCGACCCACGTACAGACATCTCGTCTCTCTTCAGGTCCCTGACCTGTATGCTGGTACCTGATAGGCTGGTCTGTCTCGGGATGGATCCCTCTTTATTTCTCTCTTCATTCCAGCTGCCTGCGTCACGACCGGGTGGCTGACAGTGCTGCTGACGTGTGTTAACTGGGTGGAGACAGAACATGTCGTGAAGCGGTGTTCCTCTCCCAGTCCGTGTCCAGGAACCTCGCTAGGGCAAAGAAGCGGGTTTTCTGACCTCTCGCCCCAAAGAAATGGGGTGTCATTTAAGCAATGCCTGCAATTAGGGTGCAGGGGGTGTCATTTTTAAAGGTTTCAGTACAGATATTTAATACATTGTATATGACTCTGTTACAGGCAATGGATCTGTACTATTCCAGTTTTCCCGAGATAAGTTACTGCTGTACTGCTGATTCAGGTAAGAACTCGGGCCCTCCTGGATCACATCACACCACACATGCTCTCGCAGCCCTGCCTGATTGCAGGGTGAAATGTAATTGCTGTTTTTCCTGCTATTTTAATAAATGTTGTTATACCTGAAGCCTGTTTCTCACTGGAAGAAAAACATAAGGAAACAGTGGTTATGTGTTTGTCCTGACCAATGAGGCACGCTGGTGATTACTGTAAGTTTACACAGTAGGTGCTCCCACCCCTTTCAACACACACACCCACATGTAGGGTAAACATATCCTTATGGGGACCGCTCATTTATTTCAGTGGGAAAAATGCTAACGCTAACTATGGTAACCTTAACCCCTACCCTGCCCTAACCATAACCGTAAGTAACCAAACAAGTTTTTTCATAGCAGTCACCGATTTTTTATTTAAAAAATCCCCATAAGGGAAAAAAATGGATATTTATCACGTTATGGGGACATTGTGTTAGGTAAACCCGCTCGTACACACACATGGACACACACACACGCACACACTCACACACGCACACACTCACACACGCACACATGCACCATGCTGTGTCACTGGCTTCATTGACCTTTTAATAAAAATAAATGGCCTTTGTGTGTCAGGTAACCATAAACTACATAAACCGCTGCTTCACTGTTTAAATGACCCTCAATCTAAATTACACTTTTTCTCTTTCCCAGTACTGGCATAACAAACTCATTTTAAAGCCAAAGCAAATCTGGAGGAAAAAAATTATATATATGTGTGTGTGTGTGTGCGCGCGTGTGTGTGTGTATATGGTGTATTTTTTTATAAGTATCCAAGACAACACTTGTGTTGACTTGATGGCACGTTTTTATAGATATATAAAGATACATCATTTATTTGCATAAGGCTGTCTTTGCAAAGGTGGGTTCTGGTATGAATGACCTCTGCAAACTTCCTGTATGTGACAGTATCAGGATAAATTTCAATTTCACCACATGACTGCAGTCATCTTCTCACAGACTAGCCTACAATAAAGCTTAATGTGACTTCTGCCCCTGTGTAAGTGAAAAACGTGACAGACATTCAGGGAATCAAAACAACCACAAAGTCGAGCCATATATATATACCTTCAGCTGAATGACATATATAATTAACATGTTTTGCTAGATATGTGGACTTTTAATGACCTTCAAACGAATAACATGTTTTATGTGAATCCAAGTTCCCTTTGCTGGAAATATTTTCCTTACAATGCGATATATTTTTCTTCAGAATGCTGTGCTGATGAAATCATATATACACGACAATCTGCCAGAAATCACCCAGGCCTAATACCTGTAAATGGGAACGTTTATTTCAAATTGCGTTCAATATTTTGTAAGCTGGGCAACTTTTAAAGAAAAAATTAAAGGACCCTAAAATAAGATTACTGGGAGTTCATCCTTGAGTATTGGAACTGCAGCTGGTTCACAAAATGCGGAAAGGGAGCTTCACGGTTAGCTGAATGATGCTTGCTGCTTCGTTCTGTTGTGGAAATAAAGGGGTTTTCCTCACTTAAGGGTTTGGCATCGGTGAATGGCTCTCCTAGTTATGCAATGTTTACAGACCTATGGAAAACCGTTTCCATCCATTCATGAATCTGAGCTCCCAAGGGAAGGTCTTACCATCGCTGAATATAGACTCCCGGCTGCCTGCTCGACTGGCCGCACCGGGTAGGAAACGGGCATGGAAAGTGCAGAGTGAAACAACCTGAACTGGAGTGAATAGGAACACTATAAGTCTGACTGATTTTAGCAGCCAGGGTTTTCTGATTATTGATTATTCATCTATATATTGAGCCTTTGAAAACCATTGAGGAATTTCAGAACAAACCCAACTGATCATTAAAATGTGCCATAAAAAGTGATTAATGTTTTTCTAGAGATGCCTTGCTTTAGAGATAGTGTCTTTTAACTGAGATGAACCAAAACCTCATCAACATTTGAATGTGTATTGATAAAGATTGTGACGGATAAGATAATACATAGCAAACTGATTGTTGCCTTTCCCCTCATTACTGCTCAGTCAAAATATGTAGGTGGAATGAATTCCTTTTCTGAACTAAGCACAAGAGTACTGAACAACCCTGTGCATACAAGAGTACTGAACAACACTGAGCATATGAGAGTACTGAACAACCCTGAGCATACAAGAGTACTGAACAACCCTGAGCATACAAGAGTACTGAACAACTCTGAGCATATGAGAGTACTGAACAAGCCTAAGCATACAAGAGTACTGAACAACCCTGAGCATATGAGAGTACTGAACAAGCCTGAGCATACAAGAGTACTGAACAACCCTGAGCATACTCTGAGCACAGAAGAGTATTAAACAACCTTCAACATACAGCTGTGAGGATGCAGCACAACTGCTTAGTATCTAAAATGTCATCATAACCTGTTGTGTTGATTATAGACCCATAGGACAGCAGGTCTCCAGCAAACCATTTGTTGGAGAGAATGAAAGCCAGTTAAGGCCATCAATACCTGATATAATTATCATTTTATTGATCGATCCATCCATCCATCCATCCATCCATCCATCC
>JAODKF010000045.1:8982999-9001409 GCA_026779585.1 Mormyrus proboscirostris | reverse complement strand
AGTTAAGGCCATCAATACCTGATATAATTATCATTTTATTGATCGATCCATCCATCCATCCATCCATCCATCCATCCGTACCTTTTATTCACGACACAGTCAATGTGAGCCTGAACCCTATCAATCAAAGTACAAGGCATGAGGCAGGGCATACCCTTGATGGAATACCCCTGATGGGACACCCCCAATGCGATACCCCCGATGGGATATCCTAGATAGGAAACCCCTGAAGGGACACCAGTAATTCATGTTTAATATTCTGTCAAAAGTATTATGAATGAGCCTCACAGCCTTGCATTCTTCACACACAAAATCTAATTATGACTGATCTGCACTTAAATCCTAAGGAGAATATTGAATGCTTTATCAAGTTTCCTCGGATGAATAATAGATTTGTCTTGTGTTGTGGGAAATATGAGACAAGATGTTAAAAGTTAAAGCAGGCACTATAAATCCTCTGCGCTGGTGGATCTGTGAGGATCTAGAGGAGAACCTCACAAATTCAGCGCATACAGTACATGTTGAAAGGTAGCCTTCAACCTAAACAATCAAGTGTAATTATACTAAAATGTCACCTTGGTCCTCACTAATCCAATACAGCCCTGAACTTGGCCAGCTGAAGATAGCTTTACTGAAATGTCACAACACTTATCACAAATCAAACAAAACCACGGCAGACCTTTAGCTAATTAAAAAAAAATCACACGCTAATGCATATGTTGTTGTGCATGTAAAAAGTGGCAATAGATATATAGGAACTTCTTCAGCTACCAACAGCTCTCGTTACTAGCATACAGACAGTATCCTCCATCAAGGTAACTGAATCAAAATGGCCATTCCTCTTAGCACTGAAGGTCAAAATATAGCTGTAATTCTAGTACTGAACATCTGACAGAACTATTATAAACTGACAAAGTCCATAATAGGTGATCTGCTTGATGCAAAATTGAATAGATGTTTTACTGAAATACACCATGTGTTCCAATTGCAGAGTAGCAAATTATTGTTTTCATTCAGATGATTAAATCACAAACTTATACACTCTGAATAAATAAGAATAAATAATAGCAAATAGCCAAAAAGTATATAATCAAATGCCGGCAAAAGAGTTATACGGTTCTGGGATGAGAGACACAATTATGAAGTACGTACGTTTGGACCCGTTTGTTTGCCTAATGTTTACCAGATGAGCAAAAAGCTGCAGCAAAACGCCATAATGACTGGAATTTGCCCATGGATATTAATACAATTGCTTTCCTTAAAAACAAAAACACATAAAGGTGACTAGGAAGAGTCTATGATCCCAAACACGAATTATAAAACAATTCAGTTGAATTGCAAGTAAAGTATAGATTTTATTGCACCAATGAAGAACGCCTGTAATTTAGGCAGCGCTTCCACAACAAGCGTGACAGAAAACAATTAAAAGAGAACTGGCTTGGTCCTGCTCAAGCCCTCGCAGCCATGTCGCTTATCTGTCCTAAAAACACAAACACAATGTCAAAGGCGCAAATTTCATGACTAGTGTTAACAATGGTCATTGTCACGGCTGCGGTCGATATAACTTGTCTAGAATAATATTTTTAAAACAATTATGTCAGTGGCGGGCCTAAAATGTTTTGTTAAATGGGAATCTCTGTTTCGTGGCTCACTTTGAAGTCGTGCATTATTCGTAAGGAATTTTAATGATCATTGTTTGCTAAAATAAGCGTTTGTGACTTCTATTAATAGCTCCTTGTAATTTAATTAACCGGTGGGGGTATTCGGTTGATATAGGAAAATTAATTAAATCCGTCCTTTGAAATGGAACTAAAATTTGGGACATAAGTGGCCGGCATTCTTGGCCACAGAGGCATTCTTCCGAAACAGAGGACAAAGTAAAGGGGTGGGCGGTGCTCGCCGGCTGAGATATCCGCCGCGGCGCTACTGAGAAATGGAATGTTACTTCTTGCGCAAATTCCTTCCACAAATCTCCAGAGGTACCGAGAGTCTGCAGGCGCTCTCTTGCCAGATGAAAGACAAACGATCTACACTGACATGTAAGTTTCTTTAACCTCTGTGAATCTGAAAATAGAATGTTAAATTCTCTGATCGGCTTTATTCGTTTTGAAAAATAGCTGGATGTATAAATCGGATCCAGAAAGTATGTAGCCCAAGTTAATTAGTATATGAACTGAATGAGGTCCATTGATGCTACGCCCAGTTTTACTTTACAAGATTTTATTTGGTTTTACAGTTTTCTTACATAGACCTATGCAAATATATCGAGATAATGGGTGTTGACTACGGAGACAGTCAATGAGTTCATTTTACCTGCGATGAATTAGCTAGAGGATTTGCCACTCCGAGGTAGGAAAAGAAGGCAAAATGAGAATCGAAGAGTTAAAAGGTTAGTTTTAACGAATCGATTGTTGTAATATCCTACCTATTAAATGAATACTGTTTTACGATACAACAGTTAAAAATTTTAAATTAAGTTAAAACGTATATAAATATTCTCGGGATTCCGTATACATCCACGACACAGAAAAGCACAAGCGGGTATAGATACTGATTAATTGATAAATATTCTTATTTTTTATTACTTTTAGGTTTGCGCTAGAATATAGCAGTTCCGTTTTTAACCAGTGCGAAGAGTGCAGTTACGCATAAACTTAACATGAGAATTATGTGGAGGTAAAGAAAAAAATTAGTGACAACATTCGGAATTAATCCAAAACAATATTTAACGAATTGTTATGGGACACTCGACATACGAAATGCGATACTGTTAAAATAAGTATATTTAATATTACTCTCAGGCATGCGTGAAGCAGTTCCACAGGTGTACTATCCGTATATTAACATCAAACGTAGCCTCGTTTAAGAAGTAACCTTACAACTGAATCATTTGTAATCTGTCGGTTTTCCAAAAAAAACCTGCATAGTACTCGATACAATTTTGTGGCAATACATACGACTTCGTGGTTAAAGGAAATGTTCGTTTTAAACGACTGCGCGATGTCTGCCGTTTGAGAGAACAACTAGTATCCCACATTTCAACACCGAGATATTCAGTGCAGACGATGGTCTTGCTATAAATCGGGTGTCATGCGTCATATGGTTCCCTTTAACTGGTTATAACAAGCTGATACAGGCTGGAAACTCAACACTTCAACCCACCATATCCAGCGAGACAGTGCACTTGTGTTTTTGAGTTGGGTACAGATTTGCTATACTCAGTGTGCTGTATGCATATTTATGGTGTGCTTATTACGACATGTTAGCTACGCGTGTCCTATGCCTACAGCTGCAAATGGTCTTATGCAATGTTCTATTCATCTATTCTCGCTAATACAGGATAAACACCGCCGAAATCTAGTTGTGTCAAGCTTGTATTTACTTTTGTTATTAACAAAAAGTAATTATATATATATTCACTTGAAGTTGTTCACTTGAAGACGTTGAAACTGTTACCAACTCCCGGAAAACCAGTCCTCGACCAGTTACAGGCCCTCTGGATGGATTCTTTGTCTACAAATAATACTACTATTACTTATAATAATCACTTAGCTACACAAATATATAAATCAGTTTTCTATTTAATTCTGGTGGTCTCGGATAAATGCGACTACAATATAATATTTGCAGTTATATGCATATAAACATTAAATAAATAACCTGAGATTTTTTTAATATGTGCAAATTAAAAGTATTTTAAAAGCTTTTCTCTGCCATTAAATTAATTCGCCATCCAAAAGCAACATGCAAATACAGTTATGGCTGCCGTGAGCAATAACTATGAGATAATAATTATTAGATTAATTGAAATAAATCTTTTTTGGATAGCATACTGGCAGCCCGAAAACCCGTTACAGACTTTTTAGTGTAGCAAAACACGCGTACTTTATTTACGTGAATTATTCTGCAATTTACCGGTTAAGTACTTTCAAGAAAGTACACCAAGTACTTTCGGCAGAAACTTGTGGACGCTTCCGTATGTTATGACGTCAGCCGTGGGCGGAGCTCGGCCCGTAAGTGATTCAAATAGGGAGCTGAATTTTAGTCAACAGAGCGCAGCGCGCTAGGCGCTGATTGGTGTAAGTGTTGGATACCCCCAATCAGTCACAATATGTCTGGGGACCCTTGAATTTGATTCGAACAAGACAATGTTACTCAACTTTAAGACACGCCCCGGGAAACGCAAGCGCCAGATCATATTACTATGCGCGCCTGCACCCTCCCATCGTATAAATTAGGGCAGAAGCTCACTCTAGTTCAGTATGCCATAACGTGCTGATTGGTGTGGTCGTACTATTATATCCCTGTGTGGAGCAATGACAGTTACTACGGAGGCTGATTCGTCGCCTATGACTTATTCAAAAATGAGAGCAGTTGTTGCAGTTCTTACTGGTATGCATCGTTTTTTTTTTTTTTTTTTTAACAAGAAAGATAAACGGTCCAGACTTTTATGATTATGAATGTAAGCTTGCTGGATGTTTTTCTATTAATTTATTTCTTTGTCCTTGCAGCTTTTATGAAGCAGAGAAGAATGGGATTGAATGATTTCATTCAGAAGCTGGCTACTAATTCATACGCTTGTAAACAGTAAGTGTTTTAAGAATTTCTCAAAAGTAAATGTACATTTTATAATTATTAGCTTCTGTGCTATGTTTCAGGCAACATATGGTTTTGAAAAGCATGCTGCCTGCATAGATAGTACAGGACAGTGGTGTTTGTTCTCCTTTGTGGAACATAGGCTCTGTTAGCATTGTGCAGGATCTCAGCAGTGATCATTTTGCCTTTTGCCCTGTTGTAGCCCTGAAGTCCAGTCCATTCTGAACATGGGTTCCCCTCAGGATTCTGAGCTGTTGAATGTGAACCCCTCTCCACCTGTAAGTATCTCATATGCTTGGGGGTCCCTGGGAGGTACAGTCCCTTAAAAGGTCACTAACCTGCTCCCTTCTCTCTCACTGCCTCCTTACAGCCAAGTCCGTCACAGCAGATCAACCTCGGGCCGTCTTCGAACCCCACTGCCAAGCCCTCAGACTTCAACTTCCTCAAAGTAATTGGGAAAGGCAGCTTTGGGAAAGTACTTCTGGCAAGACACCGGACAGACGACCAATTCTACGCCGTGAAAGTGTTACAGAAGAAGGCCATCTTAAAGAAGAAGGAGGTAATTTACTAATTTAGTGTGAAATTGCATCACTTCAAAGGCAAGCATATAAGAAAGATGTAAAACAATTAACGAACACATTTAAGCACATTGTCTTTATTGCCTTGATATAACATTTAATTTCTTTTTTTTCCCCTGAACATGTAATTCATGTATCCCATAAAGTCAGGACATGGTTACCTAAGAATGCTGCTCATTATGTTTTTTTCTAAAAAAATCTTAAAAATCTTATTCCAGGAGAAGCACATAATGTCGGAGAGGAATGTCCTGCTGAAGAATGTGAAGCACCCTTTCCTGGTTGGGCTGCATTACTCCTTCCAAACTGCAGACAAGCTCTACTTCGTCCTGGACTATATCAATGGAGGAGAGGTAAAGAGGCCGTCTGATGCGAGGGGAAATCCTGTCATGAGAAACTGTGATAGATCCTCTTTCTCTCTTCACTCATTAAAAGGGGAATAATTTGTCCCAGGATGTTGCTGGGTGGGGATCGGGCAGAAGTTCTCCAGATTTAGTAACTGCATTGGTTGGCAAAGTTTGTGTGTGGGGGGGAAAGGAAGAAAAAGTTGTATGTGAACCTCAAGGTCATTTCCTCCAATTGTGTGCCTGGTTCATGAGGCAGCTAATTCTGTCTGCTGCGATCCTGGAAGTGGAGCAGCCCCTAACCCTCCCGCTTTTCTTTCCAGCTGTTCTACCACCTTCAGAGAGAGCGCTGCTTTCTGGAGCCACGAGCACGATTCTATGCCGCGGAGATCGCTAGCGCACTGGGCTACCTGCACTCACTCAACATCGTGTATCGGGACTTGAAGCCGGAGAACATCCTGTTGGACTCTCAGGGTCACATCGTGCTGACGGATTTCGGCCTGTGCAAGGAGAACATCGAGCCCAACGGAACCACCTCCACGTTCTGTGGCACTCCAGAGGTACGGTACCTTAATTTTCTAAATTTTCTTTTTTTCTTTAAATCTCTTTTGGCTGCTCCGGTGATCGCTGTGTAGCTTGAAATGCTGGAAGCCGGAAACTGAGACCCTGCTTTCTGTTGTACAGTACTTGGCCCCTGAAGTTTTGCACAAGCAGCCCTATGACCGGACAGTGGACTGGTGGTGTCTGGGGGCTGTGCTGTATGAGATGCTGTATGGTTTGGTGAGTAGACTGCAGTTTTACAGTGACCTCAGGATCCCTGAGGTACTGATGACATTTCAGTTCAGGTGGTCTGGGTGAGCAGAGGATAACCTGCAGTCTTGTGTCCACAGCCTCCATTCTACAGTCGCAACACGGCCGAGATGTACGACAACATCCTGAACAAGCCACTGCAGCTAAAGCCTAACATCTCCAACGCAGCCCGCAATCTCCTGGAGGGCCTTCTCCAGAAGGACCGCAGTAAGCGGCTGGGCTGCAGCCAGGACTTTGTAAGTACTTCCCTCCCCCCACCCCAGATAACTACGATCAGGCCTAACAGTTAGGAGCACTACACTCTACTACCCTCCAAACCGTCACCCAGCTGTACTTTCGGCTAAGCATACCCTCATAACACCTGTGCTCTTTCAACAGACTGAGATCAAAGACCACATGTTCTTCTCTCCAATCAACTGGGATGATCTGAATGCCAAGAAACTAACCCCTCCCTTCAACCCTAATGTGGTAAGTGAGATGCCTTGCTTTGCCTGCAGATGTTTCAGGCATATCAGACTGTTGTTGGTTTTTCTTTTGCCGTAAATCTCTAATGCCTTGTTTACCCATGTTGCAGAGTGGCCCTAATGACCTGAGGCACTTTGACCCAGAGTTCACAGATGAACCTGTTCCTAGCTCCATCGGTTGCTCCCCGGACAGTGCCCTGGTCACCTCCAGCATCCAGGAGGCAGCTGAGGCTTTTCTTGGCTTCTCCTATGCCCCCTCCATGGACTCCTACCTGTAGTCACAGCCTTGGATTGGAAAACCGGGTTGACTTTGTCCCACAGCAAGGGGAAAAATTTGCACATCGCTTAAGGCAGCTCTTTGGCCTTAACACTGAATGAGGTCCAGCTAAGACTTCCATAAGCACAGTTCTCAACTCTATCACAAGACCTGTGTAGTGTCATGGTAGAGGAACTACATTGGGGCCAGGACCTCCAAGAAGACACAGACAGCTCTGATTCGTGTGTTTCCGATATACTGAAAGCTGGAAACCCTGAATCGAATGTGACCTGGAGGACATTAGTAGGGTGCCTTTGGTCCATTGTGAAAGTAGCTAGTCTCCACTTGAAGCAGTTTTCCACTGGTCGTCAACTGCAGAATCTGAGGAACTTCTTGGAACCTCATTGAACTATACCAGTGTGGAGGTCTTGGCACCGGAGCATTCGTTCAATGAGACTGGCACTCTGCAACTTTGGTTTCGCCTCTTAATTCTGCTTTTCCGTAGTTTTACAGTTTAATCTTTCGTTGGCGATGCTACAAGATGCTTGAAAAGGGTGTTGCTACTGTTTGGTGTAAATAAGGACTTGGACCAAAACTCTAGACCATGTTTGATATGGCTAGCCTCCTGTAGTCTTCCATTGCATATTTATGTGTTAATATTGTAAAGTTGGGCATTGCTTTGTCTAAACTTTTCATTCCATTTAATATTGATGTGTGCCTGTATTTAAGTTAATTTGTACATTATGTGTTCTGTTTTAATGTATATTAAACAAACTAAAGGGTATGCTTATGACTATTCATGTTAAATGTATGTAAATTGTAAAATGTATGATTTGTGACACAATGTCTGGTTTGCAGTAAAAGTAAATGTTATTTTCTTCAGTCTCAATCTGCTTCTTATGGATGAATGTAAAGATACTCCCTTAACGCATTAAGCGTGCTGCCATCCAGCCTCGTTACCTTGGCAACTTTAACCCCCCCCTCCAAAAACGATGCTGAAATGTACGTGATATATAGTGCGTCGCAAGTAAACAGTACAAGCGTTTCGTGGACATTTTAGGTGATACAATAAACCCTCCGCTGACAGGTCAGTGTCCTGGAAAATGGCCATTGACCTCCCACTGTTAGCATCTCTCACTTAGCTAAACAGCATGGGGGATATATCTTATACAGGTGCACTCTCCGAGATCAGCTGAGAGTTCCTCCTGGCTGAAAGTCGGGGGGGGGGTGCTCATGCTGACACAATCTCCCTTGTTGCCTGTAAATAATACTTTGACCCTTCTCTTCATCACTTCGTTAGTAATAGCTGTATCAATTGAGCCTGGCTTATATCTTTTGTTATAATTTACTCTGTCAAGGTAATCATGCAGCCAAGACAAGTCTCTACTTTTGCAGTAAAGTATAGCCTTTTATACAATTAACCATATCTTGAACAGGGTGTAATTCCTGCCTATTTTAAAATATTCATTAGCTTTGCTGGTCATAAAATATGTACCAGGCAGGATGACATCATAAATGGGCTTCCCACAATTTGAGGGAATCTAACAAGTTCTATGATCCAAATATATTCTGTCTTGTATTTTATTATTATTATTTTGGGGGGGTAACAAAACATAAAGCTAGATAAATTGTCTAAGTATGGAATAAGTCTTGGAATAAATGGAATAACAGAATAACACATCACTGCATCAGAAAGGCACATATTTAGTTTATGAATGATCTTTATATTGTTGTACTGTGATATTATAGTGTGTCTTCACTGTGGAGACTCGTACAGTAGGGTCTCTTTATGGCCACCGTCCTTCTGCTTACTCACACCATACTTACTCACACCATACTCCTCAGTTTGCTGGGGCTGTCACAGGTTTACATCACCCGTAACGGATCTATGGCTGTCTCTGTCTTACCTTTGTCACACATGGTTCCACCATTTTGTCATTTTCAGAGCTCAAGACCACATATCATTTCTGACAAATGCTACTTCAGTGCCTACAGTATATATTCTGTTTGTGTTCCTTACTCTAGTCTACTGGCATTATTCCTCCTGTCCAGGAACCAGTTGTAAACACACATCAACTTGCTGTGGTTACTCTCATGATTAAGTATTAAATGTACATAAGTAAAGACAGTGGTTATTCACACCAGATAAACCATTTTGTTTTGGTAATGAAGATGGATGTTTTTGAGTTTGTGTTCTCCGTGTAATGTGGGTGACCTTTCCAAACTTCGCACTGGGCAGAACATAGCATGTGCTTCAGAACGCTGTATGAAAAAGGAAGAGACTGCAGAATTATATATGCAGTTTCTGTACGAGTAAATTTAGCAAAGTGTTATCCTGCCCCCTGCTGGCATTAATTTAAGTACAACAGCATGACACTAGAATGGTTATAGAAATGTAATAGATATCTAGGGATATTTACGACACAGTACTTAACGTCATCAACTCAAAGGTGTGCAAGCAAGTGGTTTTATCCACAACGAATTTACAAAGCTCACAGTCACACAAATTATTTTTAGATAAACCTCGATGTGTAAAGTTAATATGAAGTTGTTTTTTCCTCCTGGTGTTCCTGAATTTAATTTCTAAAATTGAATAAAGAATTATTACTTGGTAATGCACTGAATGATTCACCCGACATGCTCTTTTCTAGAACAGGAATTCCAGAAGAAATCCTACAATTCTGATAAGAATGAGCAGTTGAAAAATAGATTCATGGACAGATGGATGGAAGTTATATTAATATTGGCAATGATAAGTCACTAATTGCGATTGCATTGTAAGTTGTAGTCATTGTCTCCTTCGGTTTTAACTGTCATCTTGACTTTCCTTAAATTTCTTATATTTTACAGTCCTGGGATTGTAAAAATTAGAGAATAAGCTTTTTCTTATTCTGTATATAGTTGTATTATTACTTAGGATTGTATTATTACCGTTTTGCAAAATATAGCAGATTAGATAGAACCCCAGAAAGATGAGAGAGTATGGAAATGCAAGTAAAAAAATGCAGTGATTCTGAAATTTACTTGGACTTTTGTTTCATTGCAGACAGCATGAACATGAGATATTTCTCGTTTTGTCTGGTCAGCTTCGTCTAATTTGTTAATATACATCCATTCCTACATTTCAGGCCTGAAACACATTCCAAAAAAAGTTGGGACAGTGCAGCATTCACTACTATGTAATGTTGCCATTACTTCTCACAACACTTAAAATATGTTTTGGCACTGAGGACACCAAGGGGTGAAGCACTTCAGGTGTTATGTTGTCCCACTCTTTCTGCAAAGACGTCTTAAGGTGTGTAACATTCATTCTCTATGGGGGACGTGTCAGTATGGGGTCTCCATACATTCTCTATGGGGGACGTGTCAGTATGGGGTCTCCATTCATTCTCTGTTGGGAACGGGTCAGGACTGCAGGCTGGCCAGTCCACTACACGTGGCCTCTTCTTCTGTAACCAGCAGAATGTGGTTTTGCATTGTCTTGTTGAAAAAATTGCATGGATATTCATGGAAAAGATGTCACCTTGCTGGTAGTATATGTTGCACTTCTTCATTAATGGTGCCATCACAGAAGTATAAATTACCTTCGCCAAGGGCGCTGACATGACTCCAGACCATGACAGACCCTGGGTTTTGGATGTGTTGCTGATAACAGTCTGGATGGTCCTTTTCATCTTTGCTGGTTTATTAAGTGTCTCTCAAGATTATGCTGCGGTTTCTTAAGTACTTCATATATTGCATGTCTATTGGGGGCCAGCGTGTGGCTCAGTGACCTAAACCTCTGTGCCTGTGATCAGGAGGTCAGCAGTCAAAGCTTGGCCTCCTTGAACAAGGTCCTTAACCCCCTGGGCACTGCAACAGATGGCTGCCCTGAATGGACAGCTCACTCTCACCTACAGATAGCAGGGTGGAGGTGGCATAAGGAGGATTTCCCCATGGAGATCAGTAAAGTATTAATTATTTATTAACCTTGCAACCTCATCTAATGATCTTTCATTACACAGTGGAGATGATCCTACTAATATTAGAACTGGTTTTATAATCTGTGATAAGAACGAAACCTAAACACTTTCTTAATGAGGAAAATATCTTGAAGACTAGTTGGGTGGATATGTAATGTAATGTAATGTGGGAAAATATAAAAGCAATGAATTCTGTGTCTTAAGGAATTACTTGATAAGGAGAGAGCCAAGGCAGCTGGAAGGATATTTTAAAAACTGAAAAGATTATACCAAGGACAGCTGGCATGGGAACCAGCACAATGCTGAGTTTTTGCACATTTAGTTGTGATACTATTTTATACACCGCTCAGCCATTACATAGATAAGTGGATAATATTGATTATCTCATTATATTGGCATTTGTCGAGGGTCCCATTATATATCAGGCAAATGAATACTCAGTTTTTGGAGCTGATGTAACGGAAGCAGAAAAAATGGTCAAGCAGAAGGATTTGAGCCAGTTTGACAAGGGCCGAATTGTGATGGCTAGAGAACTGGGTCAGAGCATCTCCAAAACAGCAGGTCTTGAGGGGTGTTCCTGGTATGCAATGGTCAGTAGCTACCAAAAGTGGTCCAAGCAAGGCCAGCCGGTGAACCAGCGATGGGATCATGGGCAGCCAAGGGTCATTGATGCGCGTGGGGAGCAAAGGCTAGCCCATCTGGTCTGATCCCACAGGAAAGCTACTCTGAAAAAAATGTAATGCTGGCTATGAGACAGGTGTCAGAACATACAGTGCATCACAGCTTGCTGCGTAGGGGGCTGGGTATCCACAGACTGATCGGAGTGCCCATCGTGACCCTTGTCCACTGCTTAAAGCACTTACAATGGGGATGTGAGTGTCAGAACTGGCACCCAGATGCACTATGGGAAGAAGGTAAGCCAGCAGAGGCAGTGTGATGCTCTAGGTAATGTTCTACTGAGAATCCTTATGTCCTGGCATTCATGCGGATGTTGTTTTGATACAATCGACCCATCTAAACACCCTTCATGGCAATGGTGTTCCCCAATGGCTGTGGGCTCTTTCAGCAGGATAATGCACCCTGCCACACTGCAGAAAATGTTCTGGAATGGTTTGAGGAACATGAAAAAAGAGTTCAGGGTGTTGACTTGACCTCCAAATTCCCCCATATCTCAGTTTGATCAAGCGTCTGTAGGATGTGCTGGACAAGCAAGTTTGATTCATGGAGGCCCCACCTCGCAATTTGCAGGACTTGAAGGATCTGCTGCTAACGTTTTGGTGGCAGATACCATAGGACACCTTCAGAGGTCTTACGGAGTCCATGCCTTGATGGGTCAGAGCTGTTTTGGCGACACAAGGGGGACCTGCAGAAAATTAGGAAGGTGGTTTTAATGTTATGGCTGATTAGTGTAAAAAAGGACATTTTGTCCTGAGAGAATTGTACATTGTTAACAGAATGTTAACATCAGATCCCGTTGTTAATCTATTTGTTCTCACTATCTGTAAATATTTCTACATGTGTTCACTTCCAGCTGTGAATAAAGACTGTTTACAGAAGGCTTCTGTGGACTGCAATTTTGCACAGCATCTTTCAAATACTGATGCACTTTATGTCATTTTGTCCTGTCCTTCTTCAACTGCCCTGTGTGACTTTAATTGCCCCTCGGGGACAAATAAAGTTATTTGAGTTGAATTGAATTCTATTGTTCTACATTAATAGATATAATTAAGTACTGTATGAAACATCAACAACATTCAAAATGTTGCTTTCTTCAAATTGATTGCTTAAATGCTGCATCATCAAGAAATCAATGCTCACTTTCTGGAGTTGTAATCCAGTGTGGGGGTGTTCACGTTCTTATGGTCCTGCTGTGATTCGGTCTATTCATGATGTATTATGGCTTCTTAAAAGTGTAAATATATTATTAATCCTGGTGCTAATGTTAAATGTTGAGCTGATGTTGACTGATGACCATAAAGATTGCATTCCTCCAGAATGTTCTGTCTGGGTCTGATTGTCTCATTGCATTATTTCCTTTTCTTTTCAGGCACAATACTCTTTTCCGAAGCCAAAGTCTTCTCATAATATGCCCATAAAATGCTTCAATCGGGTCATTTGTGCATCAAGGGAATGTTTCAGACTAATTTGGTCATTTGTACTTCAAGTGAAATTTTGGCCAAGAATCTACTTGCCGGTTTCGATTGCTGTGGAAAACGTTCCTAAATGTGTTGGCCAGCACTCTTCATGCCCTGCTTTCTCATTTTCCAGAATTCATATCAATCTGTCAGGGTCGGTCCCTGTTGTCCTACTTTGTGTCCCTCCCCCGTTTGGCCAGCAGACGCTACTGGTCATCCCGTTCTTCATGTTAGTCTTTGTTCTCCTCTGTTACTTGTCTGGCCACATGGCTCAATGTGTTGAGCATATGGGTCCCTGTGATCCTTGTCCTGTGTTTGAATCCAACCTCCTGTTTTTGTATTTTGCTCCCTAGTGTTTCATTTGAGTTTTTCTAGTTCTTGTGTCTGATTTTGTATTTGGTTTTGTTCCTTGTGCCCTTGCTTGTGTTTATACCAGTCTGTTATTACCCAGTGTTAGTTGCTGTTTCATTGTCTAGTTCTTTGTTTCCCTGTTCAGTTCTGTGAGTTAATTAGTTTCACCTGTTGCCCGTTCTAGTGTCTGCCCTTGTGTTTTCCTGCTTGCTTATTGGCCTGCACCTTCCACTATTGGTTAATTGTCTGTTCGCTCCTGCTTGTCATTACCCTGTTCAGTTTTAGTATTTAAGTTCCTGTCTGAGTTTTAGTCCCCAGTGGTTCATTGTTTGCTGTTGGTAAGATGTTTGAGATATTAGATAGGTAGAGCGTCTCTGTGTTTAGCCTTACAACCTTAAAAAATATTTACAACTTCTATGTCATCAGCAATAACACTGAAAATTAAAAGACACAAAACTATTTAGTTTTCTTTACATTCAGCTTTATCCTCTCTTTTCCTTTTCTTCCTTTACTTTCCTTATAAATAGTATTATCAGATTTACATAATTTTTGGCGATAAGTGTGGTGTCATCAGCGTACTTAAGGTTGACGTCGATGTGGGGTTTCTTGCCCTGCTCAGTTATCCATTGTGTGTCGGCAAATGATGGCTGTTGTTCCTCAGCCTTCCTTGAAACCGACTTAACTATCAGACTCTTATCTTAATTTGTAATGATGTACTCTGCATTGAATGGTCTTCAATGTGATCGTACTGGTATGTGATATGACAAAATCTTTTTTGATAATGAAATGCATCTCTTCCAATCTGTAGGCCACTGAATTGTTCTTTATTGGCAGAATTAGGTCAACACTTCGATTCTTCAGATTTTAGAATATTGGATATCTCTTGGGATGCCATCTGTCCCCATGACCACCCTTGTCGGCACTCTTCTCAAGACCTATCTGATCTCCTCTTCCATTATTGAAGGTTCTCCAGTGTATCTGACCTCATTAAATATCTCTTGGTTGTTGAAGTCTTTGCTGTAGAGGTCTTCGGTGTATTCCTATCTCTGCTTGATCTTTGTTTTTACTTACCCATAGAAGTCTTTCAGTATACCCACTTGAGACTGAAACTTCTTTTTTAATCTCACAGATCTCCAGAAAAAAGGAATGCCTATTTCCTTCTTCAGTGCCTCTGAAAATGTTGTTGTGATATTCATTTTTGTCTTTCCTGGTAGCTTTCTGAAATTCACGATTCAGTTTTTAAGGAGATCTTAACTGGGATGAGTGGAGATCAGGGAGGAGACGGACACAGAAATGCAGGAGATGACAGCCGGGAGTGAACAAAGCCATATGGGGAATCCAAAAGAGAAGTCGGGTCACAAGCAAAGGTTCCGTAGCCGGGTAGATGGTGCCGTGTTGAGGGTGCAGGACAGGACAGGCGAGACAACAGGGCAGAAGACCGTAGGCAGGGCAGGCGGGGAAGACACAAGACAAAAAAACGCTCAGTAATGTTCCAGACGATGGCAACAATACTTCGCAATACTAGCGAGGTTACTTCCGCCTTAACATTGGTTGCTGTTGTCCTGTCCCGCCCGTCTGTGTGTGTCATTAACGTCCCTGATCTTGGCTTCTCCTCTCCACTTCACAACATTCACTGTGCCTTCTGTTATTCACTTTGATCTCTTTGGTTCTTTCATTTTGGCCAGTTTTTCTTGGATTCCTTGATGACTTATTTGAATTTTGCACACAGCTTTCGTAGATCCCGCATCTGTAATTGTTTTCTGATACTTGGCGATAGACATATTCAATGACATTTCTTGAAACTTGGATGGACATTTTGATATTTTCCTTGTCCTCAGCAGCAGAGTATGTTAAGGTAAATTGTGCTGTGTTGCACGCTGGGGCGGGGACATCACCTTGTGAGGGATGCACTGTGTTTACTTATGTCTGCTATGGTGGCCCAACGTTTAAACGTTGTTTAAATTGATTTTAACTCAGATGGAGTAGAGATGGAGAAGGGGTAGAGAAAGAAAAGGAGAAACTAAATCACAATGCCAAGAAATGGTATTTGCTGATAACTAATAAGGAGAAATAGCATAGATTCATATGACTTGGCAGCCTGGATTACAGATCCCAGGCAGACATACTGCCTGCACATTTCAAATGATCTCATTTTTGGACCGAGCGCATACACATTGCGTTAATGTTTTATTTAAAAAAATATTTATGTGTAGTTCGTCAGGTTAATGTTTTGGGCTTAAGTTATGGTTAATATGCAAGTTATAATAATGACACTTCATTGACCCCTTGTGTGGAAATTCTTTTTCTTACCCACCCCATCTTGCTCTCAGTGACACACACATAGGTGACAGCAAGCTTGGCAGCGCAGGGCAGCCACCTGCAGTGGCACCCAGGGAGCTGGGGGTTAAGGACCTTGTTGAAGGGCATACAGACATGGCATTCATTGCCAAGGTCGGGCTTGAACCACTGACCTTCCGGCACAGAGGTTTAGCTTGCGGAGCCACACACTGCCTCAAACACTATTTAAATTGCTGTATGTTATATGATTACACAAAAACATGTCTGTTAAAGACGTTGCACTTTTAAGGTCCTTATTATCTTTCCTATGGTGTTCAGGTCGGCACCGACCCGTTTGTAAGTTTAAAATGCATAAAAGCACCACATAAAATTGTTTACTGCATCAAGGCTTTTTGACATTGTCAGGAACCTCTATTTAAACAAAATAATTTTTAAAAAAAGTTCACTAAAATATAAATGCTCTGGTCAAGATTATAGCAGCTCTGGTGTTCAGGTCAGCACCGAACCTTTTTAAGTATAAAATGCATAAAAGCACCACATAGATTTGTGTACTGCAAAAGCCTCTATTTAAACAAAATAAATAATAAAAAAAAATCACTAGGCAAGGAATGCCCAGACATGTAAGGCAAGATAAGACCAGTTCAATTTATTTATATAATTCTCTTGAGGTTTATTTTTTATTGAAAATGAGAGTTATGCTGTCAAAACACAGGTCCAGAAAGCCACACCAAAAATAATAAAACCAATCTTTTCATGGATACGGAAGCTTAACAAGGTAACCAAGAGGTAAGAAACAAATTGCATGATAAATTATTGTTTTGAGGGTATTTTACGGCTGATTTACGGCTGAACAGAAAACTAACACGGGATGAAGTTTATGCTCCTTATAATGCCATAAGTTGCTTCACAAACGATTGAAATAAGGAATGTAAAAAAAGTAAATATGCCTTGAAAAAGCAATCTGTTCGTGGAAAACATTGAAAATGAATTTGTTTTTACTCATATAATGTGACCTGGCTTCATTGTTTCAAAAACACTAGTAAGTGACTATCAACACGAACAGAGCTACAAGAGCAGATTTCTTGGAACAGTGGTCATTTACAGGGTTCCCTGAAGTTGTTCACAGTATGGTGTATGGTAACAGATTTTATTACTGCATAATTTCAATATTTTCATTGGGTTGAAAATACACCTGGGCCCTATATTACAAAGCAGGATTTCTAACTTAGCTGGATATCTTGTCTGATTTAATGTAATCTGGGCTAAATTTAAGCAAACAAAGATAATGTCTATCTAATTTGGTGTACCTTATATCCAACAAGGTATCCAGCTAAGCAGTAATCCTGCTTCGTAAAACAAACCCCTGTTCTCACCTACATAGAATACATTGTGAAATTTAAACCTAGGTACTGTACGTGTATGGGTTAATAGGGAAAACTGACCAATGTAAAACCACAACACATGCACTAAACTGCACCGTACTGCTTAGCAATCACTGCAAAACACTTGGACCCACATATTTCAGAGCACAGCAAACTAAACCAATATTGTCTAAGAATATCACATTCTCACCCTCACATGGCAAAACCATAATGATTGGAGTTTTTGAAGATTTTTGTATTTGTTGCATGCATGCACATCTTTCTGTAGCTACCCATTTAATTACATGGAACGGAAAAAATACTACATCACTGGTAGCTTTTACATTGCAGTAAGTGTAATTATTATTGGCTGTTTCGGAAAAAATACTACGTTACTGGTAGCTTTTACATTGCAGTAAGTGTAATTATTATTGGCTGTTTCGGAAAAAATACTACATTACTGGCAGCTTTTACATTGCAGTAAGTGTAATTATTATTGGCTGTTACAAGCATAAATAAAATGTTACTCAAAATTCAACATGGTGTGATGTAAGCTTCACATCTTCTTCTATTCGAAGATGAGCTTGTGCAACTGGTATATTAAAGAGGTATCCATCAAATCAAATTATCACAGCATTGAATTCACTTACATTACATTTATTATTTGTTGTCTGTTTCCCAGGTAGTAAATGTATTATTCTAACTGAAAGTGCCCTAATTTGGTCCATCCATTTCATTACTAAATGACTTATTTTCATCTGCATAGCTGTGAGCTTCCCTGAGCCATGTAGGGCCACCCTTTGTTTCAGATCTGCTTCAGGTCTTCTTGGAATGTTGTCATTTAAGTCCTGTGCTGTGTGGTGTGGAATACTGGATCCTTCTTAAAGAAAAAAAAAACATTCCCTTGAGGGATGGAGGAAGTGATAATCTACTTCTGACTCATAAAAACATAAGAAATTTACAAAGGAGAGGAGGCCATTCGGCTCATCAAGCTCGTTTGGGGAGAAGTTAACTAATAGCTCAGAGTTGTTAAAATCTTATCTGGCTCTGATTTAAAGGAACCCAGGGTTTTAGCTTGTGCTACACTAGCAGGAAGATTATTCCGTACTCTAACTACACGCTGTGTAAAGAAGTGCTTCCTCAAGTTTGTCTTAAAATGTTCTCCTGCTAATTTTCACTTTTGGCCACGAGTTCTAGTATTTAAACTAATATTGAAATAGCCATTTGGCTGAACAGCATCCAGACCTGTTAGAATCTT
>JAODKF010000045.1:8928387-8977692 GCA_026779585.1 Mormyrus proboscirostris | reverse complement strand
CAGACGGTCCACATTTTTTCTTTCTCCCAATTGCCAGGGAATTGGCAGAGAGTAAAATCGTGAACCGTCTGGTGGTTCCCGAGGACTGGGCTGAGAAACCCTGTTCGACGTTATTCTGTTACCACATGCCTCCTGAAAATTAATACAAAAAGAGGTAATCACCACTAACAGAGAATCTGTGGTTGGTAAAATGTGTTGTATAGGATTTTAAGGGCAAATAAACAGAAACACTATTAGTTGTAAGGTGCTCATATTTAAATTAAACTTCATCTGGATCCCTGCAGTGTAACTTGTTATGCAACTGACTTCCTGTCTGCCTGTAGTAGTAGATTACAGATAAATGCTTGGGTGAATATCACAAAATGTGTTATTAAATTAACCATTTAAGACCTAGGTAAAAGAAGCACAGAGCCAACCAAGTAAACACATTGAACCAATCATAACTCAGATCTCTGCGCTGAATGGCACACTTAATCACTATCGTGGTATTAATTTGGTGTGTTATTCATTTACGTAAGTAGATACATACTTGTGCAGAGTTGCGCGATCCGCGGTTTTCCCTCCCAATTGGGCTATTTTGAAAATACAGCTTTGGGTAAATATTAGGGGGGTCACGGGTTGGGGGTTTTTGGGCTGGTTTCATAATGTTCTGTGGGAAAAGAAATTAATTATTATGAATGCAAGTGGATCCTAATGCTGAGTAATACTGAATCGCTAGACGCTGAAAGTCAGAGACACAAAGTAAGACAGAAAACCTGCATGAGTAATGGGCCTATTATTTCATTATAAACCTAAAATTATCTACATCGGAAGTGTTGTGGTAGTTTTCAGACTAAATGCTATGTACAAGATGATAAAGCTGTTGCGTATATGTAAATGCATGTGTGTGCAGATTTATTTTGAATTAACAATCTCACTCCAAGCAGCTGACCGAAGTTGGTAACCCTGGGAAAGGAGAATGCATCCATCTAAATTTATTGTGTACTGTGATTTTAAAAGTTGAACATCTGAATGTGATCAGCATGCAAAATATCGGTTTATTTCTTTGTGATAGAATATACTGGGATTTGAAATACTGGCCTAGTTTCAGCTTCCATTGGGCGGATCTTAAGATAACATTGGGCTGGAAATTTTTGGCGGACCTGGCAACACAGCACTTGTGCATATCGAGACGTTACATCATCATCAGGGGCATCATTAACATGCATGGTTAGAGACTCCTTGTTTATTTCAGTTGTCAAAAAGCCTCATGCTATTTTCTACGAGATTTTTTTTTTTTAAATGGTGGGACGGGAAAAAAAAATCGCCTTTCAGATTTAATGTAGTTTCGGTCCGAAAACGATAATACGGGACACCTAGTACTGTTTCAAAACAGGATATGGCATTTCACTTTTCAGTACGCGACGATCCCGTAAACACGGCACTGGTGGCAACTCTTGGTCTTTAATTTTATTTAACAGGAATAGTTGAGGTCCCGTTTCAGTGGAGGCCCCTGTGCTTCAGCCCGGGTAAGCCCGTGCAGCAATGCGCCCCTAAACCTGCGGAATAAAACTCCAAAAATGTCTCATCATAAACGTCATAAAATTGTTATACATATTCAATAAAATGCAATTTTTCATCGGGGCGCAAAGAGAAAAAAATGCGACACTGGCTTATAGTTATTTCTTATGAGGCTTATACGACCCCGGCTCCTTCATACGCTCCGCTACTGGCCGATCGGCTTGTCTATCAAGCCTGTGTATATTGATAATATTTCTGCTTGTGTTTGCGTCAGCTGGCCAAGGAGGCGGCGCCGGGGCTGTGGCAGTCGGAGAAAGACTCTGTCATTTCTGCTCGCTACACTTTTCCCTGCGTCTCTGGCGTAAAAAAAGCAAACGACATGCAGTTCAAACCGAGTCGGGAGCGCTTCTACACCACCAGATGTTGCGGATGTTGCCATGTCAGGACGGGGACGATCATACTCGGTACCTGGTACATGGTGAGTGAGAAGGAAATGTGCGTTTGGCGTTCGGTTCGTACGGCTTTCGCGGACGTTCCGCGTTGGCGCGCATGAGCGATCGAGGACCGACAGCACCAACGTTGACCTGGATGGTAAAATGGGCGCAGATATACGTGGCCGACGCTGGCTTTTCCAGCAGAGACGCCGGTTATTCTTGGGTAACATAACAAAAGCGGTCGTGCTCCCGCATTGTCATGGCTCATTGCCAGCCGCCTTCGACTTGTTTAGCAGTCCTTGGATTTAATGGGGACAAATAGGACCAGTCTTTGTAAGTTCTTTCAATTAGGTAAATAACTCTTTTAGAATAGAGAAGTGTGACTCGGAATCCGGTACAGTGATCTCTTTGATTAAAATGAATTTAAAAATATATCAGGGATATTTTCCACATGAACATAAAACTACTTGTGAGCAAAGCACGGAGGTTATGGGTTTTGAGTAATGAGTAAGCAAGATTCAGTGTTTTTTTTCCAAGTGTGGCTTCAAGGGGTTATAGCTGGTCACATACATTACTCATACATATTTCTCGTAAAATGAGTGTGGTGGAATTCACGGATTATATGTAGCGTATATAATTTATTATCCAAAGATAGGTGAATGTGTAGCGGAACCATAAGATAAGTACATCTCCTTAGAAATGATTAGTGATTACTTTCCAAGTTAAGTGCTTGATTTGTTTATTTTAGGATTCCAGAGCTGAGCGCTTGAACTAAAAGTTATAGGGGAATTCTAGTGTTTTTTGTTTGTTCCTCTCCACAGCTGAAGATGAGTCCGATGAACAGATTACACATTTATTTTTGTTTTCAGGCTTGTGTAATAACTATCCTGTTACGCAAACACAAGTCCTCTTATATTCTCTTTCTATTGTGATTTAGTCTCATACTAAAGAGCAAACTTTTATATTAAAAAGGTTCTTTATTCTACTTATTCTCGACTTTTAGGAATATAAATAATTAGGCTATTTATAATAATTTGGTTTAGTACAAGACTGGGCTGAGAGAGTATTATAAGGAGCTGTATTTCCAATAATTGATAATATAGGTACACTTAATAGTTTTAAAGAATACTGTATTGCCTGATATGCAGTCAGTTTATAAAACAGCAGAAACTGTTAACATAAATATCAAACAAAACCTAGAAATGGCCTTTAAAAATGACCTTAAAACAAGTAAATAACATGCATTTTCACAATGCTGAACTCTCAGACAAGAGGAAATTTAAATTAAGTTGTCTGCGGAACAAAAGCACCCTACAAACAAACTGTAGGAAAGTCTTTTTTAGCGTGTGAATGAAGTTTTTTGTGATGTATAATGTGGTTTTTGCATCCCCATTGGATCACTAACAGTTGTTTTGCCAAACTTAAAGTAGTCCCAGGTTTATTAAGTTGTAATGTTGTAATGTTTTCTCTTTACAGACAGTATCAGCACCTTATCGGCCGGTTTTCTGCCAATGGTTATACATTTCTGCAACCTTAATATTTGCTGCTTTTTATTGGTCTTGCCCTAATTTTGAAAATGTGGGTAAATGTGGCTTTCGCAGAACTACATGCTGTGATGCAGATGAATGGTTCAGTTTTCAGGGAATGAGGTAGGTTTGGTGGAATCGGTTCTACAAGATACTAAAGCTGAAGCACGCTGCTTGCAGAAATGTTAACTTTCTGATTCGCAGGGGAAGTGAGGTTTTCATCCTGGTGTGAGAGGAAGAAAAACACGTAAAGCAGCTTGGATTAGCAAATGAGATTTACGGGAAGGGTGGCTGTTTTAAGAGTTGCTCAGAAAGCATCATGCATGGGTGACGTTTTCTTTCCCCCACATGTGTGAAGAATTTGTAGTAACTTGTACTGAATAAATGGCATCCTCTGAAGGTCATCTGACACCGGGACGCCGTACATCCTGGATGCGTGACTGTTGCGTAGTATTCCTAAGCAGCTTCCAGACCAGTATTGTAATTTCCAAGGGATCTTGTATATCCTTTAGCCTTAAATGTTTTGGACTTCACCTAAATTATCTGGCACATCAAGTTGTGCTGAATACTGGTTGTTTTTGAATGTGTGGGTGTGGCTTAAATTACCTAACTTCTAAAGTACCTGAAGGCTTCTAATTGCCTCACTTTAATCTTATTGCAAAGAAAATCTGTTTTCATTCTCCTATGCAGTAGCAGTGGGATGTTTAATGGGGTTGATCTGAATTCTTAATTAATTCTTTCTTTTTTTCAGTTTTCCAAACTGCCTGCTACCCAAGCAGGGTAGCAGGCAACCATTTGCAATCTGTTGCACATCTATTGCAACTTGACCAAAACATGATCTGTTAATTTAAATAGTGTTCAAACAGACTAAAAACCTGCTCTCTAAGCTAGGTGTGGTGTACAACCTTTAAGAATAAGGCGGGAGTAGACCTAATGTTTATCCGAAGATTAGTTTATTCAGCTAGGTGTTTACATGATTTGCGATCTATGTTTTTGTGTATGTAATATGAATGCTAAAAACTGCCAATATTTTTACCTCAGAAAGCTGTGTGCTTCTAGATAAAATTGAATGTATCAATTTTTTTGTGACTCCGATGATAGAAACGTCAGAGAACATCTGGAGGTCATCTACTCCACCTTGGCCTACTGAATAGACTTTTTTTTTTTTTGGTTACTATTCACCAGATGGCACTTAATTTGCTATGATTATTCTATTATCCGGCTTCTCATATTTGTTCTTTTGTCTCCTGGTTATTCTTTTCTTCTCCAGGTTGTAAACCTGCTCTTTGGAATCCTGTTGACTGTGACTATAACTCAGCCAGAGAATGTCCCTTCTGTCGACCTGCAGTATGAGGTCATCGAACATTACTTTGCTTCTGACATGATGTCAGGTATGCTGGATGCTGATGCGTGCCAGATTGTTTACGTGCCATCTGAACAATGTTTCCAGCTGTATTACTGTGAGAACATGTACTGCCGAAACTCGCAGTGAGGTGCTATTTGGGGAAAAAAAACTTGTGCAAAGCAGTGTGCAAATTATATATTTACTTTTACTTAAAGTTTTGAGACTTACCAGTATGTTTGCATGCATGGCAGATTCCTCACTAAGAACAGGTGGATGGTAACTCTGCCAAGTGCAGAAGGAAGTGGGTTTTGAGGTGTCAAAATACAGGCTAATGACCTCATTTTACAAATCTCCTGTTTTTAAAATGGGCGGAAGGGCTGGTTCATACTAACTGCGGACACATCGCAGCACGTGCACTGCAGTGCCAATCCAACCACGTTCCTGGATATTCGCTCTTCTAGCACCAATGTTCCAGGAAGTTGTTCTTTGATGCCAGGGCTGGGGCGGTGCTGTAGAACAAAACTGTTCGTAAACGTGACACAAGAACAGTGGAATGCATTATGTATTTGCAGTATGCAAGGGCATAGATGGGTGTATGGCATCGTAGTTGCAAACATATTTTCATTATCTTTATAATCATGTAGCAAGGAATTATAAATGCCAGCATTTCTGGACTTCCTCAGCCAATCATTCTTTGAATCACTAGCCATGTTTGTTTTTATTCTGGTGTTAGAGGGTCAAAACAGTGTTTGTATACAATCACTGGTCCAATCCACTTTGACTTCCTATTGCCCTGGCCAACTGTCCGCGTTGTTAAAGTTTGAGTGGCATGCTTCCTCACTTGCTCCCTTAAATACGGTATTTGAGCTTGACCTCAGTGACGTCACTTGTGTCACAATGGCTGTGTTGCATCCACAAGAAGTATGAATTAGCCTTAAGGCTTCACTAAGGCTCTGGTCAGAAAATTCCACTGTGTGAATCCATTTGTGCGTTTTAGTTGGTGTCTGCAGATTGAAGACATAAACCATTATAGACTGTTAGCAAGTGCTTTAATCCTGAGAGACGAAATCGCAGTACAGTCTCACATTGGCCTTAAATATGCCTGCCGTTGTGAAGGGGTTTGTAGTAATCAGTAACTGACCTTTATTTCTCCAGCACTAATTATGGATGGTGCAGTGAGTTGGCCATGATGTAGGATGTAATCCTGAGACTTTTTAAAATTGGCCCTTAGTCTTGGTGTTTCCTTGTTATTGTTGTATTGCAGGGGGCCAACAGTACTAGTTCTGTAGTGTTTCCCAACCTGGTCCTTGAGGACCCCCAGATGTTCCATGTCTTTGCACTCTCCCAGCTGCCTGCCAGACATTTCACATGTTTGCAGGACTGCCTGGGGAACGCCCTGAGGGTCCCTGAGGACCGGCTTTGGAATCGCTGCTCTAGAAGAGCGCGTTGGCTGGCAGAGGTGGAAAGTTCAGGTCCAGAAAGTACAAATCCAGACCAAGGTTAGGTTATGTCTCAACCAACCAGTTGAGTGTGACAGAGACTCTTTACACAATATTGGCTGGTTGAAACACAATCTTGGGCTGGATTTGTCCTTTCTGAACCCAAACTCCCCACCCGTATTGGCTGGCATGAATAGTTATACACTTTTTTTTAAAAAATTATTTTTATTAAATGACTGGTCCTTCTTGACTTGTGACGGATCTATGTGTCATCTCTTTTGTCTCCTGCAGAAAATATCTGCGTGGGGTTTGCAATCTCACTGCTGATGATTACTATCAGTGCCATGATGGTGTATGGAGCAATAACGGTAAGTTGAGCACCTTTCTTCATTCTGGCCCTTCACCACAACATCCACTTCTGGTGACATTACCTTCTTGCACAATGTTGACAAAGTGCCTCCGACAGCTAGTTTGTTGGGGATCAAAAAATGTTGCACACTTCAAAGCATCTCCCTCAGACATTTAAATATGCATTGAGCGAATTCTGTTGTGTATTACTGCAATCTTAGTATATCTAGGGTATAAATTGTTGCTTGGTTCTCTAGTCTCCACACTGTTGTAATCTGTTGTTCACAATGTCTACCTTACATAACGCTTTTGATCACTGTATCAAGGATGGTCGATAGTGATGTAAGTTATACCGCACAATAGGGTTAATATGTCTGGTGTGTGTATGTGTGTATATGTATATATATAATATATAGTAACAATACTGAAAATTCAGTCCACCAGACTGATGTCTTGAAACCTTTACTAAACCTTTTGGCCGAATTTTTCATTACAAAGTCATAAAAACAAAGCACACTATTATTATTTTTTTTAATGTAATGCACTCTGATAAAACTTAATTAAAAATCTTAAAATACCTTGTGTAGCTGTGGAAGTGAAGTTTGTTTTTGTTTAAGGTACAGCACGTGTGCTGGGATGCTTTACTCATTCAGCCACACCCAGTACATGGAATAATGAGCATTGCACAGCATAAATAAACAAACAGACAAGATGTGTAATAGTGCGGTGAATTCAAGGGAGACTTACACTGTACCTCATGTAGAAAGCAGCCACAAGCGGCTAGAACAGCTTTCCACCGGATTACGTGGGTCCTGTGATGTTCTTTGTGTTGCAGGAGTGTTTGACTTAAATTCGCTTGACGGATGGGAGCCCGGTTACTGTGATCTGGGCCCCATACAAACCCCCCCTGTATGACCTTCCTGTGCTGAACTTTGGCTCCGCCACATTGAGTGCTGATACTCTTGGCAGGAACACTGCCAGTGCTATTGAGACGGAAGATAAGTGTGGTGTCATCCACCCCTTGTTTAGCCATCGCAGGAAGTGATTACACTGACAGGCTTTCATGAGCACTGATCTCTGTCCATCTCAGGCTCCCTCAGATCTGGAGTCTGAGGAACCTGTACTTGCAGACAGTTCACACTTGAGAGTAGTGGTGTGACTGACTGACTGAATTTCCCTCCCCCCCACGTTCGTGAATTAATTGTGAAGTATAACCATAAAGGGTGAAATAGTTTTACTGCCGCTGTTACTTTTTAAGTAATAATTCCCGAAATTTAGATGCTGTGGAAGTCCATAGAGGACATGCATTCGGGACATGAATCACAATGGTGGTGAATTACCCCAATATGTGAAGCATATGGGGGAAATTTTAGATTTTTGGGTGGCAATGCACTAAAATAAAAATAACCTGCATGGACTCGATAGCATTAGCCATAGCATTTTTACTGGAATCTGCTTCCTTCTTTCTCCCTGGATAATGTTTGTTTTGTGATCTCAAGTAAAATAACTTTGGCTATGTTGAAATCCATGAGAAAAACAAGTTGTGATCTCGACATAACAAGACAGAAGAAGATAATGATGGATGTCGTCTGTGGACTTCTGCACGATGCAGAGCTGTAGGAAAAAGATAAAGCAGTTATCTGTGTTTTCACATCAAAGGCACATTTTAAGTTCCTTGCCTTAAGTGTTCTTTAAGTACTAAATGGGAAGCAAAGATATTTTGTCTCCCCTGAATTTCGTTTTGCTGCTCCGAAAAATGAACCGATCCGTGACTCAAAAACCGTGATATGATCTGAACCGTGAGTTTTGTGATGCGTTGCACTCCTCTGCTGGAAAGTGGCGACTGGAGAGTGACTCCTGCTGTTCCTCCTGAAGTTCTCAACGATCTCCTTTATTGTACTGATGTTCTGGGTGAAGTTGCTGCTGAGGCACCGTCCACATGCACCACCTCCTCCCCCTATGACCAGCCTCTTCACACACTTCATGACCACTGAAGTTAGTGCTTGTAGTTCTTCAGACAAAATACTGCTGCTGTTTTCAACCTTTCAGATCAGGGTAAAAATGAACATGGCTGGCGCATTCAATTTAATGGTTGGTTGAGGGATTCAAGAAATACTGGCAGTTGTTCTCCTGAAGCACTGTGGGATTGTGGACAAGAACAAAATGTCAGTGAAAACAGGCCAGCCGTGCTCTGCATGTCTGTCTTTAGAACACAGGAAATGATGTAATCAGGACACGTAGCTTTGTTTTCCCCACTTCCTGCCCAGGCAGTTTTGCAAGGAACTTTGGGTGTCTGGCTAACGATTCGAACCTCAAACTCTGCAAAAACGTTATTCATTTATTTGGCTAGGTCCTGTTAAATTGGATTTTTAAATCTGAGGCCTTTGTCCTGTGCAGCTCCTGCAGATGCCTTGTCAGCACACCCACGTTGTGATGCCAACCTGTCCTAAGCCCTATTTGTGTGTCCTATGACCTTTTGCAGCTTGTACTTTGTTCTCCTGAATCACTGTTTCTTAAAGGGGTACCATTCCTTTGGTTTGCTATTTATGCAGTTGGTGAGGTTTGTTAGATGATGTATCCCGGTCGCAGGGGGGTGGAGCGTGGTTGGACCCGCAGATGCAGCAGGGCTTGTTGCTCCCCTTTAATGCCGGTGTAGCCGTGTCCTGGCGTGTTCCTGACTCTGGTTGCTGTTTTGTGCTGGTGAATCTTCCACAGCACTTTGTAAAGTCCCTCTTGATGATTAATCAGCCTTGGGGTTCGCCCTCCTGTCTGTTTATCACACCGTACAGATCCCTAAGCATTCGCCTGCAGCTGGATGTAAACAGCAGTAAGAATAACGGCTTAATTCCTGCAGTAGGTCAGAGGGCTGGCATACAACTGTGAGGAACTCAATGTGACTTGGCGAAGAACTTCCTTTGTACGCCAGGAACCGTTGATGGCAGAACGGCGCCACCTCTGGGATCGCTGGTGTTTTCAGCTCAGTGGCCTTAAGTACTGTATTGTAAATCAAGGGGCCTGCAAGTTTGGTTCAGCCAAGTGTCTGTGAAGGTGACAATGGAATGGTCTCATCTCTTGCTGGGAATTAGGCTGGCAGCACAGTTTGCCTGTCTTATAATCCAGCATGTTCAGCGGTAGCATAGACTGCAGTGAGGTCTTGAGCAGATATCATCAGTCCCACCAGGTGTCCGCTTCTCCCCGCCCCCCCCCCCCCCACTGGACCGATTCAGCATCTTTGTCATACGACGTCCTTGATTCACACAGCTTTTTGATGTTTTTGAGAACAATACCCATTCTGCTCTAATTCTACGCTGAAAAAAACTGCACAATTTTTCTTTTTAAACAAAGACACTTAAACAGATGCTGTTTTGTAGGGCCGAGAAATAAACAGGAAACAATTTTAAAGCATTTTGTGTATTTGAAGCAGTGTATTTGTTTACTCTATATTTGTTTTGCATACCGGCAACAAACTCTTAGCTCTGTTCAGCTCTGCCCATTCACTCTGGCCCTAGACTGGTGTTTACAGATATGACATCAGTATCAGGAGACAAGTTGAGGCAAGGAATCTTGGCTTTGAAATGCCTTGTTTTTTTTTTTCCTGCAAATCCTGGACATTTGCATCACTTGGTCTACCATTACAGATTGCCATCAGTGAAAATTTTGTATTCTCTATTCCGATTAATTTTTCATTAATTTGTAAACTGTCAGGTTTATTCCAACATTTGCGCAAAATGAAAATGTTGCCATGGTGATGATGATCATACCATGTCTGATCCCATAAAAAGCCTAAAATGCATTACTTGCTAGGTCTTTAGGGCAGATGGTAGACGTTGGCGATAAATCTATTTTTATCGATTAATGTGAATTTACAGTTCAGGACAATGTGTTTTTATGAAAATCCATTTTATTACTTATTTTACACGCGAGCGCCAAAAGCGGAACTAATGCGACGCACCATTCTTCACGGGTAAATTAACACAAACGCCGTCGGACACAGACCAAACAAGTCCTCGTTACAAAGTCTGTTTAAAAACTTGCAACCAAAGGAAGCAGCACGACAAATTTATTCCAGCACGTAAAGCAGAGGCACACAGCGGAGTGGGAGAAGTGCCGCTCCCAGCGAAATGAAAATAGCCGCAGCGCCAGCACAGCATCCAGAGTTAAGCAAGCTGACACGTTTTCAAACTGTGCGCCGTATGATAAGAATGGGGCACGATGGAAGGCGATAAATGCTATCGTGATGTATAGTGCAAAAGACATGGTGCCCATACATACTGTGGAAAAGCTAGGATTCATTGACATGCTAAAAGTTTTTACAAGTTTCTAAAACTGTTTACAATGGCGTGGTCTGCCATCTCACTTACAGGCATATTTTTTTTGGCTCGTCAGATTCCACTTTAACTCTGAAGTAAAAATAAAAATTAAAAATAAAGCTAAAACTTGTTTTGAACCATTTGTCATCTATGGTTTGATTTTGAGTAGGGGGATGGGGAAATCGATTATAATCTTAAATCAGATTTATTGTGAAAAAAAACAGATTTTATTTTGAGGCCTTATCACGGAGCTCCGGCAGACGCACACGGACGGTGCGTCTGATATGAACTACTGCTGCTTGCCTGTCTGACTGCACTTGCTTGTTCCTCCTCAGCACCGCGACGGCTGGCTGATCCCCTTCTTCTGCTACCAGCTCTTTGACTTCGCCCTGAGCTGCCTGGTGGCCATCAGCTCCCTCAGCTACCTGCCACACATCAAGGATTATCTGGAGCAGCTGGTCAGTTGCCTGCTAGTCACGTGGGGGAATGAGGGTTGTCGATTCAGCATTTATATTGCACTCCTTTTAGCACAGGAAATATAAGCTAAATAATTACTTACAGGTACAAGGGAAATATGTCTTTAGCATATTGGTGTTTTATATATGTATGTTTGTATACTTTTTGTCTTTGTGTAATATAGCTTGATAGGTTCACTAGAATTGAATGAACTTTTTTTGTTGTATGTTTGAAATTTTTAGCCGTTTGTAACCAGTATATCACTGTATGATCTGAAATTATTTAGCCTGTGTAAGTCAGACTTGGTGTGAAACCTAGCAGGGTTTGAGTAGTCAAATTTCTAGTAGGCACACCTGATCAGTCTGATCTGCCCTTACTTGCACTTTCATATTTTGGTTCTTCTTTAAGGCACAAAAAATGTTGTGCATGATATTAGTGCCATTTGACATTTTCCCCCAGTAGTTCAGATATGTGGTGCTGCTTCTTTGCTGCTGGAGGTATCTTCTCGCTGTTGCCATACTGTAGTGCCTGTAGCTTATAAAAATGCCCCGCCCCCCCCAGCCGGACTTCCCCTACAAGGACAGCCTGCTTTCCCTTGACAACAGCTGCCTGCTCCTCTTTGTTCTCGTCTTCTTCGCCTTCCTCCTCATTCTCAAGGTAAAGAACCGGTGAAATTTTCTAGACGGACATGAGAAGTTTGATGCGTTATTCATTCAGTCTCCTCTGATTGGCGCTGCTTTCCGTTCCTGATAAGGCCTACCTGATCAACTGCGTGTGGAACTGTTATAAGTACATCAACAACAGGCACCTACCTGAGATTGCAGTCTACCCCTCCTTTGAAGCACCTCTCCAGGTACCCATTAAATCCCTAACAGGCAATGCCAAACTGTCCAATCAGAAAGGTATAAATTGAACACTCCCTGAATGATTGGCTGATTGGGACTGTATCCTAATGCACCCCTGTCCTTGTCGTGCAGTATGTCCTACCCACCTATGAGATGGCCATGAAGATGCCGGAGAAGGAGCCTCCGCCTCCATACCTGCCTGCTTGAGGTGCCCCGATCCTGCCTGTGTAGTCTTGCACCTTCAGCATCCTCTGGGCCCCTGTGTTTGCAGGGTGGCCATCGGTTGTGTCTTTTACATTTTTTCTTTGTCTTTTGTTTTGATAAAATCTCACATGGCAATAATATTGCTTGATTTCTGATTAGTCTTTTTTGGTCACTGTCTACTCCTTAAATGAGTGAATATGTACATTTAAATATAACCTTTCTTCATCTGATTTTGGCACTTTATGTAGTTCTGCATAGGTTTTCCTCCCCTTGACTCCCATATAATCTAAGATGAAGAGTAGTTTTATATGTAACCTGTATGAAAACGCCCCCATTACAACTTTAATGTACACCGAGGTTCTTCCTTAATTAAGTTTTTTTTTGTCTCTTGCGTTTGTGTTCTGTTCACCTGTAGGGTTTGTGTTTTTTTTTTTTAAAATGAGTGAGGGCTGGGGCTGTTGATCTAGGGTCAGGAAGACCCAGTCTTCTGCTGGATCACAGCCCAAAGAGACCAGCTGGGGTCGTGACCTTCAGTGGTGGCATTGCTGCTTTTTTGTTTATGGTTCCTTATGGAAAACAAGTACATTCAATAAATGTTTAGATAAATTTTGCATTTACATTATCTTTGCCTGACTGACAATTTTTTTGCAGAGTGATGCGCAAATGAGGAAGATAATGCATACATACATGCATACTGTACATACATGCATACAGCGCTCGGCAGCTATTCCAGTTATAGGATCAGAAACAAAGGCAAGAAAGTTCTGGAGTAAAAGATCTTAATATTCTTGATGTTTCCAGACTTGTGGTAATGAGATTTTTAAGGATTTGTTTTGGGAAATATTAAAACACACGTTAAATCTTCTGTAAATGATTTTTAATTTACCCATAGAAATAACTTCAGACCTGGTTATTAATGGCTAAAACTATTCTTGATGTATGTTTAAATACTTCATGTTTGAAATCCTCGAAACCAAGATTTCGTGAGAATCACCCCTAGAGAGTGCCTTCTGTTCTTATAAACCATAGAAAATGCACACATTTAATTTTCCAAAAATGCACAAAAAATAAACATCCCCCATGCATGTATAATTAGTTTTCAGCTCTAAGGGTAGAGCTTATGTGTTCTGTCATGCAGGTGAGTCAGTATCTGTAAGTTGTCCTTAGTTCGTGAAAGTGTCTGTGTGAGTGTTTACTCTACGAAGGACTGGCGCCCCCTTCAGTGTGTTCCCTTGTGCTGCCTGGGATAGAGTCCAGGCTCCGTATCACCCTGTACTGGAAAAATGGTAAAAATGATAGATGACTGGATGACATGCACATTATGATTGCATTTTGCATTCCATCAAAACTATCATTCAACATTTCTTAAATCATAGCTTTTCTTTTTGAAGTGCTTAAATGTTTGTCTGGAAAGTCTTGCTTTCTAAATGTTTAGATGAATTTGCATTTACATTTTCTTTGCCTGACAATTTTGTCCGGAGTGATGCACAAATGAGGCAATGAGATCATGCATGCAGTGCCCTTCATACCCACCCCTACGTGATTAAGGGTCCCATAAGGTGCCCTTCTCAGAAGAGGAAATGGAATGCAGTGCTGTAAAGGGTACTCCTAAGCAGGCGAGAAAACATAATAAAGTGTCCAAATCGGTGTCCCTCCAGTGGATTAAATGGGATGCAGTGCTGTAAAGGGTACTCCTACTGTAAGTGGTGAGAAAATATAATAAAGTCTCCAAGTCGGTGTCCCTCCAGTGGATTAAATGGGATGCAGTGCTGTAAAGGGTACTCCTAAGCGGGCGAGAAAACATAATTAAGTGTCCAAATTGGTGTCCCTCCAGTGGATTAAATGGGATGCAGTGCTGTAAAGGGTACTCCTACTGTAAGTGGTGAGAAAATATAATAAACTGTCCAAATCGGTGTCCCTCCAGTGGATTAAATGGGATGCAGTGCTGTAAAGGGTACTCTTAAGCGGTGAGAAAATATGATAAAATGTACAAATCAGTGCTTCTGTATGATGTGAAAATGTGATGCAGTTCCATATGAGGTGCCCTTACAACTGGGTAAACCTGAGGACCCCTATGGGTGCATTTCTAGAGGGTCAAATGCTTGTGAAATGCCTTTGCGTTTCCCTTCCTTGTAATGGAGAGAACATTTCTAATGGACGCCCTTCCAGTGAAAACATGAGATGTGGTACTCTCTATCTGTTCCTATGTGTAAGAAAACGTGATATCTAGGTTGTCTGCAGCTGCTTCGTGTTTTTTTTTTCCCCACTTTTTTTAAATGGACCCCTAAGGTTAGATTAGACTACAATTAGAGGTGAAAATACCATTGCCATTTTTATTCTTGCAGGTAAATAAACCTACATTTATAAAAACGTATATCTATTTCAACCATTTATGTTTTCAGTTTTAGCTGCACCCACTTTAGAATGTGCAGATGTCAAGAAGAACTAATCGAGGTCCAAAACTGATATCTATGGTCAGCAAGTAAACACCTTTTTATCCTGTCATCTTTGTCTGTGGTAGTGAGTGTCATGCATCCATTAAAATACAATTAAAGTGCATATAGGAGATATGAGAATCTGTACCTCGCAGTACGTCTAAAATAACTGTACAGTGTTATGTTTAGACCTATTAAGAGAAGCAAGTATTATTCAAGGAGCACTTTTAATTTTGCTAATTTTGTACTCATTATAGCCTCTTGCACCCTCTGCTGGTGGGTCTTATTGAGTCCTTTGCACGACCCTGAAATTGCTACTATTATGGGTGAGTCTCATGAAACCATGAACATCATGTTCGAAACCTCTGTATCTTTACCTCAAAGGTGTCCATTTAATGATAATTTAATAAATCAAAAAAAAAGAATCTATATGTTGTGGTCCTTCAGGTTAGTCACATCACTTAAAAAATATATCAAGTTTCAGTGGAATATGAAAAATGTTTAGTTGTAGATCCCAGAAGCTGTTGAGGTAATGACAGAAATCAGTCAAAATCAAACAAAAATGTTAATGTAAAAATATACATTCTTTCAGAGTTTCAAGTAACTCAGCATGACTGTTAATAAGAATTTTTTTTAAATGTGAAAATGTATTGGTTTTCTTAATAGTAAATTAAGATTGATGTTTCAAGTTGGGGTAATGAGATTTTTAAGGACTTGTTTTGGGAAATGTTAGAGCGTATACATTTTCTGTAAATGATTTTTAATTTACCCTTTACAAACACTTCAGACCTGGTTATTAATGGCTAAAAATACACAAAAAATAAACATCCCCCATGCATGTATAATTAGCTCCCAGCTCTAAGTGTAGGGCTTATGTGTTCTGTCCAGTCCAAAGACGCAGGTGAGTCAGTATCTGTAAGTTGTCCTTAGTTCGTGAAAGTGTCTCTGTGAGTGTTTACTCTACGAAGGACTGGCGCCCCCTTCAGTGTGTTCCCTTGTGCTGCCTGGGATAGAGTCCAGGCTCCGTATCACCCTGTACTGGAAAAATGGTAAAAATGATAGATGACTGGATGACATGCACATTATGATTGCATTTTGCATTCCATCAATGCTATCATTCAATATTTCTAATATATGCTTTTCTTTTTGAAGTGCTTAAATCTAATTCAGAAAAGTCTTGCTATAACACTACACTGACTTTAAGATATCTCCTGGATTTTTCTGTCATACTCAGCACATCACTTTCATCCACTTATTGTGCTGTTTTTTTCCATCATCATCAACAACAACTACAGAAACATTTTAAATGTCTCCCAACAAAGTTTCAGCAAATGGCTTTAACAAAGGCTAACCGCCTTCCACTCAGAGGCCGGGTCAAGCTAGACCCAATGATTTTCTGAGCTTTATCCATTAATCACCTTGTGATCGTCTTGGATGCATTCCATAATCAATGGGTTGGGTAGCCTTCATTTACAGAATTAATTACTCATTTTGTTTTTATTTTTTGGTGAGGGGTAGGGTTGCCAACTTTCTCAACCCCAAATGAGGGACACTTTCATGCAGGTGCGCGTGCAGAGCAGCTGACCAACAATAATGGAAACTCAACCGTGTCTCATAGCAACGTTTGCATGAGTTTTGCCATGCTTACAGGCATCTATTGTTGGCCGACGAGGCTGTGATTGGAATACGGGACTGGAGCTGCACCTGAAGGGACAAATCAAAATCACCCATATTTCGGGATGTCCCGGACAATTCGGGATGGTTGGCAACCCTAGTGAGGGGTTGCCACATATTGAATGGGGGGGGGGGGTGGGATTGGGGGAGTCCTTGGCTACCCCTTAGATCCACCCTTACAGGTTATAGTCTGACTGTATACCTTGCACGTCACAACTAAAAATCTAGGAATCCAAAGTTTATTTGCATACAGGCACCATACAGGCACCGTCCCATAGCACTGCTCTGTTTTCAATCGATGGTCCCCGGTTTACTAACGGTTACGATCTCCTGGTCTATAATATGGCGTTTGTTAAAAATGCTGCAGTCGGAGACAAAAACTTACAGCAAAATGTAAAAAAAAAAAAAAAAACAAATTTAGTCATCAGTATTCTGTATATGTTACAGTGAGCATAGTATTTTTTCTTAAGCTTGATTACTTTCTGTTAATTGATTACACTAAATTATGACAAGAGTTTCTACTGCTAATACTGTACAAATTAAAATGAATACAGGAGAAAACATTGTGTGTCAAGAACCTCAGTATAATATAGTACAATCAGTACTTAAAAAATATATGGAAATTTACTTTTATTGGTAGATCTATAAAATGTTTTTATTGATAGAATATAGTTCTATCCTTGTATTAAGAAAAATAACATGTTTTTAGAATATTTGGTATAAATCTCCACCTCCACATTTGGGTTGGCTAAGTTTTTGCACGTGTCTTGGTTAGGAATGTTTAAATTTACTCTGTAGAACATATATATTTCAGACACTTGTGAGTTCAGCACAGGAACTTGAAACTGATGTGGAGAAGAGCTTAGAAACAATGAAATCCCTATTCGGAGGTCTGGTCTGCTGCTTCTCGATCCTGACCTGGGAGGTGCATGGGACCTACAAGGCGAAGGACTTTACACCACAGAGCGACCTACCTGAAAGTTACGCTACAAACAGACTTAATGCACGGTCACGGGTGCCAGACAGGGCCGTGTCAACATCAAGGACGCTGGATATCAGAGGTAGGCTCCATTTTGAGGCATTTTCTAAGAATCTGCTGCACTCTTATGTGGGAAGAAGAATAAGATATGATAGGGAATATCATGTAATTAGATATGTCTGTGAGTAAGGTTCGCTGAAGCTGCACTTCCTATTTTTGACCACTAGGGAAAGGAGCTCAGTGCAAAAGCCGCCCCCTAGACCTGGTCTTCATCATCGACAGCTCCCGAAGTGTACGCCCTGGCGAGTTTGAAAAAGTGAAAATATTCCTGGGCGACATGGTGGACACACTGGACGTTGGCCCTGCTGCTACCAGGGTGGCAGTGGTCAACTACGCCAGCACGGTCAAGATTGAGTTCCTACTCAAGACGCACCTCAACAAGGCGGACATGAAGCAAGCCCTGATGCGCATCCAGCCGCTGGCCACGGGCACGATGACTGGCCTCGCCATCAGGACAGCCCTGGAGAAGGCCTTCACCGAGCAGTCAGGTGCTCGTCCACCTTCCCAGAACATCGGTAAGGTAACCATCATCGTGACGGACGGCCGACCCCAGGACCAGGTGGAGGAGGTGTCGGCCACGGCCCGAGCCTCCGGCATAGAGATCTACGCTGTTGGGGTGGACCGAGCCGACATCCAGTCGCTCCAGCTGATGGCCAGTAATCCGCTGAATGCGCATGTCTTTTATGTGGAGACCTACGGAGTCATAGAGAAGCTCACTTCCAAATTTCGCGAGACCCTGTGTGGTAAGAGAGGCTGAGAAACACAGCGCCTTCGCACTAAGCCGTTTGTCACTGAGACCCTTGACTGTCACAGCTGGATACCGTAGTGCCTAATGAAGCATGTGGGTCAGTTCAGGCCTGACTGTCCCAGTAATGATTTACCACTTCAGCTAATCAAGCTTTAGAGAGCATGATTTATTCATCATCTTAAATGGAGTTTATAATATATAGAAAATTAAACAAATTTTACAATGTATATATTATATCATATTATGTTATATTTTCTTGGTTTTCTTATTAAAGTTATAGGAGGAGACGTGTAATTTTAGGTAATTTTGCTTTACTTGAGAAAGTAGTTTTAAAAATATGTTTTAGTTTCGAAATAATTATTTAGAATGCTGAAAGAAATTGATTGTTGATACACACACACACACACACACACACACACACACATACACTTGAAAAAAAACTGCAATGCATTTCACACTAAACTATACCCATAAATTCCGGGAACGTTCTAGGTCTAAGACTAAACTAAGCTGATTCTGTATGTTTTTGCGAGTTACGTCCAGTAGCAAACAGATTGTCAATGCTTTGCTATCTTACTTTACTGCTTTACCTTACATTACTGCTACTATTTAATCACATACAACTCAAGAAAAAACACCTAACATAAAAAAAAAATAATATTCCATATTAAAATCCTCATTAAAAACAAAAATTACCAGCAGCACCACAAACTGCAGATTCATTGCACATTCTTTTACCAGTGCGTCTTTCACCAGATGCATTATAAAAATGAATCTATTATCAGAGCATAGCCCTGGGTGTCTATGGGAAAAGGACCTTTTGTAGTTGTATAAAAGCATGTATTAATGCTGATTGCTGAATAGTTCCATTTCCAGCCAGCAGGCCAGAGGCGATTGTCTGACCTCATTCGTTCCAGGTCTGGACCCTTGTGCTCTTGACCACGGCTGCCAGCACATATGCGTCAACAGCAACGCCTCCTATTACTGCAAGTGTCGCGAGGGCTTTGTCTTGAATGAAGACAAGAAAACGTGTCAGAGTAAGAACATTTCTTTATTCTGAACACTAACCCTGAGCTACAACTGACTGGATAGTGCAACCAAGGCTGGTCATAAAGGTCAGTCACTCCCCTGAGGAGAGACATTTAGACGTGGGGCGACTACAAAAAACCTGAGCTGGGCTAGTCATGAATCTGCGTGTTGGACCAAATTTTTACTGAACTAGTCCAGTTGGCTAAAACTTTACTCAAGGCCACGTTTTTAGTAATTTATAAACACTCGTAGTGCATTATAATGCATTCATAAAGCATTACAAACATGGCTACAAATATTTATAAAAAGGCATAACACATTATAGCCATGTTTATTATGCATTATGAAGCTCTCATCTATAATGCACTATAGCTGCCTTTATAATGCAGTACAAAGCATCCTTATAAAGGTATCTATTGTGCATTATAGATGAGAGCTTCATAAGGCAGTCATAATGCATAATAAATATAATAATAATAATAATAATAATAAATATAATAATAATAATAATAATAATAATGGAACTTTATTGATCCTCGTGGGGAAATTGTATGGCTATAATATGTTTTGCCTTATGATGAATATTTATCATCATGTTTATAATGATTTATGAGTGCATTATTATTTTTATGAATATGTTTATGAATCACTAAAAACACTGCCTTATGTAAAGTGTTACCAAAATTCTTAAATTCCATCACTAAAGCTGCTTATCCTTCTTCATTCTGATTCTCCTGCATCTGGTCACTATACCCAATCTGGTATAACATTTGCAGCTGCTGAATGAAAAATCAGTTACAGCACAATGACCTCAGCAATCTGTAATTTCCTGACATTTTAGAAACTTAAAAGAAATCATTGGTCATTGGCTCCATTCGTCTCCAGACTAGCTCTTAGGCTCACTTAACATTCAATGAATGTTTAAATGTCCTATTAGCCATTGGCAGTGAAAGCTTTATTATTCATCTGAATACTTACAGCTTTGCTCATTCATGCAACAGGAAACTGTATTGTACAGTAGTAACTTGAGGTTGATAATATACCTGGATTTTAACCAGAAATTTCAGGTTCCACAAAAGTTAATTTTCCTTGCAGATGCATGACATTGCAACACCTTTCTGAGTTTTCCAGCTATGTAGAGACAGTTAACATTATTCACATGGTTGTTTAAATGCACAAAACTGCAACATACGGTGGTTATTAACAGGGATTAAGGGTGATGTTATATACTGGGAGCAGAGATGAGAGAGTTTGTGTTTGTGAGTGAGTGTGCCGGAGGGAGGGTCTTTTTTTTTTTTTTAACTATTTCTATAGATGGAAGGAGAATTTCAGGTACTGTATCTTACTGCAAATCTGCATTGCATCTGTTCTAATGCAGCTTTCTATTCAGTTTTGAATGGTCTAAAAGCAATGAACAGCCATATTTCAAATCAGGTGTTGCTAGGAAACACAGTGGCAGGAGTGCAGGGGTGTGGTTATGGTATTTCCCATTACTGAAATTCTGAACCATAATTACAGGCAGTAGCACAACTCAAAATGTCATGTTTGTTAAAACATTCTAGACAAGAACCCCCGACACACCCCAAAAATCAGGATTCTGAGTTAATGGTTCCCAACCAAAAGCACCTCACAACGGAACACTCTAAGATAGTGGTTCCCGAACCATATGATGGCTGTTGACCAGTTTACATTGTGCAAAATTTTCACAGACTGGGGGGGGGCACAGCAGTCCTCACAGCAAGATTAGTGTGCATGGGCTGCAGTAGTCAGCTGTGATACTGAGATCCCGATGATAATGAACCCTGTTTTACCGCTCTGGCCGGTAGAGGTGAAAGCTCTTGTGACAGTGGATCCGTGTAAGTGCGAGGCCCGGCTGGCATTCCAGAAGCAGACGCAAGAATCCTTCCTGGCACTCACGGCAAGACATATCCTTCCGATACCTTCTTTCTGCGTCCTTCACCTTTTGAGATACATTCACAATGACAAACTCACCTTACCAGTTTACCAAGTAAAATTCCACTTAGAAATCCCATGGTAAAAATACACTAGTGGCCAAAACTGTGGAAACACTTCCAATTTTTAGAGACTGCAGAACATTATTTCAGTTACTACAGTTACTTATTTAATCGTCAAGTGTATGATATTTGTAAACATTCTTTGATTGTTTATAAACATTACCATCTATATTCATGTACTAATTTTTAAAGCATAATACCAAAATGCTAGGTGTTTCCGTAATTTTGGTCACTAGTGTAATACTGTATATTACTCGGATGTTGGACAAAAAAATAAAATAAAGTACGTTATATATCTGTCCTGTAGCTACCTAGCTATGATGACTTAGCGCATGGAATTTCTTTGACTGTCTGTTTTACTGGATGACATAACACGACGGGTGCAACGCTTGGAGCGTACTGCAGGGGGCCGCATGTAGGGAAAGCCAAGCACAACGTACTCCGCTCAAGGACAATGAAAACAAAAGTCTTCTGGGCACCACCTGATGCATCCGTCCACCAATCAGTGTTACCTACAGTTTGGAGCTTATTACACCAGAGAGACGAAGGTCAAAAGACATCCTGCACTCAAAACGGACACACGGTCCATTTGATCCAGTTCCTACTGTATCTGTTAGGCTGCAAATGGCACCAACTGTAAATTCCTTTGACGGCGGACCACGATGTCTGTACTAAGCTTTTCAAGGTGAGAATATCAATTTGCATTTAGAAACCACAGATAGCAGCAGATAAAAAGTGATCAGCACAATGCACAATGTAATAATTAGAAATATATGTAGTATATTTATATATGTAGATATGTGTCGATAAAATGTGTGAAAATAGAACATTGAGGATAAACTTTTGCCCATGCTGTGGTGTATAACTCAGTAATGTCGGTTTACAGCAAAAATACTGGAATGAATTTCATTTTCTGGAATGTACCATGTATGTTTGCTTTAAAATAAATGACTTGAAAATGCAAAATAATGTCTTTCTATGCTTTTTAGATGTTCTTTCTTGGAAACTTGAATTTGTGCTCATTCATGAACATTAAGAAATGTGGGCAGAGTGCTGGCTTCTACCCATTAGCTGCAATGGTTTATAAATCTGGAAATTATTGAAATGAGGCCATTTTTTTGAATCCTCAAAGTTATAAATGAGCAACATGTGACAGTTATAATGTCTTGAAAGATTTCATATAGGTATGAAATGTGAAATTACGACTTTCTCTGGAACAGGAGCAGAACCACAGGGATGCACAGAATGTGTGCTGATTTTACCAGATTTGAGAGCGGGGGTGTGTTTGGTGCAAGGAATTTGGGATAAAGGGAAGCACAGATGAACAGCAAAGGGCAATTTGTCATGACTACTATGAGGTGTGTTGTTGGATATGATGCTGACAAAACGGAAAAGAGCTCAGTGTTATACAGTACAGGACTCAGGACTCAATGACGCGTCACATGATTTTAATGTGTCACATGCGAGGTATACAGTCAGACTATAACCAACAGAGAAATTATAGTGATCACCTCCGCCATAATTCAAAAGCAATAGCAATAAAAGAAAAAAACAGGGAAAAAAAAACAATATAACAAATACGTAATAAACAAGGTATAGGAAAAAAGAAGAAAAGAAAAAAGAAAAGATGTGCGACATAGCTCAAAAAAGTGTATGAGAATGCAGTATGGCTCTACTAACTAACTATGGTTTGTTCTGGTTTGTTGTAATAACTATGGTTTGTCCAAGCATGATAGGATGAGTTAGGGTTCTGTTCCTATATCCAGAAAGCTGTGGGATTAAATCCAGTGTCCACCAACAGTAATATCACTAGTGGGCCTTTGAGCAAGGTCCCGTCCAGTCTCACTCCCTGTTCCTCACTTGTATGTATCTTTGGACAAAAGCCTTTGCTAAGTGATTGTAATCACCTGGTAATACCCTATCGGGAACATTCATTTTAATTCACTCAACGGACACTTTTAGCCAGTGCAACATACTATTTTTTCTTTTTTTCAGAAAGCAAGGTCACCCAGTCCTTGAAGAAACTGGGGTTTAAAAGCCCAACTGTCAGGGGCCCGACAGTGAGATCACTCTGTCAACTCAAACTGGTGACACTCTAATTTCAGGCCCAGTCTTACACTAAGCTCCTTACCTGCACAGCCATACCCCGCATGGCATCCCCCCTCATTAACATTTACTGGCAGCTTGCTTCTGATTTTTCACTCACTGACTCTACGACCCACGAGCCTTTGCTCTAAGACGACGTAGAAAGCTTGGCTTCCCCGAAATAATTTCAAAAAGAAGTGATATAATCACTGCATCAATGTAAATTTTATTTTATTTGCGATTAAAAGTTTAATCTATCTTATTAATTAAACTATAGCACTGATCATTACCTGGGAGTTTTTGACATATACATTAATATTAATTTTCCCTTTGAAACCAGGATAAATACAAGCCATGGATGCCTATTGATGCTGTGCATATCTAGCAGTCTAAGGAAGATTCACATATGCTTTGTCTAAATGGAGAATAGAGGAAAGCTTATTGGTTAATATGTTCCGATGACGTGTTTTCTGCCTGCTGTGCTTCATGGGCACCTAAGAGAGCTTCATTCATAGTCTTTGCTTAGGAAATGATCACTGGAGAGACTGACTTGCAGTCAGATATTTGAGACCCACCTGGAAGCCAAGCTTCTCTATCATCATTAATTCTCATGACTTTCACATGCTGTCAGAAGTGTTGGCTCACAGTTTTCCTGCATTCTGTCACAAGCACAAAAGCATTTCACTGAAACACAGAGTAACTGTTAATTGTTTTGTTTGCCGTTGGCTTTGGTAAATATTGTAAACAAAGTTGTTATCATTGAGTTTGGAGTTCTGTGGCTTATCTAATCCTCAAGTTTAGTGATTTTGTTACTAGCCTAGCCTGGTAGTTAGCTTGCTGATGAAGCCATGTGTGAGAGCGAGAGGCTTTGAAGACACTGCAGCTAATGCTGCTGACAACATTTTAAAGAATTTATTTGAAGAAGGAGAGCAGATTTACATATAAGTATCTGACTTACTAACATGAGAAAAAAACAACCTTTTTAGGTCATACTGCAGGGTTGCCAATTTTGGTCAGCTGGCTCGCATGAGATTTTCAATTCAAGACAAGTCTGCTTATATGTAAGTACAAATTTATTACCTTGTAAATATTCTGTAGGGTTCGCAAACTATCCCAGTACTTTTGGTGTAGGTAATTTTAGGTTCATAATGGCACAATATAGATTTGCCATAAGATGTCTTGCGTGAACGTGAGAGTCTGAAAGTATGAGTGTCACGCCAGAAACGTGAGAGTTGATACTCCTGATACTGCCAAGTCTACGCATTGTGGATCCCCAATTTTGCTACAAAGACAGAAACAGCCTCATCCTCTTTGTCCTGTCAGGACACGTTTCACGATGCAGATCCATGCAAGAAGGTAAATGTACAGAGGCACTATTTGCACTAATTCTGTGAATAGGTTCACTGTCTCAGTCAGGCAACAGTGGGACCATTCATGGACTTACACAGTAGCACAGAGACAGAAAGAATATCTTTCCACTATAACTAAGCTCACAAGGCCATGACTGTCTGGATGAAGCCTGTGAAATTACAAGCGCAGGATAAAGATTGATGTTGTTTCTGAGATATATCCCATCCAGCCCTTGCAAAAGGACTGTCACTGTGTGACATGGTCTAATTAACCTGAAGCTAATGTAAACAGTTAGCAGACAAGCCAAGCCAAGTCATAGGGAGGTGGACAGACCGTGAATCAGTCAGAAACAACATTAAATGGAAGTTTATTATGTATAATAATACTGATAATCTTGAAACTTCATTAACATGACACTGGCGACGTGTGCAATCCAGACTTTTAAAGTCAGGCATGTGTGCATTAATGTTGTGTGTCTGCCATTTATTCTCTTAATATAATGCCTGTCATGTGACTACATGAAATATGTTTGGGTTGATGATACACTGTCTAGGACCAGCCTTACTTTGGTTTTTGCAACATAATGTAATTGCAAGTCAATTACATGGTATATGACAGATGTCTGACTAGTTGTTATGCAAGTGAAAAAAATTCTCAACATAAATAAAAATGACCGGCCCAAGACCCAGGTTTTACTATCCGACGTAAAGTAATACTACATTCACCTTCCCGTTTCCTACCAGACAGATGCCGTTAATCTAAGTGTATAACACCACTAATGCTAAAGCCTGTGACCCAGTTTCATTACAGCAGTCGTTAACCCTGTATCTCCTAACTGCATGAATGATGGAAATACACAGCCCTGTAGTTGTGGGAGGTAAGATGACCGGCTGAGTCTTTCCTGAGCCTCGGTCTGGACTTCCTATGGCATTTCTCACAGCACACTTAGATATTTGGGATTCATGAAAAAGGCCAGTCATTTTCCAGACGAACAGCTAACATGGGATGGAGAAAAAAAAAAAAAAAAAAACCTTCGTGACACTTGGGGATGGTTCACGATGGTAGTGCAATCGGTGGCATATTTCAGGGAAGCTATTCCTTGTACACATCACACACATGTGCAATGAGCCCAAAGCACCTTAAAACGACCTGCTGAAACAACCTGAAGAATTGTGAGATGTTGTATCTGGGAGGAGACGATAGCTACAGCTGAGTCCATAATGTTTTCTACCTTGAAATGGACATTACTATTACAGTAATAGTAATTACAACTTTATATGATCCCTGTGGGGAAATTCTTCTTTACACCTCCCTCAACTTGCTCTTTGCCACCTGTTGGGGCACCCAGGGAGCTGGGGGTTAAGGGCCTTGCTCATGGAGCTACAGACATGCAGGTATGCAGCAATTGTTTCTTATTCTGTGGTAGGGAGAGCCCTGCATTGAGCTAAAAGCCTATGCTGGCAATACCTACAGTATATTACAATTCAGACTGGAACACTAAGTGCTTATTGAAAATACATGAATATCATCTTGAAGATGTACATTTTTCTCTCTGTTTTTGTCCAATACTTAATATCAAGTTAGCCCTCACAAATGCTCCCTTCAAAACACAAGGCCCACGTCAAGTCTGGTCTGACACCATCAGCCACCTGCTTTGTCTCACTCTGCAGGTTTTAGGCTGGATAGAGTGAAAGAGAGTGTTGCTCTGGGTCGATTGCACCCCCAGCTCCAGTGTAAGGCTGACAGTACAGGAGAAGTTACAGAATCAATTATTTTGTGTTACAGATTTACTTTGACATTGAATAATTTCTTTTCTGTTGGTCAGCGTCAAAAAGACAAATTCCAAACCTTTTATAGACACTGCATTTATGAGAATAATCAAGTATAAAGAACAAAAATGCTGCATGATTTTGTGACTGATCTCTTGCATGTCTGGTTTCCAATTGTTCTCACCAAAAGACCACAGTACTGTATGTGTGTCAGGGGTCTGTTATGTTCCCACTTGGCCAGCAGAGGTCGCCCATTTCCCCCCCTTGGGTTTATTAATGCAATCCAATGGCGATGGCAATTTATGTTCATGTAGAGCTTTTCACAAATGTCGCCCCAAGGCGCTTCACATAGCTGTGTTGTGATAAATTACGTCATTAAGACAGAGTAGTACAGAAACATGAAAAAGGGAAGAGAATGAAATGAAAGACAGAAAGAAAGAAAGAAAGCCAGATGATGAAAGAAAAGATCAAAAACTCCCAAGTAGGAAAAAAAAACTTTTGGGGGTCCAAGTTCAACTGGCTGCCCTCGCCGACCCCCCCTCGGGCATGCTAACATTATTGAAAATAAAGAAAAAAGTGTGGGTCTCCTTGTTAAAAGCAAGGCGTAAACTATGGTCAAGGTCAAAACCAAAGTCCATCAATGAGTCAGTTGGATTTTACGGTTCGTAAGTCACATGGGTGGACAGAACATGCAACGACACATTAATGGACAAACATAGACGATAAAAACGCGAGGTGCAGCAGCACCAGCAGCCAGGGTTACGACGTGCTGTGTGTTAAGTTACGGGTAATAAGCTAAACTGAAGTAAAAGGTCTTTAGTCGAGATTTAACAAAGAAGTAACTCATTAACAGATAAGCAACACTAACCACAGCATGTTTTTGCACTGTGGGGGGAAAGCAGAGTATCCAGTGGAAACCCCACGACAATATGGGGAGAACATGCAAAATCCACACATGTAACCCAGGCGGACACTTGAACCCTGGTACCAGGGCTGTGAGGCAAAAGTGCCCCACTGCAGGGGGATAGATGACCAAATGCTGCTGGATGTGAAAGGCCGGAGTAGGAACTACATACTGATGTTAGTCAGAGAAATCAGAAAGAGGCTTCCAGACAATGCAGGTTGGCGCCTTGCATGGCATCCAATATTTACATATTCTTAAATTCTTGCACGTGTGATGGCAGATTCGTTAATTTTGGAAAAGTTGTAAATATTCAGAACTGTCCATGCAAATACTTCAGGTTATTTAGAAAATATACTTGAATATTAATATTTTTTCGTCAGATTCATTTTTTTTTTTAAATTGGCTCTCCAAACCTGACGAATCTGCTTCCGTCCACCGCAAAAATAAGTGAATGCATGCCGTATGACTGGGCTTATCACCAGCACGGAGGAAGCCGTCGAAGCGATCTGGGTTTTTTAAGGTTCTTAAATGGAGAACTACAGTTTGTCTGTTCTCGAAGAAGCACACGAGGAGTTCAACAAGCAAAACTTTAATAAAGCAGAAGATTTATATACGAAATTCATTGCATCGTGTAGGCAAGCGAGGTAACTAAGACACCTAGTAAGCTGAACCTCCGATGCTGATTTTCCCCTTTAAAATACTTACTTTGTACTATTTGTTTCTTCATTTATTTTAGAAAATATGATGCGAATAAACTTGCTGTCGCTTTAAACAACCGCGGTCAAATTAAGTACTTGAGGGTTGACTTTTATGAAGCAATGGAAGACTACAGCTCCGCGATAGAGGCAAACGGTCTTTTCGAGGTGCCCTTCTACAACAGAGGACTCATACAATACAGACTGGGTAGCTCTTTTTGATAAGTCTTTTTGATAAATAGTGCCAATTTATTTACCAGATTCATTCCGTTGCTGCACCGAACTAGAGGTTTACATGTACTAGTAATATCCCTAATTCCCGTGTTTATCAGAAATGCAACGCTGTATAGTAGTCCAAGTCCATCAGTATACATTAATTATAAATTCACAATTAAAAGCTCCAATTAAGTTTTGTCTAGGTTTGTTAATATTGTGTAAAATCAAAATGAAATCTTGATCCACCGTAGTTTTAATTTTGCCTACGTCACCACTAGATGGTGCCATTGATTCGATAAGTTAATCAATTTTTAACAAATACCTATAATTAACTACAGCAAAATACAACCCCCGACAATAAAGGTAGCAAAGTAGACACTTTAAAACAGTGATGTCGTTTAAATTACATTTAAATGTATTTTCTCTTTTAAAGGTTTTTTCGAAGAAGCAGAAAGAGACTTCAAGAAGGCACTGGAACTGAACTGTAATTTTGAAGATGCCAAACTGAGTTTAAAACAAGCAATAATTGACCGGGAAGAAAAGATTAAAAGAGGCTATTGACTACAGACAATTGGGGAATTTGACTGTAGGTAAACATGTTACAATGGAAATTAAGGACAGTTTTTAAAAATGGTATTTTACAATCACTACTTGTGCCTTATACTTTAAGATGTCCATGCCATTAGATGACTTGTGTTTAAAAAAAAAAAAAAAAAACTGTTCTAAGTACAGCTTAATTCTGGGTTTAAAATTAGCACAAACCTATTGTATTTAACTTGTATGTAGTCTATGCTCCGGGGCACCTCAGTGGCTAACACCGTAGGCTCCCACGTCTTGGTTTGTGGACTCTGAGGTTCATATTCAAATGTTTCAGATGATCTTTTTCTACTTTTCAAATAGATTTTACAGAATAAAATGGGTCTATTTAAAAACTTTCATTGTATGTGGGTCCCTCCTATAGTTCAAAGATGCTTCAGTAAATAACCCATATATACCCATAATGCCCTGTCACACCTAGAATAAACCCCCAACCCTGCAAGCCTCTCCCCAAGTGGTATAGAAGATGGATGCATCCTGCATACTACCTTGACATCTTTCACCAACCTCATTCATGGTGGGAATGAGAAGTGTTTTGACAATCTTCCAGAATTAGAGGCACTTTAGCATTTTGAAATAAGAACCCCCCCAACAACCCTGTACATAGCCAAAGTAGATTAGTTTAGCTAGTAGAGCAAAGCTACAATTGTCATCTGCACACCAACTCAGTGAACAGCTTAAAAGGGAGCTTAGTCTAAATGCCATCCCCCCCCAATCCTGAGAGTTTAGTTCTGTTGGCTTCACATAACAGCATTTACTCACCTGGTGTGAGGCCTTAAGTTGGAAAAAGCCCTCAGACTATACTGTCTGGTACTGCTAGGAGGGCCACAGGCAATTTGACTTACTGCAGATTCACACTATTGCAAACCTGGTTTTCAATGCAAATATCCCTAGGTTTCTCCTGCATGAGAGAATACTGAGAGGCAGGTACACTTGCCTATCTAGTCATGAGCAAACTTGGCTGCTCCTTCAGTGGAGCAGCCATAACACCCAGCTGCATATCTAGTCAAAATGCAGTTCTGGCTATGAGGAGTATAGCTGTGGTTCTCATACAGATCACACCAAAATACATCCAAGAAGCTTTTATTTCAAAACCACATCAGCTGCTGCAGCCAAAGCTGCTATTATCCCAGCATAACCGGGCCGGACAACACATGTCTTTTGACAGGACCCTTCTGCATTATGCTTCTATGCACTGCAACAGGATGGAAAAACAAATTATACTACAAAATGGAAAGATCGATCCAAGCAAAGTCCTAGGATTAATGTGAACTGTACCCCTTTTAAGCATGTTTGTTCCCAGTCTGCTTATGCGTTGCTTGTTCATACATTGCTTGCTGCAAAGGCTATCCTGGGGCCCACTAGCGTCACACAGGATGACATCACAATGCACAATGACCTAGGAGAAGGGGGTGTTAGAACAGTACAAGCAGCTTCTATGCTTAGCCAGCAACTTGGTCATAGGTCACCTTCTCCTTTACTGCTGTGCCATTAGCAGTGAACGAGAACATGGCCATCTCAAAGCGCTTGAAGTGGCTGGGGAGCGTCACCCGTGTATCAGCTGACACAGGGTGGAACAGCGTTGGATAATGGTCCCCGGGATTCTCACAGCTAGGGAGAAGGGTAGAGGTTGGCAGCCATTTCTCAGGTCACATGAATTTGTCAGGTTTATAGATACCTGTCTACAATTAGATCCCACTTTGGGGAGATCCTGTTGTCCATAGTTGCCCAGCAGTTCTCCAAGAAGAGTTCTACCAATGGGTCAGTTGACTGGCTAAGTTCCACCTCAAAGTATAGGGGCTGCTGCAAGTATTTTACAACTGGGTAGTCAGTATCCTGGTAGAAAGCAGTATATGATGCATCTAGAGGAGGGAGGACACATTAGTTGGCAGTACAGGCACCATTCTTCAATCTTGCCACTCCACTTACCCAGTGAAAGCCTCATTCTGACAGACAGCTCTCCTATTCCAATTGCTGCAAGGGGCATATTCAGCTGGGTCCTGGTGTTGAAAGCCATCATCTGGGTGGTATTGATCACATAGTGACAAGATGCCTGTAGCCTTAAAAAAAAAAAAAAAAAAAAAAAAACCCCCCACACACACACAGGTTGTTAGTTCAATACTGACCTCCACAGATTAAGGAAGAATAGCTCTTACCTGTACAATGGTTTCAGGCTAGTCTTTATGGAAGCATTTGACAGAGACTGCATCATTGGTAGAGTCACCACATTCTCATAAATCATGAGATTCTTGGAGAACTGCAACAGGTAAAAAGTAGGGTTACCCAAGAAATGCAAAGGCTGGCAACCATTTATTAGGGCTGGGGGTTGAAAGGTACCTTTCTTCTTGTTCCACAGGTATTCACTCCAAAAGAGAAGTAGGCAACTCTATCATTGTAAAACACAGGTTTACAACTGGGATCCCTCAGAGTCAGATGCATGGGATTCAGTTGTGGCACAGACTCCACTTTTATAGCCAGCACAGTCATTGTGCCATTGGGGAAACATTCTGCAACAAGACTGATGTTTAGCTCAAGCAATTAGTCCATTGCCAGAAGGGGAATGTGCATCATATACCTGCCATGGTCACAGGAAAGCCACAGGATATGGAGAATTCATTGTAGTTTGTATTGTTGACTGGATCCAAAAAGGTAAAATCCAGCCTGCTCCTCAAGGAGAATGGCTCAACCAGCTAAGGGTTAGGGAGATCATTTAGGACTAGTCAAATCAGAACAAGCCCTCAAGGAATGCACATTACCTCATAGATGGCATCCACTGCCCTGAAAGGCACAGCAATACTGAAGTGTGTACCGTTAGAGTTATATCCATAACCATCGGCAATCTCAGTTGTCAAAATTGTTTTTCCTATCATGGTCAACATATTAGGTCCCATGCTGCCAAGTTTGACAGTGACATAGAAGTTCTCTCGATCACAAGTGCCAGTTGCAGAAGGCAGAACTGTAGAGGTAGAATTCAAAGTTACCACCTAGATTAACAGGAGCTTCCGTCAGTTACAGAAACTGATTTCTTACTTATGTCTTGCAGGAATGCTTCGAGGACAGTAGGGTGACTGAATGGGGCAAGCTCAGGGAGGATGAGCAACCCAAAGACTAGAGGCAGCCTGAAGATCTTTACTTGCAGCTCTGTGGTCTGCAAACATACAACTTAGCACCAAGTATAACCAGGTCACATTGCATCTACAGTATAGTCTGCCTTGACCACACGTTGAATGGAACAGCGCATCAGACTTACGTACATCTTTCAAGACCACAGGATCAGAGAATGGCACTTGTAATGAGAAGGTCTTTGACCCATTGGGAAAAGTGTTCTCTTGAACAGCGAAGCCTTGGGCATTGGCTTCAGCCACAGACAGCAGCAGTGAACCAAGTGTGATGTTCACCAGCTGAACATCAGGAAGGAAGGTGCCCAACACCAGTTCAAACATCCTCTTCTGTGGGATAGTGTCTAAAAAAGGCAGAAAACGCATTTGTCACAGGGGTGTCGAGTCAGTTGCTATATTCAACTCACTGCATACTCACTGTCAATGATGTGTGGTGGCCTGGGCCTGAGAGGGGTTGTAATGGGATACAGGACTTTGTATCTAGTGTCAGTATGCAGATCCTCCTCATGCCACAACAGTTCAAGCATAGGCTCAACAGTGAAGGCAATGTGATACTGGTACCCTGGAGCATAACTCTGTAGCAACAAGCTTTAGTCAGTCAAACAGCTTGCATCATGGCAGGAAGTGTACCCCATCCTCACCACTTATCAAAAGTAGCCAGGTGGCTTAGACAAACCTTGTAGTAGCCATCCTGTGAACCCACAGGAATCTGAACAGTGATGTACAGATCTGTTACAGTTAAAACATAGCCTCTGGATGCCATGGTTATGCCATCTAATGGCTTCCCATCGATGCCCATATGAACTTCCAGGAGTGTGAAAGCAGCAGAGGTGAGCAAGGGGGAGATAATGCGAGGCAGCATCCAAGTAATCAGATCCTCTGTGAATGAAACGCCACCTAAAAATGCAGCAAGAGCTTTAGTTCTCCTTAACAGCAACCTTTTTTAAAAAAAAAAAAAAAAAACCCCACACACCCCACCCCCTCACCTGCAGGACAGGCTACTGCAGCATCAACCAACGTCACCATCCATTTCTGCTTGAAGAATGTTGATGTTTTCAGCACATGCATTGGTACGCCATCCACCTGAGGTTAAGACCACACTTCCCCTCAAAACATAAGAATTTTCCCCATGAAATACTGCCAACATGATGTATGGGCTGCTCACATCGGTCAGATAAGCCTCAGAAGAGTTTTGGGATCCTCTAAACACTAAACGATTAGGTGTACTCTCCAGGCCATAGCCCTGCTTGAAGGCCTCTTCCACAGTTAAGGTCTTCTCCCCTCTAGGCATATAGAAGAGCACTTTCCACATTGTGTACTCGGACACAACAGCTTGCTGGGGGTGAAGATTTAAAAAAAAAAAAATAAAATAAAATAAATAAATCCCACCATTTAGTCTCATCACCACCTCCAGATTCACACAGAGACCAAAGTTAGATCAGTACCTCTGGGACCATACTACCAGATCCTTTAGAAGGGGCTTTCTGACCCAAAGGCAATTTTGTAGCAATGTCCAGAAGCTTCCTTCCAACAGACACCTTTTTTAAAAAAAAAAAAAAAAAAAACTTCAGAAGACAGTTTACACAGTAGTAACAGCAGCCACTGTCATACACTACACACCTCCATGTAATTCCTATCACAGAGGATCTCTCGGAAAGCCCACAGACTATGCTTGCACGTTTGAGAGACCATTTGTACAGCATCTTCTGAAGCAGTGGGGCCGGTTAGCCTAAGCCTCATGGTTGTGTTGAAGTTGTCATCATTCTGGATAGATGCAGAATGACAGTTACCATGCTTATCACCACAGATGACAATCAGCAGTCAGACAGCAAGTTACCAGAGGATAAGAAAAGCAGTTCTGCAAGGAAGCAAAGAGCCTGACGTTTCCCCAGGGGTCAGACTTCATGCTGTATCCACACTGTGATGCCAGATTGGAGGTTATGGGTACTACATCTGTACCATCTGCAAATCAACAAACACTCAGCAACCAGGCCATATTTCACCATTTAGTGGTTATGATCTCGGGAACTTACAGACGGCATCCACTTCCAAGCTTCTCCCCTGCAGAAAATTACGGTCCAGCGTCAACCGCATTATGTTGCCAAGGCACTCAGCCACAGTACCGCTACCTGGCAGCAAGATCAGCAAGTTTACAAACTGTTATCAACACCTTGTCCAGGGTTTCCGAATGTTATGCATCTGGTGAGACACATACCAGCAGCCTTGATCGCTTGTGCTCACAAGAAAATCTCATGCAAAAGCTATTATTACTCGATTGTAAACTAAGAATTACCACATTGGGGTGGTTTACTAATCCTACACACCATTTACAAAGGTATGAAAACCGTTATATAAAACATGTAACGGAACGTCACACGTCTCGCCCTAAAAAATCTCACAAGTCTCACTCCAGCTAGCAGACCAGTTGACAACCCTGTGCTATAGGTTGCACCACCTGCCTACCTGGAGCATAACCATTTTCTGCTTCTATCCCCACAGCCAACATCAAAAGCCATAACGTTCTGTAAAGGACGACAAAAAAAAAATTGACGCGGGAGAACGTGCAAAACAAAGATTAATTAACAAATAACGTAGACAAATCATTACCCAAATCCAACACAACTCGCCATCTTCAATCCCAGCATGGCTTGAACTGCAGCTCACAAATAAGCAAACTACCGCAAACAAACGGCAGCACTTGCTAACCACCCTTCTACTCCTGCTATAAACTTGAGGGTTTGCAAGCCCTGTGTAATAATTAAATAATCAGCCTATCAGTAAATTCATCAAATTTCTGATCCCCTTATTCAGGTAGACGGTTCGGATTAGTTAATTAGCAATATGGGTATTTTGTGAAGGCTAAGCGATCCTACGTGCAATTTAAAGAAAGGAATTGTGTTTTACGACGTAAGAAAAAACACGTAACTTGTTCGTGGAAATAATACTACAAAAAGTAATACTAGTGAACTGTATGCTCCCCGTCGTTTTCCTAATTGGTTTGTAATTATATATTTCCTACTTAAAAATGATCGTTTGGAAAAAATGAAGGGTATTAGTGGTGTAATTTAGCGCGGTCTCATTTTAAAAAGTCGTGTGTTATTGAAAAAATAGCACTTTAACATACATACAGTACACGACAGAATGTGATTAATTTGTCACTTGATGAAAACGGATTCACACACACACACACACACACACACACACACATTCACACACACAAAATTCTTCTTTTTTTATTTTGGTGTCCATGCAGTTTCTCTTTATATAAGTGTCTATATAAGTCTCGCTTGATTTAGAAAATTCTTTGTAATTACACGTTATCTGATCCATTCATTTACATACTGTAAGTTCATTAAGGCAACATTGACGTTGTAAGTAAACTAATATTGCTATGCTAATTATTTCTAATAGAATATGTAATGCGTGAAATTCATCCATCCAGTTCATCTTCCAACCATTCGGCTTGTGACAGTCTAGTCGTCTTTTTAAACGCACACCCCAGCCGGTCCACTTTTCATCAGCCGGGACGCTTGTGCACCTTCAATAGGGGTATTTATCAGCCTACTCTGTAGCGAGGCTTTACTTCACATAACTGCGCAGCACGGCGTTGCGAGTGCGCTTCAGCTCTTAAAGGAAGGTGTGGAAAATGCAGCGTTATTTCACGACCGGTGCAGGTATGACTTTTTTTAAAAAAACTTAATTTTACTAAGATAGGCATAGGTAGTTTATACGTAATCCCGAGCGTGCCTAGAGACATTGCTTAAAATACTCTTACAATGTTTACGGCAATCCTCTGTAAGCCATAAAAATCGGTCCATTATATGTAGATTGATGTCCTTCTTATAATCGAATAGTTAACGATCTTGCACATTCCTGGAAAAGTTACTTTTTCATTTTGATTTCAATGTAAAAATTTGTACGTATTTTCCACAGCTTCCCCTTTTCACAGAGAGTGCAAGGAATAGCAAATAGAGAGAGCGAGAGAGAGAGAGAGCGCAAAAGAGGCAGTGGCCAAACAAGGAAGTGTTGCTGAATGTGTCTGGATGTTATTGTACTTCAATCACAAGTTCCAAGCTTAAGGGTGCCTTCTGTATTTGCACAGATACATTTTGTGCATGTTTATTCTATTTATTATAAGCATTTGTGTAGTTAAATGTGGGGTAACGGGACAACTGAAATGTACGTAAACAAATAAAATTGTGGAATTGTTTTTGTTTTGTCTTGTTAATTGTATTGCATGTGTTGTGATTTAAGTCATCTTGATTTTGATTTTATAGGTCATGGGACCTTATCCAGGGCTTGACCCCCCCATCTTTAGAGGTCAAAACATAAATTGCAGCATTAGCTCCACCATGGTGTATGGACAGGTCCTCCACAGGTTTGGGGTGCAAGGTAAACTAATTAATCTGAACGTGGGGGGTTTCAGGCATATGATGGAGCATGACATGCTCCTCCGCTTCCCCCACACACGACTGGGTCGTCTGCTGGGCTGCCGGTCTGAAAAAGCCATCCTGGAGCTCTGCGATGACTACTGCCCCACAAACCAGGAGTTCTACTTTGACAGGAACCCTCGTGTCTTCCACTGTGTACTCAACTTCTACCATACGGGCCAGATCCACATGATGGAGGAGTTCTGTGTGTTCTCCTTTAGCCAGGAGATTGAATATTGGGGTATTGAAGAACTCTACATGGGACCCTGTTGCAGTATTCAGTACCAGGAACGCAAGGAGTATATTGTGGACAGGGACTGGGACATAAGAAGTGATGAGCAGCAGCCCAGCTTTGATTCCTCCTTTGAGGAGTTATCTGCCATCGACAAGGATCTGGAAATGTTTGAGGGCACATGGTGCTCAAACTTCCGGCGCCAGATCTGGCTTCGACTGGAGGACCCTGGGCATTCGGTCTCAGCAAAAGTAATCATGGTGGCCTCGCTTAGTGTCGTGCTGACGTCAATTGCCGCCATGTGTGTTCACAGCATGCCTGAGTTCCAGCACCTAGATTCTCAAAGTAGGCCAGTCGAAGACCCGACTCTGGCCGTCCTTGAGATCGCCTGTGTGGTCTGCTTCTCTGCTGAGTTTTGTATAAGACTTGCTGTTGCCCCATGCCTGAGAAAGTTCCTGGGAAATCCCCTGAATGTTATTGACTTTGCCTCAATTTTACCATTCTATGCAACACTGGCATTTGAGATGGTGGGCAACGGGAATGTGGAGGAGAACGAGAACCTGGAGAATGTTGGCAAGGTGGTGCAAGTCCTGCGACTGATGAGGGTCTTCCGCATCTTGAAACTGGCCCGTCACTCTGTGGGTCTACGTGCGCTGGGGGCCACCATGCGACACAGCTACCATGAGGTTGGACTTCTTCTTCTTTTCCTTTCTGTTGGGGTTTCCATCTTCTCTGTACTTATCTATTCAGTGGAGAGGGAGGAGGACAGGTCAGAGCTGGGCACTATTCCTATAGCCTGGTGGTGGGCTACCATCACCATGACAACCGTGGGCTACGGTGATGCGTGCCCAGTGACCCCAGCAGGGAAACTGGTTGCCACCCTGTGCATCATCTGTGGGCTGCTTGTGGTGGCTCTGCCAATCACCATCATCTTCAACAAGTTCTCTAAATACTACCAAAGAAGCAAAGTCATGGATGCTGAGCCTTGTGGAAGCAGTGCTGTTGCCCAAGATCCTAAACTTCAATACTGTAATATTGGTGACCCATTTGCTCATAAGATGCACTCTTTCTTTGGAACTTTCCCCTCAGTGGGCATTGAGGGTTCCATGGTAGATGATACCGACGCAAGTATCCCAGAAACTGAAGCGGTGTTTGGACCGGTCACGCTTCAAAATGGGGATATCAAGTAAAAATGTCTTCCTCTAACGTGATTTCAAGATAATGTTATGGGCCATCGACATCTAAGGTCAGAACTGGGACTGTCTTGTGTCACTTCTCAGTAATAAACCCAATAATAATATTTCTAGCGCTAGCAGAACAACACTGCACCAAACGGTGCACAACTCCGGTAGAAAGCTGTTCGAATCAGCCTGAAACTACACTTTGGTTCATGATTTGTCAAGAAAATTGTAAACATTTACAACTGCATCCAACTGAGCCATGAAATAAATGCGACAATAATATGCAAATGTGTGGTCTGAAGCAGGAGCAGGTAGAATTGTGCTTAAACTGAGCGGTGCATTTTGGTCACTTTCTCAGATTTGTTCCAGAATATTTCTTCCAGAGGTACATAAAATGCTATAGTAAAACATAGCTATTGTATTTATGCTTTACACCAAAAACACATATTATGCAAAGATATAAGAAATATATTATTGTATATTAATATACTATTTTCCATACCTGTAAGTAAGCATGGTCCTGGAATAAAGCATGAAATAAAACTGCTTAAATAAAGTATGATAACCAATAATTATGAATTATTTGTTTACTATTTGTCCATCAAATAGTGTAACATATATTGTCTTATATACTGTTTTTGGAGGCAATATTATCAGTTGTGAGTGCCCATCATTTATAATCACTATATGTCACTTCTCTCCAGGCCTGAATCTCTTCCAGCATTTTTGTTTTTTGGCTAAATGAATATCCATCTAGCTTTTGGAGTAAGCAGGCATTTCCTCAGTATATTTAAACAGGATTGTTCCTCTTTCGTTAATGTAAATATATAGATGATGTAACCTTAGACAGATAAGCATCGATTGCTAGAGAATGGGTCTAAAAATCTTACTTTAAATATGATTATTCCGTCTCCTGATTATCTATCTTGGGTAACTTAGGTAATAACATCAGAAGGATGTGAAAAAAATGAAATATATTAATTTATTAAATCTCACCACAATGTAAAGGCGAAGATCTGTGACATGTTTCTCTTTGATCGTAAATCTCGGAACATTCCCTGTGGCAGCACGTGGCTCCCTATTGCGGGGGAACATGTATATGTGATGCCTTTCTAAATGGACATGCTGACCATGGTGATGTTTTTCCTTCATCCTCTCCATCCTTATATGAGGCAGGGCACTGAAGGACTAGCTTGCTACTCTCTTGAGTGATGGTGATGGCTCTGAAATGGATCGCAAAGATGGCCCCCAGATTGCTCCTAAAATCGTTCTAAAATGATTAGCCGTCTTTGTTTCCCCACACGATCTTGGTATACGTTAGCAAAATGAGCCAGTAGATGTTTTGTTTTCTCTGTACTTTTGTATTATGATCCAGAATGCCGGCTCTCTGTAATAGTAAACATTTTGCTTCCCGTATTTACCTACTCTTGTGTTCAGCTGGGTGTGTTGGAATACCTGTCTCTGGGATATAGTACTCATACACTGTCAAAAAAAAGGAGTAACAAGGATCTGCCAATTGTACCTTTAGTGGTACGTAGTTGTACCTTTTAAGATACATAAATAGACTACAAGGAACATGTTTTTGATGTAGGAGTACATTAATGTTGTTTGTACCTTTGAGGATTTTCCTCAGAGTCCATTTCTGTACTTTAAATTAGACTAAAAGGTACATTTACTGTACCTACAGCTATAAGGTACAATTGGCAGAGGGTACAGCTCTAGTGAGAAACAAAGTACAAATTGGTACTCTTTTTTTGAGTGTTATTAAGGGTTTTGTTATAATGTGCCACTTTTTTAAAAATGTATTTTTTTACTGCAGAGATTCAGTCGAATAACTTTACACTCAGTGATATATATATATATATGATAATAAATTTCCCTTTCAAACAATATAAGGACATTGCATAGTGAGTAATATGTCTCGAAAAACCTATCATTCATCTATCTTCCGACATCTAATCCAGCGCAGGGTTGCAGGATTTTAGGATCTTAATTAATATTTTTATCTGATCCTATCAGTAATGCTATAAAACGGCACCCATGGCGGACCGTGTGGCTGTCGTGTATGCCGTGCCTGTGAGTGGAAGGCTGGTGATTTGAAGCCCAAGGGTGGCAGAATGATGTCCCCGAGCAAAGGCCCTTATCCTCTGGTTGCTTTTGGGGCTGCAAGCTGGCTGAGCACCAGGAATGCTCGCCCCTGTGTATGTGTCTCATTGAGAGCCTGATTAGATAAGCAGAAAAACAGGTTCCCCAATGGGATGAATGAAGTATGTCTGTTCATACAGTAGGACTTGTCTGCTTAAATGTAACTTATCCATGTTTAAGTGAGCAGCCTGTAGCTCCTCCCTCCACCAGTACAAATCTGTCTGCTTAGGAATTATTTGGGAAGATTCCAGAAGGGAAGCTTCTGTGTTTTGTCAGACTTACCCTAGAAATCTAGAATCTAGAAAAAAACAAAGAATACAGACATGACAGCACAAACCCTGTATGCATGTCCAGGTGTGTTTCCACATGTCAGCTGCATTTTTTTGTGGGAAGTGTAAAGAGTATCTGGAGCTAGAATTTAGTTTAACTTATTGTTAAATGATCAATGTTCAATTTCAGCCCAGGAATGGTGGAAATTAACTATTGCTACACAATTTCTGCTTGGTTCTTCTACGGCGTCAAAAGTCACTCCTGCAGTTATCTCAATGTTCATTTAAGGCCATTGTGTTGGCACTTGGTTGTCAAAAATGTACCCTGATTTTATCTTTCTAGGAAACAGTACTAATTACATTTGGAAGCCCCATATTTCTAAGTTTCATTGTAAAACTGTAACGTATTATAAGCTCAGTTGAATTCGTAGTTTATGAATAGTCAATAATAAACACAAACAACAATGGGTATGAATAAAATGAAATGGTTTGTAACTATAAGTTATACATTTAATCAAAGTCTAAATGAAGTCAGGGAATACATAGCTTAGTTTGGCTCAGAATTTGTATTAATTAAATTTATTGAGCTAGTGTGTGGTTCAGCAGGTTTGGACTCTGTATTGGGCATCGTAAGGTTGTTGGTTTGAATCCCAAGGTCAGCAGTCTGGCTGGCCTTGTGCTGTGACCCCCACGCTGGCTGTCATGCCCCGATCGTGCCGATCCTCTTGTGTGCCACGCCCCCTCATCTACCCCCATGGAATCCCCATGTTACTGTTGTGTATTTAAGTCCATGTCAGAGTATGTTTACCCAGTCCGGTCATTGGAGTCGTTCCTGTATATGGTCTCCCCTAATAAAGCCCGTATTCCCCCGACTCCTCGACTCCTGTGCCTGCACCATGACACTCGCTCTCATCTGTATGTGTCTCATGGGGAACATATAATAAACAGGGTCTTCTTATCCTGCCCGGTTAGATTGATCTTCCATATTCACAATAGCAGGATTATTTCAGATTATTACTAAAACAGAGGTTTTATTTTAGTCATTGAAAGGATAACATTTGAAATATTCTGATGTGTATTTTACATGCCTCTGTGATGAATTTTCTGTCATGGATAAATCAATTTTTTTCTTCATAGATCACAAAAATCAATAAAAAATAGTGTACAGAGGACATAAAGATCAGGCATTTTTAATTAATTCAATGAAGGAAAAATAAATGGTTTGTCATGTGATTCCATCTTTTCCATCGCTGTGTGTCCTCTCCACTTACGTGCTGAGCAGTGTGTGCTCCTACCCACAGCTTAGACATTATTTCAGACATCATTAAAAGCAGCTATGGCAGTTGCAATCATCTAATAATGTAAACGTAGGCTAGTCTAGGAATTAAGTATTATTAGAGTCAAATAAAACACAAATACAGTAAAAGCACTAAGAAAATCAGAGAGCAGAGAAATAGGTGCATGATTGTTATGCACTTAATTGTCTGATAGATTCCTTTCTGACTATAGCTCAGCACTTACACCAAGAGGTCAGTAAAAGTGCACGTGTGGAAAGTAATGGAAGGGTTGGACCACTGCAGTGATTCATCACTGAGATGTGCTCGCCAAATTAGAGTGAATAACAGAGAGAGTCTAACTCTTTATTAAAGATTCATTAGAATAATTGAGAGTGTGTACTGCAATCCGGCCTCTTACTCCATGTCTGTTTTTTTTTTCCTTCACGCTGTTTGTAAGGATATTTACAGCAGAAGATAGTGCTTAAACTTGGGCTGTACAGAAACTGAATCAGATCTCAGAAGGCTTAGAGTCTCCTCCATGACCAAGGCTATTATCTGTGGGCTATTGGGGGTGGTGCCAAACAGGGTAAGCGCTGTACTTGCAATTGGAATCTGTTCAGGTCCCCGGCTCACCACAGGGGTTTCCCAGTTGAGCCCTTGAGCAAAGCCCTTTAGCCACAACTGCTCCAAGGACTGTCTGACCCTGCATTCTTAATGTATGTCCATTTGGAAAAAAAAGTGTCTCCTAAAAAAATACACATTGTCACAAACTCTGGTTGCTTCTGTTCTCTGACTTGGAAGAATGAGATGATAATGTGTTTATCCATTTACAATAGAGTCAAGCCCATCTTCTGGTAAAATGAAAATGAATTCTATTTTTAAAATTGCTTTTAATGTGAAATTTGTACACTGTGGAGGATAAGCATCGCTCAGTCCGATGGTAGCAGGCAGACAAGATCCCCAGTACTGCTTTTTAGAGCAGTGTGTCTTAACCTGGTCCTTGCTTTCTCCCAGCTTCAAGCCAGACAGCCAATGTTGACTATCTGGGGGTCCCCAAGGACCAGTTTGAGAAACACTAATCTAGAGCAATGTGGAGTAATGACCTGCTGCATAATGTTAGTCCAGCAGATCCAGCAGAAAGAGTTAATGGTTTCTTGTCAAAACTGCCACTGGACCAAACAAGTCCAACAGTGTAGTTCGATTGCCCATGCAAGTCAATCTGCTGTTTAAATGAATCCCCAGATGCTACTGTAAGTTCACCACTTACAAGTTCTCTCCATGGATGGTGACCATTCCTGAGTCATGCTGGGTCTTGCTGAGTTCCTGTACTCTGCCCAATCTCTATTGGCAATGCTGCCTACACCGGAGCGGCCATCAGAGAACTCCTGCATCCGGCTTGAGCTCGAGTTGAACTTGAAGTCCGTCGTTCTGAAGGTGAATAGGAGGAGCAGCTACACGGTTCCGCGGGGTTCCCCAGTGTTGCTCGCCATCACTTCCTTTAGAACATCTTGGAGCTGCCTGTCTGTAGTTAGTCCCCATCCAAGGAATTCTGGGAACATCCACCTGTATCACCTTGAGTTTGGGTCATACCAAAGAGGGTGGTGTGTAAAACCAGAAAAGGTCAAAGAACAGCATCCTAACTTTGGTATTAGGTTTTGGTGAGCAAAGAATGAATAAAATATATAGTAATTTTCGCCACTGTATCCACCATACACTATAGTATACTATGTATTATGTAGTTAATTTAGTGACTATATTCACATAACATACCTTTATAAAAAAATTTCATTATGTTTAAAACAATATTAAGAATATTTAAAAATGTATTTCAGTGGGTACATTTATTATATATCATTCTGCATAAACATAAAAAATTAGGCAATCTAAATATTTGTTTTTAAAGTAGAATTGGAATTTTTAGTAAATAATTGCATTCCTATGCTATTAAATTGCTGCAGCTGTCCTGAAACAGCTAAATAATCCATATGTAGAATTTTAGAATGGACATTATGAGTGGAAACTTTCTGTAATTTGCTTTACTCAGGTGACGTATCATCTGTTATTTGTTGAATATTCTTTTAACTGCTTCAGTATAGCGTCTGCCAAATGGAACAGGGCACGTGTCCATTGTTACTGGCCAATTTCACTTTGTCTCCGATGCGTGCATGTCAGTATAGCTGCAGTGAAAAAAATGCTAAGTTAGTGTCCCCTTAGAAAATGCTGACCTGGACAATTACTCATTGCCCTTGCCAAGATCTGTGTAACCTGACGTTATGGATATTATGATGTAAAATGTTGCCCTGTTCTCTATGTGGTATTGTACGATTTTAGGGACAATGTTTAATAAATATTTATCACTTTTGGAAAAAAAGGTTTGCTAGAAGGTTAAGAGAAAGTAAGGCATTTTATCTTAAAAGCAAACAAGTCTATTAAGTATCTAGTCTTTTTTTAAGAAATACCCCAAATTTCAGGGTATTTTTCCTAACTAATAGTCATTGTATGACAGGGTGAGTAGATATGGAGCCTTAAAAGTTCATTTGTGAAGGTCAAACTATTGATGTTTTCAGACCCAGATTCTCGAAATTATTTACTATTAAAACAGCAAGATGTCTTTGTCCAGACTCTCCTACCAATAGTGAGTCATATGAAAAGCACAGTAACTATGCTGAACTAGTATGCTAACCATAACAGGATGCCACCCCAGTTTTTAAGATGAGGCAAGTTTGTATAATTTACAAGCATAGAAATGCTGTTTAAAGTAAACATGCCATGTAAATCTGTTACCCTATTAGGTCTTTACTTTATTTGGCATCTCTTACTGGTTGGGTTTTAGTGGTATAGTAAACAATTTATGCTGGACAAACGTTGGCTTTCAATTCCCTCTCCTGCCTAATAAGCCAGTTGAGTAGCTGGTACTAAGGTTAACGCTGACAAAGTATCAACAGTCAACTGTAACGCAGTTTTCTGTAATATGCGACGTCTGCCTTGTCCTTCAGTGTGAACCGTGCTGACTCCAGTCCTGTTTTTATATGATTTCCAAGCTCCACCTCTTGCATGTTTCTGGTTCCTTGGCCTTTGAAGTTACTTTTAGCATGGATTTTAAATATGTCCTTACCTCATACATACAGCATGTCCTGAGTAAACCTACTACAGTTAATACTAAATCCTTCACATTACCCTCTAGCCTCCAAAGAGCACCCTGTTTCCAGATAGCGATGTGATTTTCTCATGGAGCAGAACACCGCCACAGAAAGCCTTTGGAAATATAAGCTGCTCAAGTATACACACAAACACAAAAAAATGAGTGCACAGAGATAATGGCTTCCACAACCCTCCAGAGGAGCGCATTAGCAGAGATAAATGCTGCCTTTTAAGCCTTAATGTGCTTAAAGTTAGAGGGAAATATTTCTTCTCATTGAGCCAGAAGAAAAAGATTTGAGTGGAACTCTCAATCTCAAAGTTCAGCTAGATGACCTCACTATCATAGCAGACTCTCTGTTTAACTGCATTCAGCAGAGCTTGAAAAAGAGATCAATCTGCCCCTCACCTCTTATTTCACTCTATCGCTGCTCTTACTACATCTGTGTAATAAGCCAGTTCACCTTCTTTGTCACGTGCAAATATTCTCTTTTGTAACCCTCGACAGCATAGCTGTAAACAACCAGGCTGAGTCACTGACATGTTGCCAAAGTAAATTAAAACAGCAAAATTTCAGATATGAATTCAGAGTTTGCCCATGTGCAGAACGATAAAATCTAGATACAGTGTACATCACAGGAGTTAAAGGCTCATCCCAACTTTGTTTAAACTCAAAGTAATTCATGCTGCTGCTGTAGATATTAAAGAAATCATTCTTCTTTGGTAAACATGTTAATGCTGCAAACAAACAAAAAAAAAACCTGAAACCAGCCCATTTGACAACTAGACATAGGCTGAAAATCACTTTTGTATTCACCAGCTGTATTAGGAACACACTTTTGACACTAATGAGTTTTGAAACTAATGAGATACTGTTTGTTCCAACAGGCAGCCCACAGAATGGCATGCACACGTGTTTTATTTTTGTGGAATCAACCACAATGACTGGTGTATGAATACACCAATAAACAGAGGAGCAGACTTTTATTTTTATTATTTAAAATAGTACATAAAAGCCCCTGTAATTGCCCATTTCATGATATATGTTCATTCTCCTTTGTCACTGTGTTGCCTGTACCCGTTAATGGCATGTTAAAATTCTGCAGTTACTCTGCTCAGTACAGCTTTATCTGCTTACGGATCATGCACAACACTGTGAAAATGAAAGTAAAGGGCTGACAGAATTGAAATAGAGGGCAATGGTTTTATAGTGTTACTTCAGTCTTCTAGTATTCAGGTAATAAAATGAATGATCTAATGAGTCTTGCAATGACTTTGTAAACATTCTCTCTTTGGTCGTTTGCAAGGTTGGGATATTGAGGAGAAGATGGAACTGCAAAAACACAGGCCATTGAGCTACATTAATGTTTAGGTCTAACATAAACAGGGCTTTGATTACATCCAGCTATCTTTAAACCTGTCACACCCTGCATCCCTTCCCCCTCATTCTCTCCGTTGTGTGTTGTTTAACCTTGCCTCCCATTACAGCCCTTGTGTGGATCACCCCAGGTGCCTCTCGTCTGCTCCCTCATCAGTGATGTATATATCTGTAGTGCCTCCCTGTCTTGCTCCCCTGTCCAGTCATTGATGTTGCTGCCTGTGTGCCCTTCCCTGATCCTCCCTACCCTGTTTTGGCCCCTTGTAGTCCATTTCCTTTTGCTCATCTGTAGTTTCATTTAATAAAGCCCCTTTTGGTTTTCCCCATGCCTGCTGTTGCCTCTGTCCTTGCCTGTGCCATGACAAAACCATTTATCTGGTATGGGGTCACAGGAGGCCTGCAGCTTACCCCAGGCTGTAAGGGGCACAGACAAGGGAACATCCTGGACAGGATGCCAGCCTGCCTTATAGCCCACACAGTACATGTTATCTGGGAGAATATGCAAAATCCATGCACTCAGAGTAAAGCTAGGATCAGAACCCACAACCTTGAAAAGACGTCTAGAGCTTTTAAAGTCATTTTAAGATTATGAGAGAAATGTTGCGGCACTTCCATTAACAATGGCTGCTGATGATTTAATTTAATAAGCAGTGCAATTAAAGTTTAACGTTGTACCATAGAGCAAGCACCCAGTCCTTGGTTGGTTTACAGTATTTTCCACACCATTTATAAATGTCGGAATGCTGACAAACAGGTGGTGTATTTGGTTGGGACCATGAACAGAATTACAGGACCCACAGATTGGGTGGGGGTACTGGAGATAAGGCGTGCCTTTCCAGGATTTCATGGGGACATTACATGGTTGATCTGGTCACACAGCATATTACATAAGCTGACACCGCCCCCCCCCCCCACCACCACCAACAATGCTATTTACACCCAACATATGTACACTATATGGACAAAAACACCTGGTCATTACACCCGCAGGAACTGTTATGACATCCCATTCTAAGTCCATAGACATTAATATGGAGTTGGACCCCCTGTTGCAGCTATAGCAGCTGCCACTCTTCTGGGAATATTTGCCTATTTATCCAGAAGAGCATTTGTGAGGTCAGGCACTGATGTTGAACATGAAGGTCTGGCTCACAATCTCTGTTCTAGTTCATCCCAAAGGTGTTTGATGGAGTTGAGATCAAGGCTTTATTTGGGTCAGTCATGCTCTTCCACACCAAACTCACCCAACCATGTCTTTATGGACCTTACTTTGTGCACTGCAGCACAGTCAAGCTGGGACAGAAAAGGGCCTTCGCCAAACTGTTCCCACAAAGTTGAAATCATAGAATTGCACAAAATGTTTTGGTTTGCTGAACAATTAGGATTTTCTTTCACTGGAACTAAGGGACCTAACCCAGCCCCTGAAAAATAACCCCATACCATTATCTCTGCTCCACCAAACTTTACAGTTGGCACAATGCAGTCAGTTAGGTAACGTCCTCCTGGCATCTTCAGTACCAATCCCAGACTTGTCCATCAGAATGTTAGACAGAAAAGCGTGATTCGTCACGCATATCAATATATTTTGAGCAATTCAATGCTCCCAAACAGAGATTGTCTTCCTGAGCTGCTCTGCTCCACTCATGAGAATACCGTCAGGGTGACCAGGTTGTGGAAGAAGCACATAATCAGCAGATACTAAATCACAGCACTGGCAAATTACAACCTATTGGTTGAGCTAAGTATCCGGGTTTTCCGGGCGGAGAAATTATGAAGACCCTCACGACTGCACTCTCTGTGATGTCACTGATGATGTTACACTAGTCAGCACATCACAGAGCGATACCTGCAATGCAGCAGTGAGGGAGTATGATGTTTCCAGTAGCCTACAACCTCATCTCCTGGCATGGCATCCGTTTACAAAGGACCCGGTGATGTGCTGTCGATGCAAAGTGTCAATGCAGGGGCAATATTAATCAACCTGAAGACTGGCTTTTAAATCTATTAGAAACCCTGTGCTGCGCTCTGGCCTTTCTAGAACGATCAGTGCATATGACACATAGAACTAGAAAATAATCAAGAAATTCCATTTAACTTCCATTTAAAAGTTCCCGCAGGGGTTCATTCTCCATGATGATGACAGTAGAAGGTCACCCATCAGATTTTTCTCATAAGACAGCCCAGTTCATCTTACAGTAAACAAAAAGTGAAAAAATTGTTAATCAATGGTCTATAAAGTTCAAAGGGTTTCTGAGCTTAAACAAATAGGATTTATCCTTTCCCCTGTGGCAATGTAATGGGTTTGTCCTTGTTGTGCCATTGCATTTATTATGGGATTGCTTCAGTGTGTGCAAACGGGTGTCCTTGAAGAGCAATTTGTGGAGTATTGTTTAGATTTAATTACTGTGTAGTGAAGCCTCCATGATGAGCCCCTTCTGCTTCTGTAATATGTGTGAAAAGGTCACGGGGAAAAAAGATGTAACTCTACACACAGGTCAAGACCTAGTTTAACCCCCAGCTGGCTTGATTTGAGACACGGCAAAATGTACTGTTGTTCATAGCTATGACAAATGACAAAGGCAACAGATCTTTTGTACGGGTCGTGAAACGGCAGCTGGATTTTGGCCCATACTTCTGTGTAATTTCTTATTTTTGGATGACCTTTGACCCTCTACTGATACAATGGATACTAGACTTGTATTAGAACATGACGTTTAGTGTTGAGACATATTGCTATAATCCAGTATTATTCTTATATCTTATATGTTTCCCAACTCTGTTTTTTATTGTTTGTTTCCCAGGATTTCCGAGTCATTGTGAAGCGCTTCCCATTAAATTTCTGAATATTTAATTATGTGAATAATAACATGCAAATACAGGTGTCCTTTTAAAAATACTGTTCTTGTGAATTTCTTGTAATACTCAGATATGTCTTATATAAGCTCTTCATACATGGTGACTTCTGAATGAAAACTGGATTAGAATTCATGTTAGAGAGCTAATATTGAGCTAATTGATCTAGATTCTGAGATGTGAGCAAAATTATGTTCTAGTGTATTGATCGTTATTCCTTTACCATCATTGTTGAGCCCCTGAGGACAAATCAGTTCCAGCATAGATCCCCCACACCCCACACTGAAGAATGGTGATGTAAAACACGTTTGCAGTTGCAG
>JAODKF010000045.1:8909733-8924399 GCA_026779585.1 Mormyrus proboscirostris | reverse complement strand
AGGTCAGGCTTTACGTCAGTGATATGTTAACAATTCGATGTTGTTCTCAGAACAAGCAAAACATAACACTTAATACCTGCTTAATTCTCGCCCCCCCACATACTTTTTTTTTTTTTTCTTTGTCTGTCTACAAATTCCCAGAAACATTTCCTGTGGTGATCCGATGAGAGCTGCACACATCAGCTGGAAGGTTGAAAGGCCATGCCAGGGTTTAGTCCTAATGGCATCCTTAGTGCTGAAGGAAAGACCTCTTCAAGGTAAGGTACTTGGTCTAGAGCTGTGGATCTGGTACTAACTAGGCAATGACATTTGTCTGACGCAGCAAAAGGAAGTAGGATTATTCAAGTAAAGACTGAGTCGCGCTCCCATTTTGAGGCTTGGATACAAAGACCCCAGCTTCCTTTCAGTGGTGGACTGGTTTAGCATCAGTTAAGTTGGGCTATATAGAGTAATACTGCATTAAGTACTTGGGGCATTGTGGTGTAATGTAAGAACCACAGTACCTTTGTGAATTTCAGGTGGCAAAGGATTCCTGAGGCATTGCCAGATGGTACTTGGCTAATTGGGAGCTCAGTGGCTATCAAAACTAGCACTTGGACACCCAGCTGTTTGTTTACACACAGCATGTTTTTTTTTTTTTTTGTAAGGTGATAATTTTGTAAGTTAATATTGCAAAACACTAGCAATCCCAGGTATTTTTAAAATGCTAATCTACCTTACCACTAACCTCATAATGACCCTACAACAGGGTTGGGCAATCTTATCTGCAAAGGGCCGGCGTGTATGCAGCTTTTAGGGGTAACCTTTAGGCCAGCTCTTCAAACCCAGATGTGAGAACTCTTCAATCAGTCCTCTAATTAGTAGCCCGATTATGGATTATGCGGTGAAAACCTGCATACATACCGGCCCTTTGAGGATAAATGACACACCCCTGCCCCCCAACATAATATGAAATGCTGGACAACAGCTTTTATCCATCAGTTGTGCTCCCTATATGTAAGCAGATGGCAGTGGAGTTCCTGAAGACAGACTGGGTGCATAGACCCTTATTGCTGTCAGCTGCTGTCGTATTTGTAATATGTGGCAATAGGCTAATGTCAGATTTTTGTCCAATCTATAATGAGATGGGCAGTCTGTGCCTGTGCATTCTGCTCTGTATATTATACACAGGGGTAATTCCAGGTGGAAAGCGTGAAAGGGGCAATAACTCATATAGCAGGACCAGTCATCGTTAGCAAATGATATGTTTCGTATTGGTAACTGACAGAGGAGGGGGAACTTAGGGGGCCAATCAGCTTTCAGTTGGGGCTGGTGCCCCTGTGGTCCCGCCCCAGTATTATAAAATGTAAAATATAGCTTGTTTATTACTTTTTCTATGAAACATGGATTCTACTGCCTTTTGTGTTATTCATTTATGAGACAAAACAATGACCAGCATCTTGTGAACTGAGTAAATGGGAAAAAGTACATGGGAAAGAAAGACCTTAAGGTTTAATGGTGTACAGCAGGTTCACTTCACATTTTCAAGATGATAAGTAGCATTTAATGCTACCCTCCAAATTTACCCGTCTATGAAGGATGAATATAGTCTGACATTTTGGTCCTTCAAGAATCATGATTATGACTATGCTCTGTTCCAACTGAGCACACCCAAAGGATATTTTTGTGCAGGTAGATATGTGTTACAATATTTTCGTCTGGAAGTACATAGACTAGCCGGTCTGTATCATCCAAAAATACATGCTTCATTCTTCATTGGACAACTTTATATCATCTTCAGTTACTAATAAACTTATCTTTAATGTCCCCTGCAACCTCTACTATTGTATAAAACATTGTAAATTAGATTGTAAATTCTTCCTAGGCCTGTTTCAACAGAATTTCACTTTTTAAATAAGAATAAAACCGAATTAATACAACCAGGAGTAATTTATAGAATACATACAACAAGAAATAATGTGTTTTATTTCATAGAACAGCTATGTCACCTATTTTCTGTCTATATATTAGTTTGATGTAGCCTCAAGCATAAATCTAATTTGTCTCAAACATTCACTAGGTTATAAATCTGTAGTCTGCTAAATTTTATAATTCATTTGTTAAAGGCCTTCAGTTTCCATTTTCAGTTTCCATGTACTGTAACTACTAAGCTGTGCCTATAAAATTGGTTTGGGATGGTTTTATAACTTCAGCCACATATTATACAGCACTATTTGTATGAAAATTAAATTTTTCACATATAATTGCATGCTAGATTTTCAAGATTATGTTCTACCAATCAATTCAATGTTAATATTCATATGTGCATTTATTCGTGTCATTTTTGACCAAAACCAATGACTTATCAGTGGAAATCTGTTTAGTATTAAGAGCAGGGATGCTGCTAAGGATTACGGGCCTTGTGACAATGTCCTCCATCTATACACTGTCACTATACACTGTTTTCCCACATTCCATGTGTATTCTATCTGTTTCTTTTAATCTTTTTGAAACCCTGATCATATTTTATGGAGACAGACATTGTCTATGACTTGCTAGCTTTCTAGCCAGCAGCCATATCTACATATTGCTAAATGCCTAGTGACTGTTTTGCCGTTTTCTAATCAGATGCAAAATCTCTAGATCGGTCTTTTTGAATAAGTGCTCAACCATGAAAAAAAAACACACGCAGTTTAGGCTTCAGCGGTTTGTCGGTTCAAGGTCCATTACAGTACCATATGTTCTTTTATTATTACTGTATAATAATATCCTGTAACCTGGACTACAACAATTAGGTATGGAAAATGGGTGGACAGATAAACAATATTAATATTATCTATGTATAAATATGACTGCATGTGGGAAGATCAGCTGTCTATAGAGATATGCATTACATCAGGCACTGAATCACCCATAAAGACAACCAAATACTGTAATGCAGGGAGGATGCATAGGTTCTGGCGGGGGGGGTAGTGAAGTCAGGTGATGGGCCTATAACTCAGTACCTGTTACGGGCGCTGGGCATGGTGCAGGCAGGGAAAGGAGGTGATGATCTACTTGCAACTCCGCAAGAACAGAAGGTTTATTACAGAACAGAAAACACTGGGAACACTACAAACAAAACAGACCACGAGGGGTCAAAAGTAAACAGGTGAACAATATAACTAACAGAACAAGAATGATCTACGAAGGGAAACTGGTAACATAGAGAACAAGCATGGAAGAAAACAGCGTGCGCACACACAGCACATCAGAATAACCGACATCAAACAGTCAACATCAGGGAATGACTCCACGGGGAACAGGGCAGGACCAGGTACTTAAACACACAGAGCTAACAGGGTAACACAGGACAGGCGAAAACAATCAAGAGGCTTGGGGGAAACAGGTGAATCGAATACAGCTACGGAACAGAATCCAGCACTGGGGAAATAACAAAGGCAGGTAAACCACAAAGCAAAAAGCAAACCAGGATTCAAGCCACAAAACTCAGGAACTAGAAAAACTAATACAAAGGAAACACTAGGGAACAAAATCTACTAAATACAAAAACAGAGGTGGTTGGACTCAAACACACAACTGACACATTAGTAGCTGCACACTCAGCCCATAGCGCCATGCAGCAATCCCAGGAGCTGGGGAAACACACTAAGGGCTTGGGCACAGGGAGAACAGGATGGCCAGTGACACCTGCTGGCCAAAAGGGGAAGAGACATGAAAGGCTGAGGTAGATGGGTGCTGACCCTGACATAACCCCCGACCACTGCGCGAACACCGGGCAGACAAGGACAATGCCAGGGCCACAGGGACAGGGTGGACAAGAATAGAATGCACAGAACAGGACAGGAAACCACTAATGAAAACCAAGGAACAGGACTGACAGAGCCAAGAACTCCAACCGGAGTGAACACCAGGAGCTGGGACAGGGACACTAGAGGAGGGAATACAGCAGGGGGCAGAACTTGGGGACCAGGAACAAACCAACTAGGGAATGGACATGAAGGCCGACGGACAGGACCAGGGGGGTGTTCCAGATTCCCAAAAGATTGTTCCGTTGGATGAATTTCCGCGCTCTCACTACTCATGTCATGTAATAAATATAGTAAAGCCTATAAAAATCACATCTCAGAATTCCAATTAATTCCAAAATAATTAAAATAAAAGCGTACCCATATTACCATATAAGGTCATAACAACATAAAATGCAATGACTGAAATTGAAAAAAAAAAACTGTTAAAATATTCTGAACAGGAAGATATTTTTATATTTTGTTTAGTCAAAGTCTATTTTGTAAGTTTATTAGTAAAAAGCAAAGACAAGATATGGTTCTTTGTGCAGAGCATTTCACACGGATTGAACTGAAAGTATTGCGGCGTCAGGCGGACCGAGGCATCGCGGGAGCAGAGAGAGAGACGGACACATGCTTGCCGGGAAGAACGCGCTCCTGAAAAGGCACCCAATGAGCACCAAACCAATTACATATAGGAAACACAAGGTTGTCAAACACTGGACTGTGAGATACACACATGGTGGGAGATTTACGTAAACGATTACACACGAGGATCGGACAGGGCACACACAAGACATGGGCAAACACACGTGTGACAATGAGGAAATATAACCATTCACAATAACAATACAGGGGCTATTTACAGCGGCACGAGGAGCATGATGGGACATGTGCCCCGCCGGTGCTACACTATTTTACGAAGATCAAATAATACAGAACAGCATTGAACAGTAAGAATGACAGATGAACTCAACCCAGAAGGTTCCCTGTTGACTATGGGGATCAAACCAAGAATTGTAGCAGTGCAAGGCCACAGCATAAACCACTGTACCACCATTGTAGGCAACTGTAGCATTTACATAACTTACTCATTTAGTCTGTCTGGCACTTCTTTGCCAAGCCAACTCCCTGGTGTTATTTATGGCCACAGTATTGCCTTTTTTATCAGTTATATCTTTGTTTATATTTATATTTTTCATACAGCTCCATCATCAGCGTTTGTTTTGTGGCGGAAAAAAACACTGCTCTCGTTTTACACACGTTCTGACTCATTTGATCAATCTATCATTCATCCATTAATTTGGGCTTCTTTAATATCTTGGGTGTGCGCACTAAGTGAGACTATGCAAGTCTGTCTTGATTAATTAAAGCTGAACTGCGTTAGTGGAACGACATGAGGCTAAGTTTAGAGATGGCGTTAGTTTGAGTCTGACCTTTTCGGGAAAGTCTGGCTTTCATTAGCTGCTTTCATGGAATACCCCCCAGAGGCATTAGGCGGAAACTGGGATGGAGAAGGGGAAGAGGTAGGGAAGGGCACTAAAAGGACTAGGATCCAACAAGGGGACTGAAGGATGGGATCTGAAGGGCGACGAGGGGGCTGAAGGACAGGGAGTGGAGGGTGACGAGGAGGCTACAGGATGAGAACTGGAGAGCAACAAGGGGAATTAAGAACGTGGACTGGAGAGCGACGAGGAACCAGGGTCTGGGTGGCTGGCCCGGCTAGTGCGTCCCCATCTCCCCTTTCGGGAGACAGAGAACCGACCTGGCCATCTTCTGGGCCTACATCTGCACCATAGAAGGCACCTATGGTTGGAGGCTGGAGCCTGGAATGTGGGACTCGGAGCCAGGTCCTGGGGGTCCCACACCAAGTCCTCTGCAGATATTTCCTCCAGATCTATCCCCAGTAGGCTGTGCGTGACCTTGGACGGAACTGCAGGGGAAGAGTCAAGATGAGCGGGCCCCTGTGGGCCAAACTCAAGAGGCTTGGGTAGACTCAGAGCAGCCCCTTCTGGGCCAGACTTCGGAATCTCAAGAGAGACAGGCTCCCCTGGGTGTGGCTCTGAAGGCTCGGGTGTGACGGAGGCCTTCCCAGGGCAGGAGTCTGAAGGCTCGGGTGTGACGGAGGCCTTCCCAAGGCAGGAGTCTGAAGGCTCGGGTGTGACGGAGGCCTTCCCAGGGCAGGAGTCTGAAGGCTCGGGTGTGACGGAGGCCTTCCCAGGGCAGGAGTCAGAAGGCTCGAGTGTGACGGAGGCCTTCCCAGGGCAGGAGTCTGAAGGCTCGAGTGTGACGGAGGCCTTCCCTGGGCAAAGATTTGGAATCTTTGACTTAGCCAGGTCCACAAATTCCAAACTTTCTATTGTAATTCCTATTGTAAACTGTGGATTACTAGAATTAAAAATAAGAGTATGTTATATTACAACAGAACAGGGGCGTAGGTAGAAATTCTGGCCCTCGGACAAAATGTCACCTTGCCCCCCCACGTTATATGTTATAATTTTACATATTCAAGAGCCCCTGTAAAGTGCTGGGTCCCTGAATCGACCAGGGTATCCATGCCTCTACAAGTTTATGACTTTCTTGTGAAGAAAGGACAGTGATTCCATTAAATAGTCCAACATCCACTAAAATGTGTCCGGCCTACTCAGAAAACCCTATTTTAATTTTCTGCATGAAAGGCACCTGTACTTCATCTTTCTCTCCTTTCACATTTTGGTGTGGAAGGCTCTTTATCCACATTGGTGCTCACCATTAAGGGTTCAATCAATCATCCCGACCCAAACTAGAAAAGTAAAATGCTGCAAATCTCTTTTGGGCAGCAGCAAAGGTTAATGTCTTTGTTGACAGACTATCAGGCAGGCAGGAGTGAAGGCATCACTCTTGCTCTGTCTAAAAATGTCCCCAGTCAGGTCTCGTTCTAGTCTATTAGAGAATAGGAGACGAAAAAGGAAAAGCACTGAACATTTATTGTGAATATAGCTTGAGGGAAGTTGCTTGTGGGTTTTGCTGCCTTGGCGAAATCAAGTATGCATCACCCCGCAATGAGAAATTATTGCACATCTAGCTGTATAGTGCAACGGATTGTAACCTGAATTTACGGCTATGTGCAGTGCCAAACACATACATAACATTATGGAATATTAGTCAGACTTGATAGATATACATTTCATAAATATACATAAAAATCAATAGCCATAACTCATCCAATAGTTGTGCCTTCTGAAGTATTTGGCATTAATTCCCCCCTAAATTAGGCTGGACGTTCGGGAGCTGGGAGGTAATAAAAATCACAGGAAACACTGCTACTACTTACTTTACACATTCTTCTTTAACTGTGATTAATTGTTTCTGTAATAATTACAGACAGCTGCACCAAGGCTCCTTGGCACCATTAAAATACTGCACAGCATTTAGTAGGCAGTGTGTAAGTGGGATTAGAGGTGTCGGTTGTCAGTGTTAGTGCTCAAACCATTACGTCACTTTATGCCGATCTGTTTGCAAAAGTGTTTAATAAGAAATTTAGCCACAATATACTTTATATAAAAGCAAACGAGTGAGGGAGCACAATATTCTCAACAGAAAAGAAGTTTTGAACTTTCATGAAGTATAGCATTAGGGAGCAGAGACAGGTGACAAACTATTTTTTTTAGTGTTATAGGTTTTTATTAATGTTTTACATTATGTATCTTAAATTTGCAATGAGGATATTAACACTTTTCTTGATAATAACATGCATCATAAAGCTACATTTCATGCATATTTATACATACGAATATATTGTCCTGGGGACAGAAATGGCACTGAGTCTGCAGAATGGCCCTCAAGTACAATGAAATGAAAGTGGTCTGACAGTCAGGGACCCAGACTAATCCAATTACAGTAAAACCTCGGATTGCGAGCATAATTCGTTCCGGAAACGTGCTTGTAATCCAAGTCATTAGAAATAATGGAAACTCAGATGATTCATTCCTCAACCGAAAAATATTCATAAAAAAAATGTTTAATACAAAATATAAAGTAAAAATACATAAAACAAATTAACCTGCACTTTACCTTTGAAAAGAATCATGGATGGTGTGAGGGAGACGAGAGAGAGGAGAAGAGGAGGGTTATTTTGTAGCACGACTTTCACTATAACTAACGGAATCACTGCTATCTGTTGTGACTTTAACAAGGAACCTACCCAATGACAGCCGCTTTTGCCTCCTTTTGACATGTATGACATTGCATTGTTGTTAAACAGATTCATTGCTCACCCTGCTTCACCCTTATTCGGGTGGTGCTTTTGTACTAAATTTTGACTATACGAGTGAGACACGCTGACTGAGACCGAGCATGGGAGACAATTACACACAATCCCGCAGCGAGAGAGAGAGAAGAACCATCGGCTCAATTGTGATTATGTGACGCTAGACACACAAAGCATATACATAATACTCGTACTGTACGACCTCGCTTGTTTATCAAGTTAAAATTTATTTAAAATTTTTGCTCGTCTGGCAAAACACTCGCAAACCAAATTACTCACAATCCAAAATCCACATTTTTTAGGGCCCTTGTCATTGCGGGGCCCATGAAATTGTCCTAACTTCTCCCCCATTACAGCACCTCTGCTGATAGTAATCGCCTTCATATTTCTCTAATAGCCTGGTACCTTTTTACATTCCCTAAACAATCTAATGTTGCACTTATAGTTCTTGAATAGTCTTATTAGATCGTTGCTAAACTATATGGACAAAGGTATTAGGACACACCTCTTAATCATTTAATTCAGGTGTTTCATTCAGACCCATTTTCACAGGTGTATAAAATTAAGCACCTAGCCATGCAGTCAGGTTTACAAACATTTGTGAAAGAATGGGTCTTTCTGAAGAGCACAGTGAATTCAAGCATGGCACTGTAATAGGATGCCATCTCTGCAAAAAAACAGTTTGTGAATTTTCTTCCCTGCTAGATATTCCATGGGCAGCTGTAAGTGGTATTATTACAAAGTGGAAGTATTTAGGAACATCCAGAACTCCACGTAAAGTAACACAGCGGGATCACCGAGTGCTGAGACACATAGTGCATAAAAGTTGGCAACACTCTGTTGAATCAATAACTGCAGAGTTCCAAACTTCCTCTGGCACTAAAACTGTGTGCTGGGAGCTTCATGTACAGTAATGGGCTTCTATGGCCAAGCAGCTGCCTGCAAGCCTCACATCACCAAGAGCAATGCCAAGAGTCGGATGGAGTGATGTAAAGCACGCTGTCACTGGACTCTGGAGCAGTGGAAACATCTTCTGTGTAGTGACGAATCACGCTTCTCTGTCCGGCAGTCTAATGGATGAGCCTGGGTCTGGTGGATGCCAAGAATATGTTACCTACCTGATTGCATTGTGCCAACTGTACAGTTTGGTGGAGGAGGAATAATGATATGGGCTTATTTTTCAGGGATTGGGATAGACCCCTTAGTTTCAGTGAAGGGAAGTCTTAATGCTTCAGAAAACCAACACATTTTGGACAATTCTATGGTTTTAACTTTGTGGGAACAGTTTGGTTAAGGCCCTTTTCTGTTCCAGCATGACTGTGCCCCACTGCACAAAGCAATGTCCATAAGGAATTTGGTGTGGAAGAACTTCACTGACCTCAACTCCCTCAAGCACTGTTGGGATGAACTAGAACGGAGATTGTGAGCCAGGCCTTCATGTCCAACATCAGTGCCTGACCTCAGAAATGCTCTTCTGGATGAATGGGCAAAAATTCCCACAGACACACTCCAAAATCTTGTGGAAAGCCTTCCCAGAAGAGTGTCAGCTGTTACAGCTGCAAAGGGGGGACCAGCTCCATATTGATGCCTAAATATGGGATTTCCTGTGTGTATAATGGCCAGGTGTCCCAGTACTTTTGTCCATATAGTGTAGCTTGAAGGCTCAGGTTAGGCCCGGCTGATCTGCAGCAGTGTTGGCTTTAAGTAGCGACTTACAGAAGTCGTGCTTAAGTGCAGCTTATACACGGCAACCGGGGTGTCTGCAAAAGGTAAGAGGACCGATTCATTTATGCTACCATTGGCCCAATTATGCTCAGGCTGAAGGCTGCATATCATAATGCAACTGGTAAGTTGTTGTGTAGCTTCTGCTCCAGAACTGCTTGCACTTAGAAACTCAACCTATCTGCACTTATGCCTAGTTGACTCCTTGACAGCATGTTTGTAATGTGTTATTTGCCTTAATTGTACATTACGTAATGAAGATATAAAATGAATTGTAATACGTTAGTTGTTGTATGTACTGTTTTATCTGAATTTCAGGTCACAAAATATAAAATTACTACATGAACTGATTATTACATATGTTAAAGGGGAATCATCTCAAATATCAAGAAGCACATGCCAAACTTGATCAAAATTGCATCAGCAAAGAAGAACAGTGTTTATAAATCAAAGCTAATTGACAGGGATAGATCTGCGATCTGACGGCACGGAGCCGGGAAATAGGAGCAGGAGTCCAGGGAGTCGGGGGAATGTAGGATTTATTTGAAGAAAACACACTTGGGAACAAGGGATAACAGGCACATTAGTGACGTTAATGACACTATTGACCAGACTGGGAAAACATTCACGGAAAGTCACTTAAATACACAGATTCAATTAAACACAACTAGAAAGAGTAGATAACAAGAGGATCCCACACGAGGTAAATGAGGGGGTGTGGCACACAGGAGGATCAGAACGATCGGGACACAGATATACACTTAACAGAAAAGTATGACCTCAAATATCACCATACAACCATTTATGCTGCTATTTGGAAACCACTTATATCCAATGCTAATAAACAAAGACAACCTGGTGTAATGGGAGAAAGGGGTTTGATTTATAAAGCCGTTCTTAGAACAATTCAGAAATATGCATGTACAAATTGCCAGTACACACAGGTATATTGATAGGTATTTATCATTTGTGTGTACAAACTGCAATAAGAAATGAATGTTGATAATTCTCATGCATTTTAAATGTGCACTTGAACAGCAAGAAAATTTGGTAACACTTTATTATGCCCATGTTTTTTGTAATTTATAAACGCATTCATAACAAATAGTAATGCATTCATAAAGCATTATAAACATGGGCATATTTATCAAAAGGCATAACACATTATAGCCATGCTTATTATGCATTATGACTGCCTTATGAAGCTCTCATCTATGATGCACCACACATACTTTCCTAATGCATTATAATGTTAATATAAGCATTAAGGATGCTTTGTACTGCATTATGAGGGAATCTATAGCGCATTATAGATGAGAGCTTCATAAATTATTTTATTTTGAAAACACACTGTACCTGCCAAATCATCTAAATTATAGCCATTATTCATGGCTATAATGTGTTATGCCTTTTAAATAAATATTTATAGCCATGTTTATAATGCTTTATGAATGCATTATTATTTGTGCATGTTGCAGAAACAGAAACAGACAGGGAAAAAACTTCCCCAAGAATGAGATATAAGTTATTCTAGAAGCAGCAGAAACAATAAATACTTATTATTTGGTAACTTCACCAGTAACCTATCAAAGAAAGAGGAGGACCTATTATGGGGACAGGTGACACACGCAGTTAACGCCATGTCACCTTTCATGAGTCAGTTTTCTGGTAAAGCATATATTCAGTGATAACGACATATTATTTCTGTGCTGTTGATCTGCCGGTCTTGCTGGGTTCAGCCTCCCCCACTTGATTGTGCACTGGGATGGCACTGGTGCGTCTTGTGGGCATCTCCAAGAATGGTCCGAGCTCCTGGCAGAGACTGTATAAGGCTACCCCTGGCAGACCAAACCGACTGATTAACCATTCAGCACTCTCGGGAAATGGATCTGTGCGACCTTTGAAAACACACTGTACCTGCCCAGTCCTCTAGCAGCGATACGTCTGCCATCCTGCGCCTTGTTGATTTAATTCTTTGGGCTTGGATCTTACATGACTTTGTAACAATTCCTTGTCATGAGCATGACCTGCTTGTGTGTACGTCGTGTGAACATAACTGGATTATTCTATTTGTCGATCTATCGAGGCTGAAAATTAAAGTGGGAGCCTGCGCATATCCAATGTGCGGATCGGCTTTCTTCAGTTACACTTCTCTGCCACTAGGGGTTTGTGCAGCCGCATGGTCAGGAATGCTCATAAAGATACACACATTTCAACATGCAGGAAGAAATTGATAAATACCATTCTATAAACAAAAGTACTATTGGTACCTCATTGATCAATGACACCTCATGACTCCCTAAACAGTAGAAAAAGTAATACGGTGTAATGAGTCACCTTTCTCCTGTTTTCCTGTATCCAGACAGGTTATGTTTGGAAAAAAAGACAAACCCACAATGGCTGTTGCTCACTGATTGCAGTACATGGTGATATGTCATTAGGTCCAGAGGATTGCTCTTTGTAGGTGTACAATGGGCATGACAGCATGACCCCAATCCTTAGTTGTTGATATAAATATATTTGGTGACTCATCCATGGGGCACAATTGCCGAATGGGCATTACGTCAGTATCTTGAGTATATCTTAACAGAGTCTGGAAAATGAGGATGCTGTGTTTCTCCTCAGATGGTTGCTGGTTCAAATCTCAAGGCCAGCGAGGTGTAGGACCCTTGTATGAGGCCATACTGTAAATCCTAGTCGCGCTAGGGAACTCCAAATTCATAAACCAGGTAAACAACTGCAAAGTTAAACACGGCAAAGCTGAAAAGTAACAGAAAACAGTTTGGATAGCGTTCCTGTCCACTCCTGCCACATTGATCACCTTCACGGGAGTAGTATGTCACGGAAAGGACAGATGAATGGTGTGGACCACTGCCAACGTATATGTGCTCTGAAAGGTTCAGGAACCGTTCGTCAGTTAAATGATTGCACCCCAATTGCTTCATTCCCTGCCTCTCTCTCTCTCTCTCTCTCTCTCTATCACTCTATCACCACAGAAGCATACAGATTAACACTACCCACAATGCATTGCTGAATAATGACTGACTCAGCAGTAGGGGCCCTTGTTACCAAGATTCAGGGAAAATACAACAATAACTGAAGCAGGTGCTCTCGGCAGTAGCCTTTTCCTTTTGGCCTTTTCCTGAAGTGTGCTCATCAATAGCACTCTATGCTCTCTAATCACAAAAAAATGTTTATTCTTCATTCCATCAGGAAACAGTGTCAAGGAGCATGAGAGTGATCTATAAAGGATAATGGAACGCTGGCAATATTGTTACATTATTTAAAAGTGAGCTTATTTACCATCACTGTATACGAATGTGCATACTTTGCAATCCAAGTTATGCCCTGATAGGTCAGTGTCCAAAGAAAAAATACTCCTAACATCAGCAACAAAACGGTAAATGAGTTGTGAAAGGCATCTTTGGCTTCTTCACCGATCTCCATCCATTAACACTGATTGGTTGATTCTTTAAGAGAACAAATGCTCTCCTCTCCCAAACTCATTGCCGCAGCAATAACAAGACTGAAAATGTACCGTTCACCCCAGCAGGTGAAATTAATTCTAGTTATCGCAACTATACATCAAAACATTTGTTTTTCTATACAAATGCAAGAGATTTGTCGACAGCGGCAGACCAGCAGAGGCAGACTAATGTTCCGTTCACTGGGATGGGGAGACGTGACACACAATCAAGGCTTCCCTGTCACACTCGATTCTACACAGAAACTTCACAATGGTGTTTTTATACATCTGAACACTGTCCTACTCTGTTCTCTGCCCTGAAAAGCAAACAGGATTTGCTTCTGGTTCCTACGCAGTAAGACAACCACAATGTGCCCCGGACATAGAGCCGGGACAGAGCCAGCAGCACTTTCTGTGTACTGACTGACATGGAAGAGGGGAGAGGTCTCCATTCTGCCTGCAGCTGAGCCAGTCGTGTGAAAAGGATTCACGGCTCCTCAGAGTCCACAAGCCACAAACTCCTGCACACGCCACTGCAGACCTCACCATGGCAAGAGATCAATAACCTTTATTATTTTTGTTCAACTCCAGATTCCACCTTACTAGCACTGGGGAGTCCAGTTTGAGTGTCACATTTGCCTGCAGTGCCCTATTAGTCAGCAGAATTAGAAATCAATGCTTAGCATCCATGAATTGAATGGATTTCCTATGTACTGCAGGGGTGTCACATGGTGTAACATGCTGCAGAAACGCAACCACAGTGTTGCTGGGGTTCGAATGCTGGATCAGAGTCTAATGTATGTAATTGCATGTTAGGTTAAAGGGGACTACAATCTCTTCTTTTCCTGTCATGCTGGTCCACAGATCAACTACCTTAACGTTAGATCGACCTTGTACTGGAGACTTCTAGAAAAAAAATTGCTGTAGTATATACTGTTAATAAGCCAGTAGGGGGCACCATTATCCACAAATGTGATAAAATAAAGCTTGGTGCAACTGGTCCCACGACCTTGACGAGCTAAGCGGTAGAAAGATGGATGGATGGTAAAGCAGATCTTGTCCTTTAGAAAATTAAAAATTAAATTGTGGAAAATTAAATCGTGATACTGATTCTCAGTACTGATTAAATATATCATACAACCTAATCATAATAGTGGCCAAATCCCGACACAAACAGAAAAACATTCTCCAGCACAATAATTAGCTAAATAACCTCTTAGCCGTAAAAAAGTGTGGCAGGAGTCATTTCCCAAAAGCAATACAAAATGCTTTAGTTTGACTTAAGACTTACACAATGCAAATCATAACATAATGGTTATTTATAATAAGGAAATTGCATATCAACAGTGATACAGTATTAGTATAGATCCCGATCTCATTTTATCACTTGTCTAAAATAAAAAGGCTACATAGAAACTATTAAATCATTGCTAAATCTTTATGTAAATGAAATGCAATACAG
>JAODKF010000045.1:8859233-8883587 GCA_026779585.1 Mormyrus proboscirostris | reverse complement strand
CCCCGTGCGTCCTTCATTCTTTTTATGTTTTCTTCTGTGTCCAAAAAGATTTCTTGATCAGATTTTATAGTCTGATGGTATGATAACTTTACCCAGAATGCAGCAGTGTAAAAACACATCCATAAAAATGCTAAATTAACCTATGGATTAAAACATGCTGAATACTTAACGTCTGTATTGTTTTCACTGCTTAGCTTGTTGCTCTGGCTGTATGTACCCATAATCCACCACATAGTACTGTATACATGGTATGTTTGATCTGTGCAGTACAGGCCTCGGTGTATCGTACAGTATTGCACTACAGTTAATGAAAGGTGCTGCAGGAGAACAAGGAGCTGGAGAGGTTGAAGCACAAGGTGGAGAACAGGGAGAGAGTGAGAAGGTCACTGTGGGCTCCAGTGGTGCTACACCTAGTGTTCGGTGACAGAATGCAAGGCTGCAGAGTCACAGGACATAGCAGCTGTAACTGGATACCAGGGGGAAAGCACTGTCGGGGAAGTAGCCTATATTAATGATTTATGGATTCTAAATATTGTAAGTGACCTGAATAGATTTATAGTGTGCTAAACAGATTTTAAGACGCAATATGTTAAAAATCAAACTATGCCAAAACTGCGTGGATGTACATTACGTTTATTTATTTTGCAGGCACTTCTGTGCAATGCAACACACAAACTAGACAGAGTAGTTCATTACAGTTCATTATAATGTAGCTTTTTGCTGTGAATCAGAAACCCAGAATGATTGATAAGAACCTAAACAATTTATGGGATTAAATTTGTCTGCTAAGACAAACCTGAGAAATGTGTAATCTGCCTGAAATACTGAAAAACTGTTGGCCTTTTCTCATTACTGCCAGCCTTATGACCTCAAGGGCAGATAAGTGGGTCACTTCCTGTCTCTGCACCGGCACTTTGCTACATGCATTTACTTACTTAGCAGGCACTTTATCTAAAACAATGTACAATTGAAATGGAGCAATTGGGAGTTTAAGGGCCCTGCTTAAGGGCCCCACAATGAAATCGCGACCTTCTGCTCACAGACACAGCATCCTAAGCCGCCACGAGTCGCTGTTACAGTGTTCAGGCTAAAGAGGGGTTCTCTGCCTTGGGCGACTGCAGAGTCAGTCACAGTGCAGGCTCAAGGCTGAAAGGGGCAGGCATCTGAAGCAGGCTAGGAGAGAGGGGCTTTGCACAGCCTGTAAATATTCTGTTTTCTCCACAGGAGGACAGCGGAACTGTGGAGTCCATGAGCTGATCTGTGCCAGAAAAGGTAAGGAGGCAGGCAGGTTTGTAAATCCATAAAACGGTCCATTTGTGTGTGACGGAGTGTGTGTGTGTGTGTTTTGGGTCTATTACTATTTGTTTGCATTTAAGGTATTTTTTTCTATGGTTAAACAGCTGAATTAAACAAAACCATTGCATCGAAAAGTTTATCAGGCTATAAATGTATGCCAATCTGAATTGTGTACAGTTTACAGTGTTACCCCGATTTTCCACGTTTTTTTTTTTTGTCACTTTTTTTCAGAAAAGAATAAATTCTGAGATAATTAGAAAGTCAAGCACTAGTTTTTCTGTGTTGTTAAGATGCTGATTTAGGTAGGTGTGTGCGTGTAATTTTGGGTGATTATTCCAATGCGTAGGTGGGTCTCTGACAGTGCTTATGAGTGGGCATGCAGCAATGGTGCGAATACGAGTCATTCAAGATGTTAAGCTCTTGGATACCACTTCTATGCCAATTGTAATTTCACGTCCGAGTACAATCAGTGATGCCAGAACATAATGATGAAAAGTGCCGCTTATACTGCAAAATTTGACAAGACTTATTTGACGAGAATGCCTGGATGGCTATATAACTTTCAGTTTATCTTCTGAAAATTTTATAAGAAAACGTTTACCTTCTTTAAAAATATGTAGCCCAATCTATGTGTCTGTGCTGCCTGTCCAGGACCCCCATGACACTAACCGGGATAAGTGTTTAGACGATGGATGGATGGATGGATGGATGGATGGATAATTTATATGTAACTCCTGCTTAATGACACTGGAATGTTAGGAAGGAACCAGAACTTTTTTTGAGGATGGTCATGTGTACAATTTGCAAAAAACAAACGAATAACGAAAACAGAACAAAACTGGTGGGATGTTTGAAGACGAATGAAAGGCGTTGTGTTGCCAGCGCAAGAGGTGAAGCATAAACCAAACAATCTGAAACAGGTGTCAGCTGGCAGAAGCACTAGTGTTTGGATGGATGGAAAGGGTTTGGACATGTTTATGAGGATCAAGAAGAATTAATAAACAATATGTACAATAATGAAGAGCAGGTGAATGGAGCCACTGTATGTGGTAAAGTCAGCTTCCATCCATTCATTTTCTGAAGCCCCTTATCCTATTCTCACGTGGGGTCTGGAACCTATCCTGGAGGCTACGGTGCAAGGCAGGGAAGAACCCAGGATGGGCCGGCAACCCACCGCAGGGCACACTCACACACTCAACACCATTCACGCCTACGGACAATTTGTTAACTCTATTTACTCTTAATATTTTTTTTTCTTTTACTGTGGGGTGAAACTGGGGAGACTGGAGTACCTGAAAGAAACCCCATGACGACATGGGGAGAGCATGCAAACTCCGCACACATGGAGCCATGGCGGACACTCAAACCCGGGTCCCAGAGGTGTGAGGCAACTGTGCCAACAGCTGCACCTCTGTGCCGCCCCATAATTTCACCTTAGCGCCTAAATTTGCCGCACACTTCACATTTACTTAGCAGGCAGTTTTATCTAAAGTGAAGTACATTTATTTCGAGATAGCTGGGTTAGACAGATCCTGGAGCAATTGGGGGATAAGGGCCTTACTCAAGGGCCCAACGATGAAAATACTTTTTGAACTGCGGGGTTTGTACAGGTGACCTTCTGATTAGAGGCACAGGGTGTGTGGCAGATGGGCTGTTAGCGGTTGGGTGGGTGGGTGTGCCCTGTGCTTCCTGTGATTGGTTCCAGGCTGCGCTGTGATCCTGAGCAGGGAAAGCTATTGGATGATGAATGGATATGTGTGCTGTTTTTGTTCTTTGCTGAACAGCTGTTGGTTTCCTAGTTAATTTATGACCTGGTTCCCTTAATTTGGCCATCATTAGCAGAAGGGTCTTTCCACACTTTACCCCATTACCTTAACAGTGCACAATTTGGAGCACTAGTGTATGATTTTCATTTTTACTGGGTTTAATTGGTGCTACTTCATTCTGCTGAACTGATACGGTGATTCAAATAGCGATGTTTTCCTTAATGCTTTGTAGGACTGACCTCTTTCTTACATGTATTTCACCTTGGTTGGGCATCTTGCTGTGTTTGCAGAATGAAATTAATTTGTATAGTGATTATGATCATGCTGAAAATGGTAGAAATATGAGTGGTGCTGCGTGAGGTGAAATCTGAGAATGTATATGGGCTCAAATGCCACTTTGTTAGGTAATCCTAGCTAGTCCTGTAGAGGACCTGCTTTTCTGTCCCTTTTAAACAACAAATAATAAATGCAAATACAGACATGCAGATAGATTTGCTTAGTACATTACGGGAATTATTCTTAATCTAAAATGTGATTACAGGCTCTGCACATTTCAGTGCTGAGATACTTTCTATTTTTATTTAGTATTTATTATCTGTCGTTTGATGTCAGTAGCATGGGAATATATAGCTTTTTGGTTGCTGCAGGATTTGTCATATTTTGGTCTCATTGTTTTTTTATATTGCTATGCAATGCTGGATAAAACTTGCAAAATGTGTTGTTTGCTAAATTAATCCTGCATATAAATATAATTATGATTGCATTGTACTTGTTCCCTAAAAGACTGATTTATCCTAAGTAACTTGCAAATATGCCTCTTTTTAATTGTCTGTGGTTGCTCTCCTCTGTGATGTCATGCATAATCTGTTTCAACATATAAATAATGATTGACATATCAAGTTATGATCAACTGTAGTGAAGGATATCATTACTGTGTGTAAAAAGTAGCATCTTAGTTTGACAGACTTGTGGTCAAGATTCAAGATTAATGATCTTTATTAGCCATATGCAACACATGCACTGGAATTCTGACTGTTTCAGCCTCACTCATTTACAAAACAATAAACAACACAGTGCAAAACAATAGAGTTTGGTGAAAACAATATAAGACAGTGCAAAACAATACAGGACAGTGACAAGCAATACTAGACAGTAAGAAACAATACTAGACAGGGTGAAACAATACTAGACAGTGAAAGACAGTACAAGGCAACAATACAAGCAGTGTAAAATAATGCAAACAGTGCAGAACAATAAAATACATTGTTCTGTATGGTTGCTGAGGTCTAAATAACAGTAGTAGTTCTCAGGATCAGCTGTACTGCTGCGAGAGGCTTGGAACTAGATATTCCTGGGAGTTTGTCACTTCTACAAATATTTTTGCACTGGCAATGTATTTGGCAAACATTTTCAGGCCATTTCAACTTATTTCATTAAGTCTTACCAGAGCTGAATATAATAATGTGAAAAGTAGAGGGCTCTGCCCTCTATATATGTATGGGTGGAAATCAACTGACTTTTCCAAGTAGGTGGCAAGCATGAACAAAGGGTCATATTAAGACTTAATCCAATTACAGGAAACAACCTGAATCCTACCAAATTTGTACACGTGTATGATGAATAAACTCTCTGTCTGTTGATGGTTTCTGTGGTAACTTAACAGACTTACCACTCCCAGTGAGAAGCCTGATCAGATGTTCTATCCTTATAGGGACTATATTTTTAAGAGCACATTGGAACATCACTAAATGTTAATTGAAATATTGCAATTTTCTTTTGAAAAAGTAACCATGACTAGTTTATTCTATTATTATTTTTTATTCATTAGCTGTGGTATAAGAGGGATAAAACCACATTGAGTTGGGTGGTTATATGAAAATAATCAACTCCAACTTATTGTCAGTGGTTATTTTCGTATAACCACACTCCTTATAGTTTATCCCTTATTTATCTTGTTTCAGTGGCACATGTCATTGGTGTCATTTTATATCAGGCAAGGGAACAGTTACTTATTGAAGTTAATGTGCTGGAGGCAAGAAAATTGGGCAAGCAGAAGGATCTGAGAGACTCTGGCTAGACGACTGGGTCAGGACATCTCCAAAACGACAGGTCTTGTTGGGTGTTCCTAGTATGCAGTGGTTAATACCCGCAAAAAGTGGTCCAAGGAAAGCCAACTAGTGAAATGGTGACAGGTTCATGGATGTTCAAGGCTCATTTATGCATGTGGGGAAGGAAAGCTGGACCAGGATGCAGTGTGGGAAGGAGACGAGTTGATGGAGGCAGTGTGATGCTCTGGGCGTTCTGCTAGGAAACCTTGGCATTCATGTGGATGTTGTTTTGACATGTACCACCTACTTAAACATTGTTGCAGATCAAGTACCTCCTTCATGGCAACAATATTCCCCAATGGCAGTGGCCTTTATCGGCAGGATTTTCAGGAATGGTTTTGAGGAACATGAAACAGAGTTCAAGGTGTTGACTTGGCCTCCAAATTCCCTAGATCTCAATCTAATCGTGCATCTGTGGGACGTGCTGGACAAGCAAGTCCGATCCATGGAGACCCCACCTCACAATTTACAGGATTGTATCTGCTGCTAATATCTTGGTGCCAGATACCACATGATACCTATAGAGATCTTATGGAATCCATGCCTTGATAGGTCAGAGCTGTTTTGGTGGCATGAGGGAGATTATTATATTAGGCAGACGGTTTTAATGCTATGGCTGATCAGTGTATATATTTTCAAAAAAAAAAAAAAAAACTTGGGCCAGACGTGTTTCACCTGTATAAGTATTTTCATTTATATTAATGCAACATTTTCCTACATATGGCAGGCACTGCACTGCATTGAAGAGATGATACAGTAGCACCCATTCTATTGACATTTTAACATTGAACCTCTATGACTGTCACAAGTAACAAATGATTAACACCGAGCATCAACTTTGTTATATGCACAATTATAGTCACAGTTGGTGGCAAAAGGGCGTAGCATTTACGTCACAAGTGGTATCATCACATTGCCATTACACCAAAGCTTTTGCTGCACAATTGATCACCATCATCAGTACGTGGTAACCATGGTTATGAGCATGTTTGTCACCCATTGCCTGGCCTCCTGTCAAGATGAGGAGATTGGCAGCCTCTTGTCAGGGTTGGCTTAGGAAAAGTACAGGTGCTTTGTGTGTGGTTAGGGTTACAGGGGTCTCATCAATAATTCAACCAGGATGGGCATATATGTTGGACAGCCCCTTAGGGTGTCATGTGACAGATTCCAGCACGTGTATTCCATTGTGTTCTCCATTCTAAAAGAGGAGCAACTGGACTCTCGATATCAAATGAGACTTTCCTTTCTACTGGAACTAACGTTATGTCTTGTGCAGTTTCCCTCCTTTAAACCTGATGTTGATTCTAGAAGCTTTGGCAGTTTTGAGACAGCGCCATGTGCTCCTCTGTCAGTTTCGACTGCTTTAACTTGAAGAAAATTCACACTAAAGAGCTTTTTTTTTTTTGCTAAATGTGTCAACAACAGCAAAGCGTCGAAAGCAGGATGTGAATTTCTGTTGATGGATACGTTTAACCAGACAGACAGTGCACTGTTGAGCTGTGAATTGTAAGCTGGTGTCAGTTCTTCTTTCTTTATGGTTTCTTATTTTCCAAAGACATTCAGTCTTATGAGATATATTGAATAAATGCAATAACAAAATGCTATAGTGGTATTTTGTGTTTTGTATGACACAGACACTGAATCTACCATTGCCCTCTCTCCTTTCTTCAGTGTCCCCAGAGGTTTTAGGATTCCTGATCACCATAGCAGTTTTTAGTTTCCTGGTTATTCTATTTTTTCTATACGTAAGCAAGAAACTTTCAATCAACTCTGCCAGTCAAGCATCATACCTGGACTCTGAACTAAGGAACAATAAGGATTCCAAAGGTAAGGTTCTATCTCAGATTGTTTTTCCAGTTGTATAAATGATAAACACATTTCTATGGCGTATCTGTCCCTAGACATCCAGTCTTAAAATGGGATATTTTGTATTTTAAAAATTTCTATAAATTGTGTGTATGTGTGTTTGTGTGTATGGGTGTGTGCATGTATAGCCATATGAAAGGGGTGTCATTAATATTACTATGATTTTAAAATTAATATTATTTTAAGGAAATTGTAAGCTGACTCATGGAGAATAACTAAAATTAATTGACTGTAAGGAATGCAAATAATCTGAGACAATGAAACTAAGTTTATTGTTGGTAAATTGTAATTATATGACACAGATCAAGCTGGTTATAGAGTGTTCGAGGGTTAGTAGTACAGTAGTAAAGTTTTTCTGCTGTAAATTACTGCATATACTATTTTCAACATGAAGCCAATATGCAGTTTGAGGTTCTCTAAAAGTATATGTACAGTCCCTAGGCTGGAATGAAATTTTCGTACAAAAAGCTGTTTTCTGAAAAACATTAATACATCACTTGAAATTAATCATACTTCCTGAAACCTAAAATATCATGTTTCTGGAAAATGATTTTTGCAGTAAATAATCATCATATCCTGGCACAGTGTGGCTGTAACCGTATGTCCATGTCCTGTCTTGCTAATCATGTCCATGCATTTACATGGAAGCCATCCAAAACAGCCTCAGGATGCCACTTACACAAGACTCCAATACTCTACCCATGGTTTCCATGACAATCTGAAAAAAAACTGGACATCCTCAGTGAGCCAGGGCTCAGGAGACACGCTGCAGGCCACATGGAATTTTTTTGGAACTTCCAGCAGAACCTGCCCTCCATTTCCTCTATCCTGAATCCTGTCACCAGTGCCATGGGTGACCTGGCTGATGTCATGGGAGATGCTACATATGCTGCAAGCGACCAGCTGGCAGAGCAGATCATGATCATCAAGAACAAGGTGCAGCTCAGCCAGCAGGAAGAGGTTGCTACGGTACAGGTGTGCAAGCCTGGGGCAGACGACCGCCAACCGAGATCACAAACCATGACTAATACCACTGGCCCCCTGGGAGTCTATGCAAACTGTGACTGCCCGCAGTCCTCTGGAAAAACTGTAACGGGGGATTTGGAAATCCCAGAGAAGGGAACCTTAAAAATAGGTGACGCTATTCAAGCATCTCATTTAGCAGAGCAAACACAAGAAAAGGAATTATCATTTCATACTTGCAAAGACAAATACCAAAAAAATAGAATTGACTCCCAAGACCGTGTAACTTTGGACGAGGCTATCTTGAAGAAATCTCAAGACTCCAGAATTCTGGGTCCAGTTGGGAAAAAGAAAGACTTACCACCCACCATGAGGGATTATGAGGTAGTAGGCAAAAGGGCAATTCCATGCGATAACCGACCAGGTCAACCATCACCCTGTTCCCTTCATGTTAAAGACAACAATAGACGGTCAAGCGAAAAGGACAAAACAAGTTCTAAGGTGAACAACACCGTGCATGGGAATCCGGTAAGAGAGAACATGCCTGAATGCATTCGGAAAAACCAAGAAGAGTCACATAAAGTGGATTCAGGGAGATTCACAGAAGAGAGAGGGAAAACAAATCCAACGATTGGTGAGATGGTGTGCCCTAGTTCCAAGCTCCTCAATGAGCTCCTCCTCCAATGTAACACTCCTCCAGTGTAACACTCTCTGTAACACTCCTCCAGTGTGATCCTGCTACAGTCTAATCCAGTTTATATACATCTCTTACAGTTTGTTCTCCAGTCTGCTTACATTTCTGATTCTTCAGTATGCCAGCTGGCTGCTTAGAGTTGTCCTTCTCTATATCTGCTTCCTTCTTTTTTCCCCTCCTGAAGCTGCCTTTCATCTCAGAGAGACTCGAGTCAGGTGGTGCTATACTGACACTGCACTATGATTTCATAGGCATGCCTTCACAAGCTTATGGAGCTACAATCAAGGCTATGCAAAATCTCCAGAGTGACATGTTTAATTTTAGATCAGACATTCATTTGATTAAAAAGTATAAAGTTAAATATAACTACTGCTCTGCTGTAGTTAATATCACTGGGAAGATTACTACCATAGTTAGGTTGTTCTCTCCCTTTATTGTGACATTTGTAGGTGCGATAATTTCTGTCATCATAAATGAACAAATGAGTATCCTAGTGCATACAGTATAAACCTGGCATCAGTTGATGCTCACAACCTACATACGAATATCTAATTAAATGTTCATGGAAACAGTATGCAACTCCGTAATGACATGCAAACTGTTTTTTACCTTTACCAGAGAAAGATCTTCTAGGCTCTTCCTCAGATAGTGAGGATGAGGAAGGAAGACCGCGCCTAGAGGGTGTACAGCGATGGGTGGCACCTTGGCCCCGGCAGGACTGTTACTCGGAGCCTAGACCAAAGTACAGCTCTCTGTCAGCCGAGAGCAAGGGCTACAGCAGCAAGGACTCCACTGGAGAGGGTTAGAGACGTGTTCTGAGACATCTCTAGTACACCGCGGTATACAGAACTGTGCAACGTCTTAGCTAGTCTTAGAAAATTGTGTATAAACAATCATCATGTTGGTGTCTGTCAAAGTATCCAATATATCATTTTTTTTTGATACAACCACTACCATACCTTGTTTGGCTAATCAATACCTCACTGAATAATTCACCTAATTAAATTAATTAATTAAATGAGATGGTGATTAAATGTGACAAATGCAAGAAATATCTTTGAAGAGAGGCTTGAGAACTGAAGCGGTGCTCATCTAGCCAACCAGCAAGGTATCAGTAACTTTTTGGAGAACAAAAGAAACTTATTTTTTATTGTGTTACTCTTAATTTGCAAATGTGCTTTTTAATTGCTTTTTTTTTCCGAGCAGACATACACTTACTACCCAGATAAATACCTTTAAATATTTTTTAAGATTTCTGCACAGTACTGTATATCCCCATCCAAATGTAACCTTTCTACTCCACACTCTTACACATGCATGCAAATGCTTGTATACACACAGAAACATAATCTCCTCACTCTCGAATGCATGCGCTCACCCATCCTTAAACACATGCATGCATATATTTTACTGGTCCAAGTGCATGCTCATGCGCCCTCTTTTTTATACTCTATTAGTCACACGGAGCACACAGACACAATAATGGAGACTTATTGATCATTGTATATGTTTGGGGTTTTGTATACTAGCACCCCCTTCTGGAACAGAAGGTTATAAATATGTGCGCTCAACTACCATGCTGTCTAGTGTTGTGTCCCCTGCTATTTAAACACATGCATGTTTTGAAGGTTCATCGGGCTCTTGATAAAGTGTAAAACATGGCCTGATTCTCTGGCTCTCGATTTACAGCCAATGGCATCCAGAGGATGAGGCGATTCCTCCCACTGGATGAGCTGCAGCCCCCCCCGTATCAGGATGAGGAAGGGTCTCCGTGCATGCCCCGCATGCCTTCTGACGCAGGTGTCACCCACTGTAGGCCGTCCCGCGAGGCTGGCGGCAGGGCTCTCAGCAGGACCCGGGAGCTGTCGCTTAGCGAAGCCAGCGCTGACCTGGAGATGGAGAACTACCTAACCAAGGGCTACGAAGAGGATGTCCCTAGCGACAGCACCGCGGTCCTCAGCCCACAGGTGACTTCCCTGATCGCGACCCTGTCCAGCTCTGTCACTTGACAAGCATCGACCCCAAATATCTGACCCTCCCTCACTGATCCCTCAAACATGGCTGCTCACATCGTTGGAGATGATGCTCCAGTGACACACTAGGTAGCATCAGGGACCATTCTAGCATTTTGACCAGAAGAGGAACTAAAAGCTCCTAAGAAATGCAGGACAAAATCACTAAATGGATTTAGATTAATCATTTTTAATCTAAGACTAAGAATAGGATTGCTGAAGCCCCGGTAAATAGGGTGGTAAGGTTGATCACATAAATAAATTATAGAGAGGCCTGTAGTATTTCTGTAGGGTGACCAGGTATTCCATGTCAGAGAGGACACTATGGGCTAATAGGGTTTGTAAACTACTTTTTTTTTAAAAAGACCTGGATTTCACTTTACCATTGAGTTCTTGCTATGTGCTGATTGGTCAGTCTCCTACAATCATGCACGTGTCGATGATGTTAATGTGAAACAGCTGGATGAGTCTTTCAGCCCTTCAGCCTTTCAGATTTAAAGCAGTTTGTAAACCTGAAGTAGCTCAAAATATCATTTCTGACTTGGATTATCTGGTTGTCCTAATTTCTCTGTCATAAAACAAGGTTATAGACATAACATCTACTTTTAATTTCAGTCTCTGTCTGTCAGTCTTTATATAAGATGGGGAGAATAACTTTTAGAAACGTATGTTTTGCACAGAAAAAAGCTTGCACTGAATCTTATTAATATATAGTATTTCTCCTTCTGCACAACACCACCTCCTGCTGGTCCAAACTTGACACTGTTTTTCTTTCTCCCACTGATGTCATTTCATGCACGATACTGAGAGAAGGACCTACTGTCAGTTTACATTTAAATATGCATTTTGCTTTCCTCAATTTATCTCTCCACTTTAACCATCTAAAGCTTCTCAGATACGTTCTTATGTTCTTACCCAGAATGCTCCAGCCTGTGGGGCGGCGGCCCTACAGTTCCCCATAGGCTATGAGCCAGAACCCCTAGCCAAGTACGGAACTCTGGATGTGGCTTTCGACTACGACGCCCGGGAGCAGCGGCTGGCAGTGACGGTGACCGCCGCCACGGACATCCCGGCCCTCTGCAGTGCCGGCAACGTGGCCTGGCAGGTACACCTGGTGCTGCTGCCCACCAAAAAGCAGCGGGCCAAGACGGGCGTGCAGAGGGGGCCTTGTCCGGTCTTCACTGAGACGTTCCGCTTCAGCCCCGTGGAGCAGGATGCCATCGGGAACTATGCCGTGCGCTTCCGCCTTTACAGTGTGCGACGTATGCGCACCGAGAAGGTGCTGGGCGAGAAGGTCTTCCACCTCACCAAGCTCAACCTGCAGGGCAAGGTAGCCCTGCCTGTCACTCTGGAGCCTGGGTGTGCCCCCACGGTGAGCCTCATGGGGCAGCGCCCTCTCTGGGGAGTGTGTGTAAATTCACAAAGCTTATTACATTAATGATATCCTAGATCAGGGCAGCTCGTTCTTCATTACATAGGGTATTAATGTATAAGTATAACTTACATCCAGTTTTGTTGACATAGCTGGCTCTAATACTAAAATTCTAGCCCTGCCCTAGATATTACTGGCTAAACTTCACAGTAAGATCAAGAAGAATCAAATAGGTAGAGAATGTCTCATATATTGAAGCCACACAGTTGAAAAAGTCACTTGCGGCTTCTGTGCAGGCTGATGTGCAGTGTCTAATGACAGGCGGGCAAAAAAAAAGTCAGCTAAAAGTGTAGAAACTTTCAGTATGAATTAAAGTTATGACCTACATGGGGACACTCTTGGAGCAATGCTAGGTGTTGTAGAGGTGGCAGCACGTTTCGTAACGCTTCCGGAAAGTGGGCCGTTAGCTAAACCAGGCAATGACGCTGAAAAACGTACTCTCTGTGCTGGTATTTTATTCGTTAAGTGCATGTTTTGGTGGTAGCTAAAGTTAGTGTTTCCTGTGCATGCTTGAGTGTCACTCTTGGTTTCTTGTGGGACACCCATCAGGGCTGCGGCTCGCTGGTGAGCATAACCCGCAGCGATGGCACGCCGTCCTTCCGCTCGACGGGACATGCCCCCGCCGCCGCTGAGATCCTAGTGGGGCTCGTATATAACGCCGCCACGGGCTGCCTCTCTGTGGAGGTCATCAAGGGCAGCCACTTCAAAAACATGGCTGCCGAGAAGCCGCCCAGTAAGTGTGGCCTTCACTGCAGTTCTGGGGGTGAACGGCTTCATTATCAGCATTTCAGAAATACAGTGCTGCACTGGCTTTGCATGTCAGAACATCTTAATTATGTGATTTGGGGCTTATGGGTTATGAGTGTAGTTAGGTTCAGTTGCAGGGTGTCATGCAGGGCCATTCTTCCCCTTAAATTTAAATGGCTGGACTTAAGCTGGTATCTTTGACATAGGCAGTTTTGTCAATATACAGTCATGGAAAAAAAAAAAGTACACCCTCTTTTAATTCAAAGGTTTTGCATATCAGGACATAATAATAATAAAAAAAAGCATCTGATGTTTAGAAGGTCTTAAAATTAAGGAAATACAACCTCAAATAAACAACAGCACATGACATATTACATCGTGTCATTATTTATTTAACAAAACAAAAAAAACTAAGCCGAAATGCAGAAGCTGTGCGTGAAAAAAATTAAGTATACCCTTTACTGCTTTCAAAGGAATTAAGAGCGTAATCAACTGCATTTTGTTAATTGATCATCAGCAAGTGTGAGCACCGATATAAAAGCAGAGGTTTTGTCAGTTTGCTGGTCTGGAGCAGTCAGGTGTGTGTTAACAGAATGCCAAGGAGAAAAGACATTGGCAATGATCTTAGAGAAGCAATTGTTGCTGCCCATCAATCTGGGATGGGTTACAAGGCCATTTCCAAACCATCTGAAGTCCATCATTCTACAGTGAGAAAGACTATTCACTGTGGAAAACAGTTAACACAGTTACCAATCTTCCCAGGAGCGGATGTTCCCTCAAATTCACCCCAAGGTGAGACCATGCAATGCTCTGCTCAAACTAACATTATAAAAAAACCCAAGAGCTACATCTCAGACTCTACAGGCCTCAGTTAGTATGTTAAATGTTAAAGTTCATGATAGTACAAATTACAAAAAGACTGGACAAGTACAGTATGGCATATTTGGAAGGGTTGCCAGAAGAAAGCCTTTCTCTCTCAAAAAAAAAACATGGCTGCAAAGCTTCTGTTGTGTATTGGTTTACACCTGAGGTTAAATTTAAATTACTTTAGAACCTAATTTTAGAACCTTTTTTAAGTATTTTCTGATGCATAAAACCATTGAACTGTTAGAGGGTGTACTTTCTTTTTCACATGACTGTACCGTAAAAAGACATATTTTTTTAAAACTTTTTTATACAGTACCAGCCTAAAGTCTAGACACACCTGCTTTTAATGCATTTTAATCTATTTGTTCTCTCTATTTTATCTATATTATTCAATTATTCACCTTATAGTGAAGAGCCTAAATGGAGTAATCAAATATTGCAACGGCTGTTCACCATCTCAAAAGTTTTATATTCTTCAAAAGAGCCCCCTTTTTGATTTGACATTATTGATTCTTGGCATTCTTTACACCAGCTTCCAGTTGTAGCTACCTGGAGTGCTTCTCCAAGAGTCCTGAAGGAGTTTCCACAAGTTAGCCACCTTGCTTTTACTCTTTGATCCAACTCATTCCAAACTCCCCAGCTCTGTAGGGTTTAGGTCAGGGCATTCCATCTCCTTCCTAGTTCACAAGATGATACAGTACTTATATAACCTCAAGCTGGTCTTAAGGTCATTATCTTGTCAAAAAACAAGTGATTTTCAGTAGGTCTGTCCAGACTTTTTACTGCTCCTGTATGTGTAGGCTTTTTTTTTTTTTTTTGCAAATTATGGCCTTTTTATGAAATTCTTCTTTTCTCCAGAGAGTTTGATGTCCCCCTAATTCTCCAGCTCTTTAGACACTCATGTTCAGCTCTTCCCCCTTCGGCCTCTTCATCTGTTAAAATATCATTTATTCTCCTGCTTTCTAACTCTTGCTGTCAGATGGGCTGTTCTGTTGTCTGAAACACGTAATAGGTGGGCAGATTTATATAATTCGAGGTAAGTGTTCTTCCTTTTCATTCTTGCTCTTGTGTATGTATGCCTGTTGCCCTTTTCGTGAACACTGGGTTCTACAATGGGCACTAGTCACTTTTTTTTCTTTTATTTTCTTCAATACTGACAGTTTTAATGGGACCAGATTGTGTTCAAGGTTCCCACATTATGCAGACCCGTAAGCAGTAGTCTCAAGTCCTTTCAGGATTGGGGAAATTACTTTTAAAGCAGTGTTTCCCAACCGGGTCCTTGAGGACCCACAAGACGGTGCATGTTTTTTGTTCCCTGTCAGCTCTCTACCAGATAGTCCACATTTATGCTCCAGGTAGGGAGCAGGGAGGAAACAAAAACGTGGACTGTCTGTGGGTCCCAGAGGACTGGGTTGAGAAACGCTGCTCTAAATCGCATACTCCTCAGAAGTACCATAGAGCCCATTTACCAGTGTAGTACCATGGGTAACACTTTACTTGAAGGGGCACAAATAATATGCTAATATGCTTAGAATTAATCATGAATCAATCAAGACTTACCACTACTTATCTATTAGTTGCATTATTTAATTCCTTATTTTAATCTCATGTTTGTTCATCATTAATGAGTTGTAACGGATAGTTTATTTCAAGCAGTTACGTTCCTCACTGTATATATGTGTGTGTCCTGCATCTTCTAAGCCTTCTGGTAGTAGTGAGCTACCTTCAGGAGAAGGTAAAACTCCTGGATATGTTTCGGGAAGGAAAGCGTTACGTGGAAGTCGCTCGCCATTGTGGCTTGGATGAATCGACGGTATGATACATCAAGAAGGATGAAAAGAATATAAGAACCACCGCATCGCTTACCTTTAGTCAAACAGGAAAGAGGGCGGCATGTCCTCGGAATAAAGCCATCATTAAAATGGAATCACATACAAATGCATTACATGTTGATTATTATTATTCTAACGTTAATTAATATCCTTAGCCCGACATCCACATATCATATGTGTTGTTTTAATAAGTTTACATGTGTTTAGAGCATGTGGGTGGGGTATTTTAAGGCTTAAACGATAAAAGAAAATGTTTATGGTCTTTCTATATCGCGGATTTTCACCTATCGCTGATAGGCTGGGATCACTGTATAGTTAACCGCTTATTTTTGAATAAAAACAAGTCAGACATGACCTCTTAATTTTATTTAAATATGCCTGTTAAGTCATAACCCAAAGCAATCACCCCATTGACCAGTTTTAAAATTCAACACTAACGGTTATGTCATTTGCAACAGCTTCAAAGTTCGCCAAAGGGCAGGAGACACACATCTCAGCTTACAAAAGCTTAATTTCACATTTCTTTCAAATTGCCTCTGTTTGCTGCTAATATGCTCTGTCTTATGATTGCATTCATATTTTACTACTGGTTGCTGTAGATCTCCAGTAAATTTCATATAATACCCTTACAGGTGAATTTGAGAAATGGCTTTACAGGAAATGTCTTATGGAAATTAATTATTTCCTGCTAGGCAATATATATATATCTGAATATAGGGGTCAGGTATTTTCTACACATACTATGCAGCAGGAATGGAAAATGTGCCAATATCTATCTTGGTAATTCCCTAATGTTCTAGATCTCTCATGTGATATTGATAGCGACAATCACCTCTCTTGTTTAATAGTTTAATCTACTGCAGTTTTATTTGTTAATTGAGTTGTTGTAGCTAACAGGAAAACACATTGTCTGAAGGCTGGGGCACACCCTGGATGGGTTGCTAGTCCATCACAGGGCACACACACACACACACACACACACACACACAGCCCAGAACCACTACACTCCCATAACTTTTACTTTTGATTTAAAATATGAAAGTATCTGGTGATTAATTAGATTTAAGGTGTTCCGTTGCCAGGAACGGGCTTTTGTTTTTGTCTAAAATCCTCCTAATGTTTCCTAATGCTTGGTTCTATTTGTCCTGTCCCCTAATTCACCTACAGACACATATGTGAAACTGACTATGCTGAACTCAATGGGACAACCCATGTCCAAATGCAGGACGTCTGTGTCCCGGGGCCAGCCTGACCCCACGTACCAGGAGACCTTCGTGTTCCAGGTGACGCTTTTCCAGCTGTCGGAGGTCACGCTGGTCCTGTCTGTCCACTGCAAGCGTGGAGGCATGAGTCGGAGGGGACGCCTGGGTTGGCTCTCCATGGGCCTTAACAGCTCCGGGGAGGAGGAGCTCTCACACTGGGCCCAGATGAAGGAGACTGAGGGTCAGCAGGTGTGCAGATGGCACTCACTCCTGGAGTCCTAACGGCAGATGAGTTGACAGCAAAGCCATCGGCTCTGGAGGCTTCAGACAAGGCTGCCTGGAGAATTACCCAAGAAGAACCTTTGAAGAAACTTTCTTTCATTTGGTTTGAGTCTTATTTCTAATTAAACAGAGAAAGCATCAGGATTGGAGGTAGGGGTATGTTCAGCATGTCTGTAGAGAGCTGATTACAGACTTCTGCACTAAGCTGAGGTGAATGACAGGAGGAAAGTGATACGCGTCTCGCTCATTGGTAACTTGGTGACCTCAGCCCTAAAACAGCCACTTGCCAGAACTGGAGAAGAACTGAAATTATCATCGTGCATTTGAACTCCAATTGAGGCACAGACGCTTAGAATTATACACTGATTATTAAAATGATTTGTTTGAAGGGGAATTTAGTCAGATGAAAAAATTCATATTATTACCTGCATAATATATAGTCAGATGACGAAGGATTGAAAACTAAGGGCTGCTGTGTTTAGCACATATCAAAGCAATACTCGGTGTCTGTGATGGCCACAGTGGCTTAGGTACGCTCTGGATATTACTGTTTACTGTGATGAAAGAATATGTGTTAATTATGCTGTCAGGCAGGCAGCACGTTTGGATGTTATTAGTGCTCTCTCAGTTTGTAAAAAGTGAAAAAACAACAGTACAACAGTTGAGCTGGACAGGCTGTTTGGCCTTGGTGGAGGCTGACGTCACAAATAGTATCCCTTTCTGATAACTTTCTTTTCATAATCTCTGCTCTCTTTTTCAGGTATCTTAATGCATTATATTTAGGAGTGATAACCAAATGATTGTTGCATCCTTTGACTTTGTAACAGAATTTTCTTATCTATTTTTATATTCTGATAAATTACAGCTCTGTGAGCATATTGTAAAACAAATGCTACAGTCTGTCTATTTATTACTTGCATTGCACTTTTTTTTCATCCTGTCATTTTTAAGGGGACACAACAAATAAAATGTACACAAAATTGTAAGCAAACACTGTTATTCATTATGGGTTTTATCTTTTTTTTATCTGTGATCATTTAAGGTGCAAACAGCTCCATGACTAACACTTAGTGTTCCCTTAGCATAAGTGTAGTGTTGCAGCAAAAAATAGCATTTTCTTAACTGTGTGAAAGCACTTCATGAGATAGACAGACATGTGGTGACAGCATAACCTGACAATGCAGCAGTCCTAACTCCAAAATCAACTTTCTGTAAGTGAAACCTTTGGAAGTGTGGTCCTGTGGTTTTCTTAAGTCTGCTTTGCAGACAAGGCACACAACTGTAAGGATGTCTTTAAATCCGGGCCAATATCCTGTGATCACATTGAGATGACAAAGTGCCAGGGAAACTCTTTATGCATGACTGCTCTTACAGATGCATCCTAAGTTTGATGATTAAAAAATGCACGTGTGGTAGCCGAAGAAATTTAGCGTCTGGCTATGAAGATTGTCGATGCAAGCATGCGATTACTGCACTCACACTGCACAATGCAATTGGGGCTGGCAGGCCATCAGAGCAGTGTTACAGCCACACTACTCAGAGAAGCCCCTTGAGCTTTTTTAAACCACAGCGCCCCTGATCCAGTAGCTAGTCCCTCAGCTTTCCCCATTGTAAAAAAAAACTGCCTTTTGTTCCTGCACTCTAACAACTGTCTGTACTGCATTGCTTAATCTAGTTTAGTAGTCTTCTGCAACTAAAACTAATCCCTGCTGGAAAATTAATGAATGTTCTTTTGAAGTACCCTGAAGAAACAACTATCCTTAAGTTACCTTTAACAATAGAATGATGGAAAGTGGTTTTCATGTTTTTAGTTTTACCTCAATGCTATAGTAGCCTACGTTTTCAGTTACTTTTTGGTTATATTGTTGTGATTGCTTATTCTGTAAGAAATATTGGTTATGAAACAATATTTTTTCTTTTTTTTAAACGAAACACTTTTTCTCTTCTTTTTGTCCTTAACGTGCTCTTCATACTTCACCTGCTTATACAGAGTAATAATTTTCTCCGCGTGAGAAAAACGGTCTGTCGATAACAGAACCTCGATCCCATGTACTGTATGATAACGGTGAAATCGGTTAAATGATTTTCACACCAGAAATAGGAAAATGTAAATAAAAATATAAACTAATTAGAAAATCAGTAAAAATGGACCAACACAACCAAAATTAAGACCAAATTAAATTAGAATATTTGTTGAAAATATAAAAATTGGCTCAAAATATGATGTTGCTTCCTTGTAAACAAAGTGTAGCGGTGAGCAGCAATAGGAAAAGGAAGTAATACTTCTCAAAAGAAGCCTTAAAACAACTTGAGGAGGTGGTCAAAATACATTTTAATGAAATAATTACTACAACGTTGTGGAGCATAGTGCACATACAGTGACAAGAACAGCACAGCAACAGTCTTAACAGCGAATCTTAGAGCTCCCAAGGACTTGTGCAAGCACCAGAATCACATCTTTCACATGCCCTAAGTACACTCTACAGCAGTGTGTGTTCTTTGGTTTGTGGGGATTTACCTCTGTTCAGCCACAGTTTGGGGATTCAACACTGGAAGCTGCAGGTATTCGCTACGAGGATACCTGCTGTCTCCCGATAACCAGCCACTACCAAGCACACTATCCTTTGCCCTCTGACATGCTTCAAAGCTGGACCAGATATAAGCGTCACGTGTACTCCCATGTATGTAAAATGCTCTTGCATATGTTTGCATATCACCTGGACATTTAACCCTACTGCCATTTATCCCTTTTTCACAGTTGCAGGTGGGATTCAAGGAGCTGCAAAAATGAATTGGGTTGAGGGTTCCATCTACTGCACTTAAAATGCCAGGCACGTCTGCAACGGCATGAAAAGCAATTTTAGTGTCACACAAGGCATCCCCTCCTGCTGGACACTGTATGTAGTTGTGCACACGGTGCAACAGAAGTATGATCAATGCATGCACAGTTGGAGGACACAGCAGCCTTGCTGAGGCCATATGCATCAACAGGTCTGCAGGAATCCACTGGTGTTGTAGAAGTAGAGAGCTATCAGAAGCTGCATGGTGCACTGAAGGCAAAATTTCGATGTGTTCCTCTTTTCAATTTATCCTGCACCAGACCAGCGAGGCTCACTGTTTCACCCCAGGGCAGCCTGTATTTCTCTATGAACTGTTCATTAGCGGAGTGGTCCAAGGAGTCCACGGCCACCCACAAAGGCAGCCTGGCTTCCTGGATCTCGATGCCTCAGACTCTGTATTTTGTTGACTTGCACATTTCTCTGCCATTGTTAGTTGTGAGAGGTGATTCACCTTCCCAATTCAAAAGATGAGACTGAACACATAGCAAGTTTGATTAGTTAGCTCATCATAAAGCCTACCAGGGCTGGTCACCATTTATGAATTAGTTTTTGAATAGATTTGGCCACACCATATATGATGTCGAACTGGAATAACCTGAAGAAAATTTAATTCATTTCAAGTCAATGCAATCAAACAAAACATGAATTTAATCTAGCAAAATATAATTACACAACAGATTTACTTCAAATGTGGTAGATGTATATGCAATATATGCATTAGTATATGTACCAGTGAGTGAATTTTATATTTGTATGATTATAAGATAACAATTGTGTAACTGTTTTAGCCTAATTTAACAATATGCATTTGGTTTATGTCATCCCTCTACAGTATGTCCTTTTCCACGTGCAAATATCAATTGTTTTTGAATATTTAACTGTTTACTGTATGTGTTACCATTTTCGAGAAGTCTGTATGTAGTACATATATATATATATATATATATATATATCGTTTTATATTGCAATATATTGACCTCCTACTACTATACCATCAGCATCGTTATGTTGTCCAAACAAGTGTCGATGTGTTTGTGTCGTCTATTTTGCCGGATCTGTGTGTTTCTATGCCAGGACAGCAGGCAAAAGTTTGAATAAAGAACGATGTAGAAAATAACGAGTGGGTTCAGACCAATCGTAAATCTACGAACAAGAAAACAAACTACTTTAGTTGTGAAGGGTTTCAGGAAACGCGTGCTAATTAATGATCGATCTTAAGTATGAAGTAACGCTACGAAACTTTCGGGAAAGCCACCCCTGATCCCCTCAACACGCCATGTTTATGGGAAGTAGGAATAGTTTTTGTGAAAACGAAAGTTAAATACACCAAAAGAGAGCTGGCTGAGTCCGGTGTTCAGGGGCGCCACTAAGGGGGGGAAAGTTGGGACAATTCTAAGGGCCCACGCCCTTTAGGGGCCCCCAGAGATCTGCTTTATTAATAATAACACTGGTAGGGGGGCCCAACCTCATATTTTGTCATAGGGCCCAAAATTGCTAGCGGCGCCCCTGCCGGTGTTACTCCACACGAAGGGAATTTTATCGGGTTAGTAATTGGAAAACTGTATTTCGAGTTAAGTTTGGTTGTTTTATTATTCTATATTTGCTTGTTATTCCGCTCTATATAATTTAATGGTTCAACATCTATTTCTGTGGACACATTTATCTATAATTTCAAATTACATTATTCTAGTCATGAGTCGTCAGCGTAAACTGGGTTTACTTGTATCCCTTAAATGTAAGGCATGGGTTAAACCAGCAGCTTTCCAGTATTATATTAAACCGTATTGAATAGGAAAAAAGGTTAATGAGTCGTCCAGATGTAGTTAAACTGGAGGGTTTGACTAGGATACTTTTCTTAATTGTATTGCTTTTTACCTATTGTCTCGAAGGGCCAAGCTGTCACTCAGCGCGCCCTTCAGATGGATTATAAGTGGCAAAACATGCAGCAACTTGCCATATTTTGGTTTGGGAAACTGTGAAACAATCGATTATTTGCTTGCTTGAATGGTACTTAGATTCCACAGGGATCCGTCCAACTTCCTAAAGGGCCAGTGGACAATGGACATTGATATATAGCCTGCAACGACATATTTTGTTGAAAATTTGTTTTTGTTTTACCTCTTATAAGGAAAACTGGGTTTATGTTGCTCAGCTAACACTATCCATCCCCCACTTTGTTTTATACTCATTATTATGGATGTTAATAAATGCTTGCAAAAACTTTAGTTACAAAGAATATAAATGAATATTGTTAAATATTTCATTGACGAATACGTAGTATGTAACTTAATGTATGATTTTATCCAAAAATCCATCATAACGGACACAAAATGACAATCGCAATCCACATTTCCAGTGAATTCCAGTTGTTGCTGTGGACAGGCGCGATCCATTTGCTTCTTTTTAGTTTTCAGCAGTCTGTAAAAAGATCCGATTTCTTTTTAAATTGTTTTGTTCAATCAATCTCACAACAGCTTTTTCTCATTTTAGATGTGTTTTTGCAGCATTGAAACACCACTAATGATGCTACTCTGTGGGTGTAATCAGGCTATATCCCGCCTACTGTGACGTCAGCGCATACCCTCCATTGGCTACTCAGCCTGGAAAGCCAGTTGATTAAAAGCATGACCCTACAGCTTCGCAATACAGAATAAGCAATAATAAAAGCATTTTTCTTTTACGTATATCTATTTTACTTTCTTAAATACGTTTTTTTTTTACGGCACTTTGATGACTTTTTATATGTTTTATATGTTGGTCTGTATCAGTATTGTGTAAATAAATCATTTTGAGAACTGCCTGTATACCCTTCAGTAAAGTTTATTGAATCATTGTTAAATAGTAGCTTAAATTGCCAATGGTCACAGGGGTTATTAACATATTAACATCACAGAGATTCACACTGCAAAGGGGAACCAGGCAAGGATGTCCACTCTCCCCATCACTTTTCGCACTGTTCATCGAACCTCTTGCAGCTGCAATACATCAAAACAATACTATCAGAGAAATCCAAATCCTCAACACTAACCACAAGATTAACCCCCATACAGATGATGTATTCCTCTATCTCCAAGACCCATCGAAATCTCTTAAAGAAATCATCAAACTTGTCAGCTCATTCTCTGAAGTCTCTGAATACCCCATAAATGGGACAAAATCCACAATGCTACCCATACATGGCGAGTACTGGATTGCTGCAGCTCAAAACTCCCCTGTCCCTTTCCCACTGGCAACATCAATTACCTCTGTATAAACATTTCTGCCAGTCTCTCACAATTATTCCACTTGAATTTTATTCCATTATTAAAAAAAAAAAAAAAAAAAAAAATTAAAATGAATTAAACCAATGGATAAACCTACCTTTCTTATTACTCAGTAGCAACTGTAAAAATGATATCTAAAATCAATTACCTTTTTACAATGATCCCAACTCAGCCCACAACAAAATGGTTTAACTTATTAAATTCCATAATAACTAAATTTTATTAGAAAAAATAAAACACCCCGAATTAAACTGGCAACATTACCGAAACATGGATGAAGATCAAGGCAGACTAGAAGCCCCAAATTTTCAAAATTTTTGAGAAAAATACATTTGCCACCTTCTTAGGGAAAAACAATACATCCAGGACCTCCAAATAAAGGCTGTTCTTAAATCTAGGAAAAATATATGAAACAACAGTTCTGTCATGATCCGCCCCGTCCGATCCTCCTGTGTGCCACGCCCACCTCGTTACTTTGTGTTCCTGCCCCGACTGTGATCACCTGTGTCCTGTTAATTCCTGACCTACCTGTGTATTTAGTCCACGTCTTTCCCCAGTACGTCAGATCCATCATTGTAGTGTCAATGCTCGTTCGTGGACGTCTGCCCTGTTCTCTGCAATAAACCCCGTTCCCCTGTACATCCGGCTCTGCTTGCCTGCTTGCCCACTCGCTCGCCTGCCTAACGTGACAAGTTCACTATCATCTCCAGATGTAGAAGAAATTTAAAAAATAACTGACACAAAGAAAATTCTTTCAAAATTATACATACTTCTATCCAATGTAGATACAACAATTTCCATCACAATTGGAGCCTGGGAAAGTGACCTATCATCTACAGAACAACAAAAACAGAATATGCAAGAACACCTTCAGTATGACTAAAAACACTAATCACACAATGGTCAAACCTACTCAAAGAATACATATCCATGGATCTTATTACCCTACAGCACCAAACCTAAGACTTCAAAAAAGTTTGGGGCTCATTTAATGCCACACTGGACATGCCTGTAAACTTAACCCATGGAATGACACACATAATTACTGTACACTCACATTCACACAGACAAACGCACTGTCCCTAAAACTCCTCAATGAAATCATACTAATCTGCAGGATAGTAAGGGTCTTATAATTGAAAATGACATCGATATAGTAAATGAGTTCAATGATAGTTTTGCAC
>JAODKF010000045.1:8844254-8859133 GCA_026779585.1 Mormyrus proboscirostris | reverse complement strand
AGTTAAGTTCTCCCCAAGCGAGCTTGATGGGCCGAATGGCCTCCTCTCGTTTGTATAGTTCTTATGTTCTTATGTACCCCAATTGCTGCATCTCATAAGCTGTCACAACTTCACAGAAACTTTAATATCCCAGTGAGTGTGTGGCTTTTGTGTCTACATCAATCTGTTTGGTCTTACAACATCATGTCTTGTCTGCCCTACAGTACCTCCCATGTGTTACTTGTCCATCCGTGTACAGTATTGTCATAATGGGGGTGGGAATGGGAGGGCTGGTTTGGAGCTGGCTTCACTAAATGTACACGGGGGAGGGGTTGGGCATTTTAAAAGATAAAATAAATAAATAAATAAATAGTACCTTATATATACTTTTAAAATGCAAATTATAATTGTTTAACATTCCCTAGTCCTGTGAGATCCTTTGAAATCTATTACGATTATTTTCTTCACCAGACAGGTTTGGCAAGACAACACAAGACCATGACTACGGTGTAAGTGAAACATAGCTGCTGACTTTTACGTTTCAGCTGTTTTTGTTTTGATTGTTTTTCTTTGCATGGGGGGGGACTTCATATTCATCCCTTGTCCAGGGTAATTGGAAGCTGGATGGATGGATGAATATGTTGGATACATATATTTGTGAATATATCAGGTTTTCATTTCTAGTTTTTCCTAATCATGTTATGAGTTATAAAAACTATTTTATTAAAATTTAATATCATATAAAAGTACATCAAGTACATTACAAGATCATAAATGTTTATTAAAATTATACTTGATTTTGGGTTTTCCAGAAGGAATTTCTCAACAAAATCAACTGGGATAGAGATGATAATGTTTGCAAAGGCTTCTCTGAATGAAGAGAAGCTTCTGAGTGCTGACATCAGTGCTGGACTGGAGTTTGCAAAAGAGAGGCTGAGAGACGTGTTAACAGCCAAAGTGGAAGAGGCCACACTGATTGTTGAAGGAGAGAAACTTATCGTAAAAATACAACCCGATACAAGCAATGGGGTTTGCTTCTTGGTCAGGTTTGCCTCTTGGTCAGGTTTGCTTCTGGTTATCTTCAGCTTGAACAGCAGGCGCTTGTAGGGGACAAGCTCACAAAGGATAACATACAGGAACATCATTTTACTGAGCACCGATGTCGAGGTCAAATAAATCCCTGCTTTAAACAGGCAAGAATACTCCTGGGTGATACGTCATGGACCAACACAGAACTGAGAATTGCATGCAGTAACTTGTCTATCAGATTCTCCACAAATTTTATTGGCATGAATGCGAAGGTTTTATTAGTGAAGCCTACACTGAGATTTCCATATAATCATTGCAGGAAAATTAAAGATGTACTCCAGACTAAGTGCTGGTTAGAGCAGGAGATGCCCGAGAAGAAGGGTTTACTAGAATGTGTAATTCATCTGTTGATGTTGTCAATAACAGGGTAGGGCAACAAAGTTCAGTGGATTCTACAGGGTGATGGGGAATGTATGGAGTTGACTTCTTAAAATTCAGATCCCACATACTATTTGATATATGTTTCCGGAAACGTGATCAAAGTACAAAATTAGACGGAGAGCTCAAATTAATTGGTATTTGCTTTATTGAAATAATAGCTTAGGGTGCCATTTAGTTTAGTATTTTAGGTGGTGTACTGAGCAGGTCAGACCAGATCTCACTTTCCAAGGCCACAGTTCTGGGGGATATGCTCCCTCCAGCATGTCTTGGGTCTGTTCTTGGCCTCCACTCAGTGGGAGTACAGTAAATGTTCCTACAGTATATTTCAAAGTATTAATATGCGCTGTTTACCAAGGTACTTCCACTGGGGGCAGCTTTTATCCACTGTTCACATAATGAATCACTATCAACTTTCTGCACTGGAACTTGTGCATTGTTCACTGTAAGTGGAAGCAGGAATATTTGCAGGGTACGTCCGCAAATTAAACTATATCCTTATTTTTGAGTTCTGTGTGGTTAATAATCAGCATATCTTAACCCTACCCATATGGAAGAGTAATGTGTTTTAGCCAAATCATACAAGCTCTTTATATGACAAATAAATATATAATACATATTAACGTAATGTGTCGTTTGACATATATTCATGTAATATGCATAATAAATCGATGTACCGTCAAGTATATAGCTCTACGTTTATGTACAATCCATAGTCAATGACTGTCTTTAGTCATATATTACCCAGCCAGTGGGGATGTGCAAGCCAGTCTATTTCTTTGTGCCCAAGGCCGGAAAGATGGGGAGGGTTACGGCAGAAAGGCATCCAGTGTAAAACTTCTGCCAAATCAAATGTGGAAAACAATACAGATTTCCATATCAGATCTGTACTGGTACCGATTTTCAAGAATAAGGGGTGCAGAGCTGTAGTAACTACAGATTGGTGATGGTGCTCAGCCACAGCATGAAGTTATGGGAAAGAGTAGTGGAAGCTTGAATAAGGATGATCAGTGAGCAGCAGTATGGTTTCATGCCAAGAAAGAGCGCTACAGATGCAACGTTTGCTCCGAGGGTGTTGAAGACGTATAGAGAAGGTGGAGCAATGCTTGTTTCATACAATGTAGCTCATTAATAACATATCAATCACAGCCCTTGAACAATCCAACATGCCCATTATTATGCTTTTGTAATGTGGGTGCTGTTATGGCGAGCTAGGAAGGGAGACAAGGATCCAGAAATGCAGGGACAGATGTGCTTTAATAAGCCAGAGGCCAGGAACAAACAGGTAAATCTCAGCACTGACAAGATGGGACGGGGCAGCGTAGCCGTCCGGGCGACCGGATCGGATACACGAGACGAGGTAGCTGTCACCGTAGGAGCTGGCAGGCGAACAGATGCGGAAGCGGCAGGCGGTAAGAGTAGCCGAGGTCCGTAGGCAGGGGTCGTTAACGAGAGGAGCCGTCCGACGAGGATGCACAGGACAAGGAGACACGAGGGGAGACGAAAAGAAGGAGCAGGCTTCGGCGGGACGGGCGAATCAGGAAGGGGAGCTGGACTGAGGAGGGAAGGTAAACAGGGTTAAGTTTGCACACCAGGAATACAGGCAAGGTAAGGGAAAGCAGGCAGACGTGGGACAAAAGAGTGCTTGGTAAGGCTTGATAGCATCAGAGCAATACTTCGCAAGGTGTTCTGGGTTTGCCGTTCTTTTAAAGGGCTGTCACATAGATGCTGATGTGCTGCGCCTGTCCGCCCCTCCTGCCGTGGGCGTGACAAGTGTGTCAAAACTGTACAGCTCCAATGGCATTCCTTATTTGTTGTTTGGTATACATACACTTATGTAAAAAAAATATGCAGTGCCAGGTGATTGCACATATTCACTGTCTAACATGCTTTGTCAAATTAAAGGGTCAGATATGTAGTTAAGAAAATGGCAGTATATCCTTGCTAATTAAGAGAATTTTTAGAAAGCATGGTTGTTATCGTGTTGGTTTTGCGTTATGCTGTTTTGGTAATCTGTAATTTTTTTATTTTAGACTGAAATCTTATTGATAATGGACTAGCATCCCAGCTAAGGTATTCGCCTGCCTTGTGTGATCATATCCAGGATAAGTGGTAGAAGATGGATGGATAAAATCCTAGTAGACTACAATTCATAAAAGCACTTATTTCTGCTATGTGCTTACTCACCTCATAGACTATCCTAAAAATGTTATTTTTACTCTTTGTGAACGTGAAGTAAATCCTTCCAACCGTTTATCCTGATCGAGGTCATGGTTTCCAATTTTTTAAAAATGTTTTATTGTACTAATATTTAAACTTAAACTTAACTTAATAAAGTATATGACTGGTTTGAAAACAGAAAGGACCTGAACTGAGCACCCCTACTTTTGTGACAACAGCTAAAGAAAGTTCTGGAACATTTCAGCTCAATGGCACAGCTATAGAGTAAATGGAAAATAGGCAAACCACAGACGAATGTCAGAATGTATACCAGAAAATGCCCTCCCCCACTGTCATAGATATTCTAATACTGTAGAGTTGTGTTATGTGTGTCTTTGGGACAAGCCTAAAGCGTTTTTTTGACACCATTCATGAAGAGGTCAGTGTGGTTGAATGTCGTTTCAGAGTTTAGACATGTCTTATTGAATGCCACTGGATTATGTTAAAGGTTCAGTGCGGGCCACCTCTGGTTTCCATAGTAAATTCCAAGCTGTTCTTTTCATTACGTCTTATTTAGGGTTTAGTATTGAGGTTTTCCTCCCTCTGTTCTGTAGCTTCACAGGTCAGTGGCTGAGGAATTTGTTCAAATTTGAGGTGTTTCCTTTCACCCTGGCTTTTTCCGCTCTGGAATGCATCCATAAAATTGCTTTGTTTTCATGAGCTTGACCTGCCAGATGGGGGACGTATTGCCACAACTGAAGGTGTTCCCTTGGGTATTAGCCCTGGAGGTACAACACGGTAGGCTTTCATCATGAATGCAACGGCTGAACACACCCACAGCCCCAATCACGGCTAGGGTGAGTATTTGTGACATTCACAACAATGTTGAACTTTGAAAGAAGGATAATTATGATTAAGCATTATTATAACAATTTATAACAATTACAAAAGTCCATCAATCCCTTTTCGTTTGATCCAGTACATGGTGGTAGGAGGCAACACAGGGCAAGGTTGGGTTTCACCCTGGATTAGGTGCCAGTCCATTGCAGGGTGCTCTTCTCATAATCATTTTGTTTGCTTTACTGATTGGGGATGTCACGGTGGCAACGGCGCCACCTAGTGTGTTACTGTGTTGCCACCAATTTGCAACTTAAAGCATAAGTATAGGCAGTGGTGGTCAGGATGACACTCAGAGCAAGCACACTGCCTATTTTATGAAACACAGTTCAGCAAATTGTTACAAGAAATACGAATTTATGAAGGGTTTTGTCGCAATATGGATTAACAAAAAAAACTAAACCTGGTTTTATTTTATATACTATGACCAAATTGTGACACACAGCCAAAGTCTGTGTACTGTCCATGACATCTAAGTAGTGAAATCATAACACAGCTCCTTGAAGGGGGTATTGTATTATACATGATATTTCAAATTTAATAAATACCAGACTAAAATAACCAGCCGAAAAACCACATTGTATTAAGAGTCTATTGTGGCAACAAGTGTCTCAGTCTTATGACCAGTTACTGTATGGTAGTTAGTCAATTTCAAAAGTTGTTTGCGGGGCAACTTGATTATTTAAATAAAAAAAAAAGCATACTTATGAGTAATGGTTCATTGTTTAGTCTAATTGCTGTAGGCGAATTTAAATTTCTAACCATTTTAGTTAATTTCCTGCATCATAGTTACAGCATAATGCCATATAAATCCAAAAATTCTGTACTTACAAGGGTCAAGGCTTTTTGAAGAGATTCCCTTTGGTCATGTGAACTGTTCCTTCAGAATTTGTGTCTCAGTTTCGCAATAATAATTATACATAATAATAATAATATGGTCCCGGCCACCTATTTTCTATGCCCGCTTGTCTTATGTGGGGTAACGGAGGGAGAAGCAGCAGGAGCAAAGCAGAGAAAAATCCAGTTTGAGGTGCCGACACATCATACATCAGACAACCAAGAATATTAGATTTTATTTATATTGGTTTATTTTTAACTAATATTTTAAAGAATACTATAATTAGTAGAACTACATATTCTGACAGTTTATGTTGATCAAGGTTCTGAATACATTAACTAATTTCTAAGTCTCTCTGTGTTTTTCGATTGGAAATAATTTCTGACAGAAAGGAATTTACAGCACCGCCCAATTTACAAAGCAATGCAGGAGAAACAAATAAAACACTTTTATAACATCGGAGAGTGAAAAAAGTTTTGTTTTATTCAATCGTTATCTGTCAACTATGGAGCCCAATTCAACTAAACATGGCAAACAGAAAAATTTAAAATTTGAACTGAAGGCAGAGCCATGCCCCCCCTCACATGAATGGAAACGTTCAAAACCAGCAAAAGAAAAATACACTAAACATTTGTCCATAATTTATATGGACTCAGCATCCTGGAGTGGGCTGATTTGTTCAATTCAAAACCATCTAACAAAGCTAATTCTATGTGTTTGTCTTTTTATAAAACATTACTGAATGTGATTGAAATATGTACCTTCCCCTTACTTAGGATCCATAGGAAAGTATTTGTTCCCCAACACAGTTTTGCAGGTTTGTATATTTTATGACAAAAAACTAAATTAAAAGATATCTTGTTGAACAATTTATGTAAAATTGATACTAATTAAGAAAAATACCAAAAATAGTAATCTTATATTTCTTAAATTGATACTCTTTATATTAACTGCGGTGAATGCAGTTACTTTCCCCACTTATTAAACTATGACAGCACTACCATTGTACCCAGCCACTCACATGAGGACTTTAGTGTAAAATTTAGTCTGGTGTTCACCAGCACCAGCCAGAAATTTCTGCTTTGGTTCATCCGAGCATTTTTTGGATGAGTTCTGTCTTGTGACAGGCGGTCATGTTCCTATGTTGCTCCGATCTGCTACACATTTTCAGACAAGGTCTTTTTCATGCCGAAATCAGGGACAGTGACTTCAGTCAATAGGATTCTTAACCAAAATATTCATATGGCACTTTTTGGGGTGATACATTTTTTTTAAATGAAAACAAAGGTTGTCGTTTTATATATACAAAGAATATGGCCTATATAGAAAATATAGTAATACTGTTAGAGTGATGAATAAATATTACTTTTTATTAAAATTTAGAACAGTAGACACACTAAGAAAGGTGTATGTATATATAAAACTAAAAAACACCCAGCAACAGGGCACAGAACATCCTTTACTGCTATTTAAAACCCAGAGAGGAAGTGTGCCCATTAGGCACTGCTTTTAGATCTGAAAAGTTAGTGCGTAAAACATCAGTTTTTTGACTTGGGAGAAAATTCAAGGAAAAAACGGCTGCAATGACTTGGAGTAGCACAGAGTGAGATATTCCCATCTGTGGATGTTTGATTAATTGTATGAATATAGCACTACAGTCCATGCTACGCAACAACTGAGTCTTTCCTAAAAATACAGCGTGGCAAGGCAAGGTAGCGGATATCCTGACAGGAAACACCATTTCACAGCTTAGTGTTGCCTTTGGATAAGGACAAAAGCGCAGCTTCTATTCGTCAGTCATTCAAGTCATAAATACAGTGCTGTGGCTACACTTGGCTTCATCATGTTCAACTCAATACATTATTGCTGTAAAAAACCTCGGACATCTCAACTTCATCAAATTTCAAAATTACCTGAGATCGTCAGAAATACACGTGATGTGAGAGATCTCCAAGGCCCTACAGAGATTTATATTAACCTCAAAAAGAGCCTTCTGTGACACTTTGTAAGGGAATATCTTACAGAGAAGTCTGAAAAATGCAAGTCAAAGGAATAAGTTCATTGGTGAGTCAAGAATCCCTCTGTTAATTCCTGAATGACGACTATCAGTAGTCAAAACACTTTCCAACAATTCCAGATAAATGTTGCTTGGTAGCTCGGGGTAGTCCTGCACACCCTCCACAGGAAGGACCATCATTTTATCAAAGCTGTAATAAGCACCAACATGGTGAATACACAACATGCAGCTAGCCGTGTGGACAGATCACCTGAGATTTCCTTTCATTATCTAGAAAATAAGATTGGACAAAGTGCTGAAGAGTCTTTCAGGGTACACTATAAATAGGGAAACACTTACTGAGCTTTTAACACCAGCTAGCTGTTGACAATTATCTTTTGTGCTTTAAAAAATGGTATTATTGAGCCCATAGATATTATTGAGCCTCTGTTTTCTTAATAAGTTACTAAATATATCATTGCTGTCCAATGAAAATCCACTTTTCGTCAATTGTGATTTTTTTTTTACTATCGATGTTATACACCTCGTCTATTGATAGCGTTTGATATCTGATTGACGAATGCAAAAATGTTTCATGAAGTCATCTATTTAACTAGTACTTATGTTTGTACTAGTTAACATTTCTGTTCATGACGGTTGTGTGTATGGATTGCTTTATATCGCCAATTTTAACTTAAAGTTGATAGCTAGATTTGACTGGCTGAAAACAATCTACGCAAGTCCATTTAAAACATTAAACAGTTCACTGATGGCTGTGTGGAGAGTTTCCATTTGTGATGCTAAGGTTGCACATTGTTTTAGGTTGATTTTGTAAAGAAGTTTCTAAGAAAATGCATTTTTCTCCACTCCAGAAATAATGGATCTTTGGAGATATATATTGTCACCGTCCAGTGAAAAACACATATTGTACTCTCAGTCTTAGTTGTATGTATCAATCATGCCGGATGTAGCATTAGGCCTTAAAGTGCCCTTTGAGTGTGACGCAAAAGACTGTGGTCTGCCTTATCCCTAGGTTGTAAATTTCTGCACAACACTTGCTATGAAACATTTGATAACTTGAATGAAATATTCAAACTGAAATACAATTTGTGTAATATTAAGGATAGAAAGTCATTTCCAAATAAATGACTTCGCTAGAGCTAGCAGGGTCTCAACCGTTGCCTTCGTCTTTCACTAGCTGTTCTTGGGAGCTGTAACAAATTGAATCAACTAAGTCAAAATCCAAATCTTCTGAGCCTGAGCTTCTTTCCTCCGCTGCTGAGCTCTCAACCCCGGCCTTTTCTTCCGCCGTGGAGTCACTGGTTCCAGACTCATTGCCATTCTTCAGGAAGTTCTCTTCATTCACAGGGCAGATGCCGTCCTCCTGAGAGAGGAGAGGCTGATTTTCCTTGGTTTCCCATATGGTCCCTCCCTCCTCTGAAGCATGTATATTCAGCTGGATGCTGACTGAACCCTGGGAGATGCCTACATCAGAATGGACTTGGCTCATCCTCCTGACATAAGCCTCTGTGAGGTGCTCACTGAAACTGTGGCGGCGCTTCCGTCGCAGTGAGCAGTCGTATGTCAGGATTCTCATCCCGCCGATGTTGTCACTGCAGCTCTTGGAGCGAATCAAAACTGTCCCTATGGCATTGTCACTCCTCCTCTCCTCACCGATGTGCTTGATATGATCACTATAACCCTCATGTTTCTCTGACAGAAAGCTGAAGATGTCAACGGAGTTGGGCGGAACAGCCTTAGCCTCAACCTTGTCATGCTGCTGAGGGCCCTCCAGGTGGCGCCGTCTCCTCTTCTTCAGGGCCTTATGGGCTTCCACAACCATGTGGACATTCCAGTTGAAGAACAGCGACAGCCAAGCCAAGCCAAGGCAGATCCATAACTGGACAAAGAAGCAGTAGAGGACTGGGTAACTTGCATTTGGATCCACAGCTGGGGAGCAAGATTGAGACACTGTTTATGGAAAAGCTTTTAAAATGAATGTTATGAAAGTCTTATGAAACTTATGAAAACTAAATTATTTCAACACTGCAGAAACAGAAGCTGTATGTCCTGGTTTGTTTGATAATCAGCCACTGGCCAAATCTCAGCGAGTCTGTTAAGGCAACAGACTTAACTTTTGGAACGTTGTCCTTTCATTAAATATTTTTATATGAAACAAGTAATTTTTCATTGCTAATCTCAAAATAGAAAAAATCTCATGTACTACAATGAAGAAAACATATATACAGACGCTCCTCTACTTATGAGCTTTCAGACATACGAAAAAAGAGGACTGTAAGTCCAAACTGTGTTCCTTGGGCTCCCGTTTCCGGTCCGTTTTTTTTTTTTCTGCGTGCCATTTCCGCCTAGTACGACTTCTGGCCGCAACTCCCGCCGCGCAACAGCGTAGTCTGCGTACTCCCAGCATCCTAGTTCTTTGCAGTTACGTATACCCTAAAAATTATGCTGGATAACGACTTACAAACATTTCAAGTCACAGTACAAGCGGCCGATCAGAACGTATCTCATTCATATCTCAAGTAGAGGAGCGTCTGTGTATACATATTTCGTTAAATAATATTGTCTTTTCTTCCAAACAGAGCTGTGTCAAATTTTCACTGTGGCAAACAGAATATTGCAAGCATCCTTTGTATGTATTGCCCGCATTAAATTATACAGTAATTTGGTCTTTCCAATGTGCATGTAAGCTATAGACCTCGCTGAGAGGAGGACATTGTTCTTATAAGACAGCAATTACACCGAGGACAGAGAAGCTACAAGAGGATGAGAAGCTGTCTGTTTTTATAAGAAATGCCTTGCTAAGATCTAAAATTATGCACAGAAAACGAAGAAAGATAGTGGCTCACACTACCTGTCACTAGATCACCAAATCCAATGGTGGTCAAGGTGACAAAAGAGAAGTAGAAACCCTCGACATAGGACCAGCCCTCGTAATACATGAACACAAAGGGTGGGATAACCAGGTGCACCACCAAGCCCCAAAGCAGGAAGATGGCAGTGCATGTAAACTGGGCCTTCCTCTGAAAAAACGTACAGAAAGAAAACACTGTTAACATCTCACCAAGGACAAACAGCTCATAACTGCTATTCAGGTTATTCAACTGAAGCATCTTACCAGGGTGAGACCCTTCCTTATAAGGAACTCGCCAAAACGTCTGGCCCGGCTTCCAAAGAACTTTCCCAGCTCACTGATCCAAGTGAGGCACAGGGGGATGCCAAAGAGCCCATAGAGGACACAGAAGATCCTGCCTCGGGCCGTCTTGGGCGCGATGTTCCCATAACCTACAATGACATGGGAGGTGAAGTCCCGCAGGAACGGCGTTCTGGTGTTACAGCAAGACCTGGACATCAAAGGTTTCACTGGCTGTGATGTTACAATGAGCCGGGCATGTGAACAATGGGGCTGAAGAGTAATGAGGGCAGAGTTGAGGGTTATAATCTTTATAAGATGCTGCTATTCTGCTTTTGGGGTGAAATGTTACCAGCATAATCTAAATGGACAAATAAATGATACATTGCTAACAACTAATAACATAGTTAATATACCATTTGATAAGACTGTAAAATATATATCAATCTGATGGTAGCATTACTGAGATAAAGAAGATACGATTCTTGTTTTGTCAGTCATGATAATATGAATTTGATCTCAAAATTCTGGGTTCTTGGATTCTTTCAGCAAGATTATGCACCCTGCCACACTGCAAAAATTGTTCAGAAATAATTTGAGAAACATGAGAAAAAGTTCAAGATTTTGATTCGGCCTCCAAATTCCTTAGATCCCAATCTGATCGAGGATCTGTGGGATATGGCAGACAAACAAGTCTGATCCATGGAGGCGCCACCTCAAAACTTACAGGACTTAAAGGATCTGCTGCTAACGTCTTGGTGCCAGATACCACAGGACACCTTCAGAGGTTTTATGGAGTCCATGCCTCGATGGGTCAGAGCTGTTTTGGCGAGACCTACACCAACCTACACAATATCAGGCAGGTGGTTTTAATGCTATGGCTGATACATTTATGTAGGTGATAGAAAAGTGCCCAGTGGAAAAGGTATTAGTCTATTGTCTGGAACCCAAACCCATCATAAAATGTGCTGTTGTACTACAAAAAGTGTTGGTTTCCTTCCACTGTAAAAATATTGAGAAAGATCACATTCCTGAACTGGAGCAGTTGATCATTTAAATTTCTTAGACCTCTTATTTTATTATAATAAAAACATTCCATTCCCAGAATTTGCTTGTTTAGGCCTAATTGCAACTAACTTATAATTGTCTTTTTCCTGTATAACTTAAATTATTATTTTTAATGCAGATTATAAAAAAAATATACATGTAATAAATCACTATAATTGTCACTATGTGGAAAAATTTATATACTAAGAGAACTGTAACATAAAACATAATAAAGTCACCTTTATGAATATAGTATACAACATACGCTGGAAGGCAGCACAGTGGCTTCACATCTCCACCGCTGTGCGTTGGAATCCCGCCCCCGCTCTGTGTGTGTGCCGTTTGCATATTCTACCCGTGTTTGCCGGGTTTCCTCCAGCTATGCAGGTTTTCCTCCCGCAGTTCAAAGACATGCAGCTAACATCTCTAAGTTGCTCAAAGTGAGAGTGTTAGCCCTGACGATGCACTTGCATCCTCTCCAGGGTTTTCCCCTTCACTGTCCCTGGGATTCGGTGCAGGTCCACCCGCAGCCCCGTCCAGGATAAGCAGCTGGGAGATATATGGATGGAGAAAACACTCGAGCCGTTCAGACTAAGTGTTAGAGTGACACTCACCAATCGTGGTAATAACTGTGGCTGAGAAAACGACAGCATTGCGCCAGTCCCAGTTCTGTAATGTTCTGTCACCGACAATAGTGATGCCTTGACTTGCGGCCCCTGACACCAACTGAAAGAGACAAACATCAGTGTGGCGTTCCTAATCAGCTGAGGGTCTCTTCCATCAAGGGTTGGATGGGCACTCAACCTAAACACTCTAAGTGCAGGGTATTCTGGTTCCTAACACATATCTCAGAGTGTAATAGCACATTAGGTATAACTTGATAAGAGAAGTGGTAGTTATTAGACAATGAATCACTTAATACAACAAAACTGACAACCACATTAGGAGACCCGGACGTTTGTGCCATAATATCCAGATTTATCCAGATATATGATTATCAATGCTGTGACTAATGCATTTCCTTTACAGATGCTTCCGCAGGCGTTCCTGGAGATGACGGCATTCTGATATACCTGGCCTGGCTTCACCTCTGTAGATCAACAGTACTTCTGCCTGCCAGCAGCTACCCCCACTCTCAAATGAAGTCCCTCCCACTGACACACACAGGCTCACGCCTGCACAAAAGCACACCCTCCTGGCATCCCAACTGCTTCAGCAAATGCATTCGTACATGCTGCGATCTCTCGTACAGCAGACTGCTAAAAGAGGTCAAGTTCTTGCCTTGCTTCTCTTGGGTGAAATGTGGAAGCAAACCACTGTCCAGCCTCTATAACCAAAAGCATCATATCAGGGTTAAATCATTGCCTATCCATCAATCTTCTATACCCAACTGTCCAATTCAGTGTTGTGGGGGGTCTGGGGGCTATTCTGAGAGCTATAGGCTCAAGGCAGGGAATGACCCAGGATGCAGCATCAACCCAATGCAGGGCGCACTCATTCCTATGGGCAATTTGGTATCTTCAATTCACCTTAGCATGCTTTTGTGGCAGGAATCCAGAATTCCCGGAGGAAACCCCATGAAGACTTAGGAAAAACTCCACAGACACTTGCTCTCTGTAAGCAAGAGCAAGCTGGCTGTGAAGGGCAGCCACCCTTGGGGCACCCAGGGAGCTGGGGGTTAAGGGTCTTTCTCAAGGATCTACAGATGTGCTGAGACTGGTCTTGAACCAGTGACCTTCTGATCACAGGCACAGAGGCTTAGCTGGGGTATGTGAAACTACCTAAACCTCCTAAGGGAGACAATAAAATACTTACTTAATATTGTAGCTATGGGGTTGAACTTTCTGGTTTGAGAAAAGCATTCTGGGAGTCAGGGGCACTGTGCAATTTTAGGTAGGCACCGTTTCAAAACCAAATAGGACATGAAATATATACATATTCAGATATTAATGTTCTTGAAACTTTATGTAACTATTATACATGCCCAGCTAACCTTACTGTCGCTGAGAGGCGAGTCGTGAATGTCAGGATGTGACAACTTAATGTGCAGATGTAGGCACGGGATTGGTTGACTGAATAAATCATTTCTAAGTTACATTTTTGTAAAATATCGTGTAGGCAGTGGCACAATGCCATTGCTGAGAGTACAGCAGTCAATGTTATTTAGAATAATTACTTGAGTCAGACACTTTTGTCGTAATGCAAGACATGTAAATAGTCGTTTTATGAGGGTAAAGTTTAAACACCTTTGATGAATGTGCCAGCAGGGCAGCAGGGCTTGATGGTTCCCACTAGGAAATGTGAATCAGTGCACTATGCCAATGAAGTTCCATTTCAGTGTTAAACTCCACTGTTTTCAGTGCCACCAACTTGTTGAAAGTTGAAATACAAATAACTGTAGCGTATCAGATGTATTCCTATTTTACTAGACTGTCCACCTTCCAATACATTCCATTTTGTTTTGTTATGACACCCCTTTTCATCATAGTACCATAAAACCTCAGGGCTTCTCCCAAAACAAAGATGAAGCGATAGAGCCGCCGTATACGGAAAGCATGGATCTCGAGGGTGTGGCTGAAAACTGTGCCCTCAAGTCACTCCGCCACGTCCAACATACCTTCTGTTTGTATTGCTTAGTCACCACCTAGCAAGCGGTGTAGGAAAAAAAAAATGTAAAACCGTATACGTGACACAAAGACAGTGAGGGAAAAAAAGCTACAAGAAAATACTTTAAGGAATCAATATCTCCAAGTCCAGAAAAAATAAACAGACAAAAAGAACAGAATATTTTATGGTTTACTTCTTATCACCAGTATTTTATTTGGCAGCAGTGCACTGGAATCCATTATGACAAGTTAAGTAACTGTTAGAACATGCAAGACAAGCCCTTATAACCTGCTTGTCGCAACATGTGGCTTCCATATCGCACCACTGGTTCCAGCTTAATAGAAACCAATGACGCAATTGCAAATTAATCACACCAAAGCATACAAGACACTGTATGTGGCTGTCACTCACAGCTGGCAAATGTCTTAACGCTTAAAGCTATCCTACAGTCTGGTATAACAGAATCTCACTGGTTCTATACCTAACCACACTGTACATTTAGCCAGTCAGGGACATCTGTATAATTCTCTCAGATCAAAATGCCGAACGAAAAGTCTGTTTAGTGGGATTGCTTTTTTCCGGTCTGAAATAGCTCTAAAAAAAAAAAAAAAAGAAAAACAAAAAAAAAACAGTGATTTTAAAATAAGTGCAATATCCATTCATTGAGATTCTTCAGGAAGGGCCCTTAAACAAGGGGTTCCAAGGGCCCTAAGAAACTGGAAAATAACTGAGTTGGT
>JAODKF010000045.1:8817675-8840807 GCA_026779585.1 Mormyrus proboscirostris | reverse complement strand
ACAAGCCCAATTATCGACCCACCTCCACGCTTAATAGTTATAGAGGTGTTCTTTTCCTGGAATTTGGCACCCTTTTTCCCCAAACATACCTTTGCATGTTGTGGCCAAAAAGTTCTATTTTGACATAATTGTTCCACAGGTCTTGTTCACAAAGTGCATCAGGCTTGTTTAGATGTTCATTTACAAACTTGTTGTGGCTAGGATGCAGGAATGGTTTTCTTCTGCTGACTCTACCATGAAGGTCATATTTGTGCACAGTAGAAAGGTGTACCACCACTCCAGTGTCTGCTAAATCTTCCTGGAGGTCTATTGTAGTCAAATGGGGGTTTTTATTTGCCTTCCTATCAATCCAATGGGCAGTTCTTTTAGAAAGATTTCTTTTTCTTCTAGACCTCAACTTGACCTCCACTTCACCTGATAACTGCCATTTCTTAATAACATTATGCACTGAGGAAACAGCTACCTGGAAACATTTTGCAATGTTCTTGTAGCATTGTCCTGCATTGTGTTCATCAATTATTTCCTTAATAGGCAGCTATTTAGAGGAACCTATGGCTGCTGATTGTTGGGACAAGGCTTGAGGAGTCAGAGAATTTAAACATCTTTGGAATTTGCATCAGCTGAGGTTTCCAAACTATTGTGAACAAGGCTTAGTCACCTTTTGCATGCCAGTGTATATATTTAGTGTGAATGTTTATGTAACATATTGCATTAAATCTGGCATTAACGTTAATTTTAATAAGTCAATACTATAACCTGTGTACACGTGGGACTTGTATGGGGTGTGCTTTGAACCGGGAGGCCTTCTCAAACACTGGCATTTTACTCTGACTTCAAAGTACAATGACGGGAATGTTGAATGTAACAGGTACCTGGGATATTCTGGAGCACCGGGCTGTCAGGAGCATGCCTGTATTTCTCCTTTTGTCATGCCATGTGTTTATTGCAGAATATAATTTATTATTTATTTGTAATTTATTGCAGTGTCACTTGGTGTGACACTCACCCTTTCTGACTCTCATCCTCATGCAATCTTATGGAAAATCTATAATATTCCATTATAAACCTAAAATTGGCTACATCAAAAGTGTTGGGGTAGTTTGCAAACCCTGCAGACTATTTTTAAGGTGATCAACTGATACATACATGTATTTCAGTGTGGGGACTTGTCTCGAATTGAAAATGTCACGATAGCCAGCTGGCCAAAGTTGATAACCCTGTAACCGTGTGTGTCAGTGGCATTTCACATTGTGTTAACAGCATCGCATATCTCCTGATGCTGGACAACCGCCTGCAACATGGAGTAGAGAATGACATTGAGTAGCGCAGAACAGTAAAGGGTCATAAGTTCATACTTCAGGCAGGACTGTGCTTGTGCTCAGAATAACAGGAGCTCTTTTCAGTTAGTATCCCCTTAAGAATTTAGCCAGGAGCAATTAAATGATCAGAAGTACAGGCCCCTGGAAGATGTAGCACTAAGTATAATTAACATGTGACTCCGACTCATTCCTGAGTGGGACTGTGACTTTCTGATCTTTGCACTTGTGTGTCTTACCATGTTGGTGTTCTAACGCTGTCTGGTGCAGGCCATTCAGAACAGAGGCAGGACAGATGCCAGTGGTCAGAAGACAAAGAGTCATCCACTGGATTTCTACAGACATGTACATGTTTAGTCATTTTAACAAAATTTTTCAAGACAATGTGGGAGATTATACGGTACAAAGATCAGTTAAGAATTCTCCCCAGCCATATAATCGCACGATACATATTTCAGCTGATACTCATACAGGCTACTATTTCTACCACAAACTCTTTTAGATGCTTTTTTGACTGTTGTGGTATTTAGGCATTACTGGCATGTGCACTCTGAGACGCTTGTGTAGAACACGCCTTCATTCCACTGATTGATTCCTGACTGCTCTCTCTGTAGTTCACTACACACCTAGAAATTTAAAACTTTGATTTAATTCCTGCTTAAATGACTATCGTTCTGTCGCTTGAACATCTGTAGTCACAGAGTACCTGGAAAAACTGGTTATGTCGTGGATCGACCTCAACATCCCCTCAACCCTGGGCTCATTCCATTTCGCATTCTGGCGTAACAGATTTTTGGAAGATGCCTCTGCACTTGTCCTGCACACTGCTCTGGGACATTTAAAAAAGAAGAACACTTATCTCAGGATGCTGTTCACTGCTCTACAGTCTATTCACTCATGACTTTGTGGCAAAACACAAGGAGTTCACTCCGCACCTGTCATCAACGGATCAGTCAGCAACTTCAGAAGGCTCAACACAGCTTGTTCTTCCCGAGGAGGCCAAAATCCTGGTGAACTTCTACCACTGCACCATCGAGAGCATCCTGCCTGTATGGACAATGTTGTGGCAGGGAAAGACAGCTACTCAGGTTCTCATATTTCTACAAAAGACTGTCCAAAAAGCCTCAAAAAATCATAAACACAGATCTCCCCCACCTGTAATTCATCTAACTCTCCTGCTGCCAGAAGAGGGCCAAGTCTATCATCAGGGACACCAGCCACCCAACTCACACCCTCTTCACACTCCAGGCCTCAGGAAAGTATCACTGGTGCATCACTAGCCATGGCACCCCTCCCACTTGAAAACTTTGGAGGTTTGGGTGAAAGTTTTGCCCACACTTATGGCTCGATATTTTACTGAAGTATTTCAAATTACTACAGTAGGCCCGTTCAAAGACGTAAGGTTGCTTAATCCTTCCTTAATCACTAACAGTCTCGGTTATCCCATTCACCGTGACTGGTGAATTTTCTTAGTCTTGTGACATAAACACTAGTTTTTTCTACCCGATCACATACAAGCGATTTCATGAAATGTGCAGCTCAGTAGTCAATATGCGGGACTTCCCTTCTGAAGTGCCGTGACCCTGAGTTCTTGATTGCTGCCTCCCACAGTTAGGGCCGATATGCAGCGCAGTGGTGTGGCTGCGTGCTCCCACTTGCTGTGCCCGTACTCCCACCAAAGTCAAGCTGGATGCACAATTCATATCCAGCTGAAAATATTGCATGCCTCCCACACATCAGTCAGGGCTGCGAATGCCTTTATTTTTAAAGAACATCCACGTCAGTTCTACAGAAATACTTGTAATGAATTATAAAAACTAGTCAAGCAGCTACACAGACTACAGGTAGTCCGATCTCAGCTTGTTTAATGAACGTTACCAATCTGCGTTGCAAATACAGAAAATGGTCGGCAAAAGAACTCGTTCGGATCTATTACTAAATTATACTCTTTGATCTCATCACCTTTGATACTGGTGCCATCTGGCTAGATGTAAAGTACCTTTGTAAATCAACACATCAAACTGACGCAACGCAAAAAACCAATAAATTATTAATAAATTATTGAGTACTTGGCCTTTTTGCTCCAGCATATGATGCCTTGTAATGAGTCAGTTAATTAAATCAACATGCATGAATATTATGAAGTGATTTCATTTCTGCAGTTCCTGGAACTATAGGTGCCATGTCTTGCGTAAGAGCTGGGCACCTAGCTGGACTTGAACCAGCATGCCATGGGCAATTCTCCATGTTCATGATAGGTGATATGAGGCCCAGGAAAATTCACCTGACTGTTACTAAAGATCCAATATACACCCAGTGGCTGGTTCATTAAGAACGTCTGCTAATTACAACAGCTTATTCCTATGAATCATATGGCTGTAACTGGAAACACACAGTACATGCAGAATGAAGAGGTTCCGTTACTGCTTCTGGCTAAGCATCAGAACAGCTTAGACACATGAGCTAAGCAATTTTGAATGTGGTTTTCATGCCGCTGCCAGACATTGTGGTTCCAGCATCTCATAAACACTTACCTTCCTAAGGTGTCTAGCCTTTACAAGGTTTATGCAATTAAAAAAATCACCCGATCAGGGGCAGATAGGGGCAGATGTCTGATAATACCTTTTTGATGAGAGAGATCAGAAGAGAATAGCCAGACTTGTCAAATACACTGTAGGAAAAAAATGTACCAATTTGTACCTTTGCTTGTCACTGGGCTGTACCCTCAAGGGTCTGCCAATTGTACCAATTGTACCCTAGCTGTACGTAAATGTACTTTTAAGTCTAATTTAAGGTACAGAATTGGACTCTTAGGGACATCCCAAACAACATTAATGTATCCCCAAATGTTACAAAAATATTCTACGAAGTCCAATTCTGTATCTTAAAAGGTACATTTACCCTTCAGAGGACAGCCTCAGGGACAAGCAAAGGTTTTTCTGACAGTGTATAATGGAAAGGGCACAACTGAAGAAATGACAGCTTAGTACAATAGTGCTTTGCAGTGGTATCTCAGATGCACAACCTGTCTACCCTTTATTCTGTTCTCTCTCTAAGCACTCTGCTTCAGCATCTTAGGACCCACACACATTTTGTTTTCTTGTGCTGGAGTGAAATGACATTTTTCATTCTCACTGCACACTACTCGCCACCTATTTGCTAAGCCTACTGGTTTTTATATGTAGATTTACATTTCCCTCAGGTTTTAACAGTCATAATGGAGGACCCCACATCCGGTAAACAATCCCCAAAATAAGCAGACAATTGGCTAACAATGTTGCAGAGATTATGAATTAATGAATGAATGTTAAATTTATATAACGTTTTTCAAGACACCCCAAGCGCTTCACAGAAGCACAGGGGAGTCACGTCAGCCACCATCACTGTGTATCACCCACCTGGATGATGCGACTGCAGCCATTCTGTTCCAGTACGCTCATCACCCAGTAGCTAAGGTGGTGAATTCACTAGTTAGATATAGGACATGAATAGGATGTACGGACATCGAGCTACCACCCCTACTGGTTTGACCACAGAGAGTGAAGAACTTGGTTTTACATCAACTTTGAAGGACGACACCATTTTTACAGCACAGTGTCCCCATCGCTGCACTGGGATCCACACAGACCACAGGATGGGCTAACCTGTTGGCCACACCAACACCTCTTCCAGCAGCAACCTAACTTGCCCAGCTGGTCTCCCAGCCGAGCACTGGCCAGGCCCACACCTGCATAAATTCAGATAGATTACCTAGTCTAAACTGCAGGCGGTATGACTGCTGAAAAATAAATAGCAATATAAAAGATGATTGTGACATTGTCAGTCAGTGCACTGTGAAGCTTAGATGAATGGCGATGAGCACAAATGACCTTTCTGCAGAGATATGATCTGAGCACGCATCGGGGGAGGTGCTGGCTTGATAGGGGTATGCATTTTCTGTATCTCCAGGACTTACTGTGGCCTTGCTGGACTTACCCCATTGACATCTGCGCCTACCACCCGGACACAGATATTGTGCTCTCAACAACACCCCGTGTCATCCCGCACCGCGTCTCGACGACTGGCATCAGCTAGACCACGGGTTCACCATCTCATGCATAAGCTGCCATTAACACCAGCGCAGAGACGACTGCGCTTGGACTGGTGCCGTAACCGGGAGTCGTGGACTGATGACAAGTGCCGTTGCACCATGCTGAGCGAAGAATCTTGGGTCTGCATTACCACGGATGACCGTTGTGCATGCATGTGGCGGCACAGATGGGAGAGGACCAGCTCTGTCACTGGTGTTGAGAAACACACCGGCATCACTCCTGGCATCATGGTGTGAGGAGCCATAGTGTATGACTGCAGGTCAACTCTGCTAGTAATTCGGGGGACCCTGACAGCACAGCGCTATGTCAGTACCCTGCATCTAGATGTATTATACCTCCTGAGACAGCACCTTGGTACAGCCTTTCAAGAAGACAATGCCCATCATGTCTGCATCATGTTGAGGTCCTCCTGTGGCCAGCCAGGTCCCCTGATCTTTCCCTAATGAAACATGCATTGCATCAGCAAGGACGTCAACTCAGACCAAGTACCGATCTGCAGGATCTCGAGGGCCAGTTACAACAGCTGTAGGCCGACTTGCTGCAGGAGAGCATTCAACAGCTGTACGGCTCCCTTCGACAACATATCGCTGCATGTGTCTAGGCCAGCGTGAGTGCCACACCCTACTGACATGGGACCAGCAGTGTGCCCATACTGCGACTGTGTGTGTATCATATATATTTATATACACACACATATATACATTATATACAGAAGCTGCAAATAGGAAAGCCATCAAGTCCACCACAGAGGCTGTAAAGAAAGCCTCCAGGTGGATTTGGATAAAAAGGTTTGAAACGTGGGCTAACGCTGCTGGGACACAAATCGGGGTCTGATCAGCCCCGGGTTGTGAGACCAAAAACACCCAAGAATATCAGGAAACATCACTGATGATGTGTCCCAGCACATCCGCAGATGTATCTATTCACCATATATATATTATATATATACGCACACACACATACGAGAACTCCTCCATGTCTAGTAATCTTAAATATACTGTTTAGAACCTGCAGGTTATATCAATGAACGTCTTGCCTACTACTGCAAACTCGCCTTGTAACGGTGTTGCACAATGCTGCACCGGCATCGCATCCTGTTCCCCTGCCTTGTGCCACGTGCTTCCTGAGACTTACTCTTTAGCTAGATAGGCGGATAGATGCTCCACAGTCAATTTTTCTTCTATTCATTTGGACTACATACAGTATTATTTTAAACTGTATTTTGAAAATTGATTATTTTATATTGTTAAACACAGCTCATCCTTAAAGACGACAAAATGCATATACAGACACACATGGGGGAAGTGTTATCAGTCAGTTTATTACAGGTTTGAGTGTTTTGTATGTTTGTACGAACACCAAATGCATACAAGTAAAAACGCACACAACAGGCACAAGGACTTTATGTCTTTAAAAAAAAAAATCTGGAAAATATCTTTAGTAGTGGCACAGCATACTGGCTACACGCCGGTAGCCCAACAAACGTCTCACTTTTCGTGTGAAATATGCCGTTATTATCCAGGCCAGACGTCAAGGATTTTATCTAGCTTAACCCAGAAATGCATGTTCATATATATTACAAAACACATACACACACAGGAGCGCGCGCGCTCGCACACACAGACCCGTACTTTGTGCGGACAGTGCATTCATTTCAATGGGCAAAACCCTAATTTCAGCAATAACTACCTTATCCCGGCCCTACCCAGCCCTAACCTTATCCTCAAGTAAACAAACACAATGCACGTATTTTGGTATTTTTAGTTTTTTGATTGCAGTCACAGAATTTGTATAAAACTGAATACTGAACCGAAACAAGGTCCCCACAACCTCAAAGTAAGCTTTTATCACAGAGGGCACATTTCATCCTCACAACTTATTGAACACACACACACACATTATTAGCGAGTATGACGAAGGTTTCAAGAATTGTCTGCTTAAGTGTCTAAGCTCTTCTGAGTCATACAGCCTCAACAAACACGTCAAACACCGCGCGGCTCTGTGGTGAACCTACTCCACCCGAAATCTTTCAGACCGACAGTCAGATCCTTACGCACGTCAGTCTAACCGGACTCAGCTTGTCGGGAATCAGTATGACCATTTTGTCACTTCTAAATACCCCCCAGGGTAATCCGGGTAAGGCGTTTTATGCACTCCAGTTTAAAGCGGAAATATCATTGCTCACGGGTAACGAAAAGTAGACCTGTGGCAGACATCCCTATAGAAAAACATTATTTAGGTATGTATACGGTTCCGTTAAAACCTGCATTCATGGTTGCAGTATTCTTTAGTAGTTATGATCACAAGCTCAGAACAACGTACAGCTAAGAACACACGACTAAATAAAACTAAAGACCTTGTTCATCTTCAAAGTTTCTATCAGTGACTGTTTATATTACAAGCAATCTAAAATTAAGCCAATGTCATCTATAACTTCATTTAGAGTAAGAAAATAAAGTATTAGACGACCGCATTCTAGTTAGGTTGTTTATTGTGCGGGATTTTGCTAAATCAGGATCCAGATTTTTTTCTTTACTGCCATCTAGCAGTCGTCCACACAACTACATGTACGTACCAAAAGTTTTACGTCGGCTCATAGGACTGTATCCAAGAACTAGGTCTGTGTTTGAAAGCACAATTTTCAGTGTTTTACATAACGTGAAACTGGAAATGGCGATAGCTGATAGAATACTTCCAGGTGTATTTTGTCAAGGCAAAGAGACAGAACAAGAGATGTAATTGGAGCACACAATCTGTTGGAAATATGAGAACACTTACTTGGAAGAAACCTTTTCCATATGCGGTAACAAATCCAGACTCTGGACATCAGGCTCATGAAGGATTTCATACTGGAGCAAATGAAAACATTTAATTAGGTACACTCACTTGTCAATGCAAATGACCTACACCTGCAAACAGCAATTCAATTGGCTGTGGCTGAACAAGGTACTGTTCAGCTGAGCCTTAGAAGACTCCTGTTCTTTGTGATTTTGAATGTACTGTGATGGTTGAGGCCTTGCATGCTGGACCCAGCATCTCAGAAACAGCCACCCTCTTGGGGTTTTCACACACTACAGTGTCTAGTGTTTTCAGAGGATGGTGTGATGAATTTTTTTTTTTTTTTTTAAAAAAAAAAACACCCAATCAATGTGATTTCTGTGGTCAAAGACACCTTGTTAATGAGAGACCAGCGGAGAATGACCAGACTCGTTAAAGTTAACAGGAAGGCTACAAGTACAGAAGTAACAGCACAGTGGTGTTCGGGAAGGCTTCTCAGAAGTCGTCAACCCTTGAAGTGGTTCTAGAGGCAACAGGGGGTCGTACTTCATACTAGCTTGGTGTCCCTAATAAAACAGTGCTGGATAAATGGCCCTGAGCGCTGACCTCAAGCTTTGCTCTCATGGTGTTTTTTCCTCTTATAGGGAAATGAGGTAATATCCATCCATTTTCCCAACTGCTTATCCTTTGGGATTGCAGGAGGTCTAGCGCCTATGGGCATGAGGCAGGGAACCACCCAGGATGGGGGGGTGGGGCAGCCCATCGCAGGGCACACTCACACACCATTCACTCACATGTGCACACCTATGGGCAATTTTTTTTTAGTAACTCCAATTAGCCTCCGCATGTCTTTGGACTGTGGGGGGAAACCGGAGTACCCAGAGGAAACCCCACGACGACACGGGGAAGACATGCTAACTCCATGCACATGTAACCCAGGCGGAGACTCGAACCCAGGTCCCACAGGTGTGAGGCAAGAGTGTAGTAAGTAAGTAAGTAACCATGAGGTAATATGTAATAATTAAATAACTCCTGTATGCCTGTAAAATGGCAAATAAAGTCTCATCACTTTTATTACCATTCAAATAAAACCCAGACACAAAAAGCCTTTACATTGGTGCATCCAATATTTAATATTGCACATCAGATGTAGAAACAATTACTATTAAATACATTTTATATTAAGTAGGTGACAATATTTTATTCAAAGAAAAAAGAAAAAATCAAGAATGGGTGCCTATCTCAGTTTTGCATCCTTGAAGAGGTCAGAGAGGCATGAAGGGAGGAGGGCGAAAGGAGTCCAGAGTCTGCTGCATGCTGGGATGGCTAGGGCAGGCATCAGAACCAGGCCAGGAGCTGTCCTGCTCTGGTAGAGCAGGGCAGGCAAATGCAGAGCTGGGCTCTGCTGCTGAGAGAGCTGAAGCAGAAGAAACTACAACAGGGCTATGCAAACTGCTCCTGTCAGGGGAACACACCCGGATCACTCTCCCTTCTGTGGATGTGGGCTTGATGACAGAGAGCTGGTGCTTACGGGACACTGCCTCATGGTCATAGAGGTCCTCCAAGGGTTCCTGCTTCACCGCCACTGCTTTCGAAGTGTGGCTTGCTGGCAGTGCACCGGATAGCGCCTCCTGAGGATGGTCCTCACTGGGCAGCTGACAGATTGACCTGTGTGACACAAGCACCAGCTCCAGCTTGTCCCTTTCCATCTGCAAGGTCTCGATCTCTTTCTGAAGTCCGGCTCTCTCTTCCTCCAGCTTCTCCGTCTCCTGCACGGATAATGCAAGCGGGATATTCACCACTGCCACAGAAAAAGGATCATCCATTTTTTTCTGCCAGCAAAGATGGACAGTTCTGGTTCAGAAAGTACAAATCCAGACATTAACCAACCAGTTGAGTATTCTGAGACTGTGAGTCTTTACTAAAATTATGGTCTGGATTTGTCTTTCTGAAGCTGAACTTTCCACCTCTACCTGCCAGATCCGTTTCTGGGTATTATTATTGTTAAGTACATGGGGGGGGGGGGGTAGCACTTTTTCCTAATACCACCAGAGTTGGGGGTTTGAATCCCACCCCTGCATTCTGTGTGGAGTTTGCATGTTCCCTCAGTGTTACATGGTTTCTCTTAGGTAATCCAGTTTCCCCAGCCCTGTGCCCCATTACCCCTGCCTTCGGCCTCTGTGACCCAGATCAGGATGAATAGTTGGAACAGGGGTGACCAATCTTATCCGCATAGGGCCAGTGTGTATTCAGGTCTTTGGGATAACCTGCAGGTCAGCGGCTCAATCCCAGGGGTGAGGAAGCTAATCAGTCCTCTAATTATTAATCTAACAAGGGAGTTGCAGCAAAAAGCTGCATGCCCAATAGCCCTTTCTGGATAAGATTGCCCACCCCTGAATTGGAAGATACAAATGGAGAATATGCCAGCAAGGTGTAAAGCGCAGTGGTTTTGACAACAAATTTTAAAAAAGGCGTTTCAAACATGATTTCCAGTTCTGTTTTGCCAGGCATAAACACTTTCAGTTTTTGCTCTAGCTAAACTTGACAAACTTGAAAAATGACGACACGGCGCGACACCTGTCCATTTGTGATAATATAAAAAGTAAAAGTAAAACACTGCATTTTTGTACTGGCACTGAAACATGAATGTCATTATGATTAAGCTGAAGTGGGTTATTGCCTTATTATAATATGATTTCGCATTAGTTTATCGTTATTATTATTATTATTATTATTTTTTTTTTGCTTTGGCTGGTGATCTACTGCAGTATACATATATTTCTTACTGAAGCTGAGGGTATGCTCACATGTCACCAGCCAATGGGTATGCTGGTGATATGCTAAAGATCTACAGAAAACAGTTAGGTGTTGGACAGGTAGGGGGCGATCTTTAAAACCTACCCCCTGGAGTCGATCAGTCAGCTCCTTCCTGCGACTGCGGCACTTTGCAGCAGCCATCTTGTTCCTTTCACGTCTTAGTCGCCTCCTCTCCTCTTCTTCTGGGGTGAGCTAGAGGCACGAGACTGAGTGAGGGAGGGGTGCATCTCCTACGTGGACACGTGTGCACGCAGCCTTCTGTGATAAACTGTGACTCTTGTAGCTCAACAAGTAGAGCATCACACTGCATTTCGCCAAAAAGTACAAAGGCAGTAGATTCGAATCTTGGTGGGGTGCAAATGAAATTGTAACTCTTGCTTCTACTCTAAGTAGCGGATAAATGCATCAGATGGACGAATGAATGTGATTGGATATACTTTTGTATTACCCTGCGAGTAGATCCTGTATCCTCCTTGATGTTTGGCATTCACTTTGTGACAGGAATTACAGAAAGATCATGGGCGGTGTTTCAGCACAATGGAGGCTTGGCAGCTGAATCTCACCTGCTCTTCTCGTTTGCACCGCCCACGAGTGACACCAACGGAGCAAATGACACCAGGCCGGGTGTGTCCCAACGGACCAGGCTGCTCGTAGAGATGCATTCTGTGCCTGGGACTGGGCATGGTGGTGATGACCGTAGGCTGGACCATCCACTGGAGGTCTGGGCTGGAGGTTATGGCGTTTACCGTGGGGATGAAGGCACTGCTGGAAACAGGCATGCTGACCTTTTCTGAAAAGGAAAAGCAGTGAGATACACACACAGGAGAGCATTAATTTCATTCAGCCATTATACGTTTTCAGTAATTGGGAATCCAATTAGGAAGCCCACATAAACACAGAAAGCGTGCAAACAAAGAGGACTGGGCCCGATTCGGAGCCACAAAGAACAATGAAGCAACAATGAAAAAAATGCTTTCATTTTTATGACATCCTGCTTTTCAGTGTAGCTTTAAGCAATTACAAAGAAAAATAAACCTTGTGAATAAAAAAAAGAGGTTATTTGGGAGAAGTAATTTCTAGAATTAATATGCATCTTTTCAAATGAGGATATAATTTACTGAAACTATTGTGCTGTTCCTAGATGAATTCCACATTTTCTGAGTGCCACAGGTGTGTTCTTTAAAAGATAATCAGGTAGTGTCAACACGTGCCCAGACGAGTACACTACAAGCAGCACTCATCTAGTTCTGAACCATCTAATTTAACATTTTGCTACCTTTAACCGAAAATAGTTTGTTTACCTTTAATATTCCTGCAAGTAATCAAGACTCATTTTCAACAAAATTAATCGGACGGGTTTAATTTTTATCGGAATACTTGTTTGTTAGGATTTGATATAAAGCACATTTAAATCGTATCCGTTGCAGTTTTTGTTGTCTATTTTGTTATATAAACCAATTTAAAACCAAACAGGTCTTCTATTCGCGTTTAAGATAATAATATTGTTAAAATAATCGGCTAATCAGTGCGGTAAATATACCCAATAAACGACTCGCAACGTTAAATACATAAAATAATAATATAAGTTTTACTATTAATTATTTTGACAGGAGTGAGTCCTCATCAAAGTAGTTTATAATGTGTGATAATTTGGACGCAATAAGGATCCTTGTTTTACTATAACATCACACCACAGTGAACACCCTTTTGCCCAAAGTGATGATGCAACGATTCATGTCCTTGTCTGCCATATTCTTTAAAATAAAATAACAAGTAGCGTTTGGATACACCGGAACTTTTGAAAATTTAAATAAAGAATATCATATGCACCATACTATAGTTGAGACACACGAAAGCAGTCATGTCTGAATACTAGAGCGAAGCACATGTGGGCGATTCGCTTTACCTGGTAGGTGAAGTTAGAGGTAAGAGTTTCAATGTTGCCGCTGGAGGACTAGGGTTCACCCGGAGAAGCGCGGCTGCGAAGCGGGGACGCGGTGCAGATTCAGCCGTGATCCTGCGTCGCGATGTGGGATCGTTCGGCACCGGTCCGTCCTCTTGTGTCTATGTTAGCCCTGACGCCAGCGCTTCAAAATAAGCAACCGTTTCTTCATTATTTCCATTTTCAAAGCAGTTCTCGTTGGCAGAGCGATTATGATTCAGTTTTGCAACACCGAGTAGTATAAAGGAAAAAGTTGACAGCAATATTCCGTAATGCTTCCGTCTACAGTTTCGTTTTTAATGCAGTGATTAAATATCGGAAAGGTTAGTCCTGTTAGAAAAATTGTATGAAGTTACCTTGTTGCTGCTGTTGAGTGTGCGAAGTCCACTCCGAACTCTTATTATCGAAATCTGAAAATGCGAATTACTCTCCACCTTTTACGGATGTTACATTTACTTTATAGTGATTCCTTATTGCGAAATGGCTCCCTTTTCATAGTATATGTAACACTCAAAGCAGTTTTACCTTGCTTTACGTGGTTCTTCCCGTTTCGTGTATCGCTTTAACAAATGACTCACTTCAAAGGCATCCTACCGATCAATTAAAATGCTGACTTGCTTGCGTCACTGTCTCCAAACGCCTCCGTAAGAGGGAGTATTATCGTTATTTTCTCCACCGCGCAACTACACCAAGGATGTAGCATTTAAATGCGGGGATGTCGGAACTAAATGTACGGGTGCTTGATATGCCATCTTGAAATAAATCACCTGATTTACTATATTGAGGTCTAACATTTTTTTTTTATTGTCGTTGACGTGTAGTTGCGTCAGAAAACGCAGGTGGGTTTCCATTATTAAAATAATGTCGAACATCGAAGGGATTCCCTCTGTAGGATCTAATTGTTCTGATGCCTTGTGTAGTCAGAGATAAAATAAGTGACTCTGACCTGTAAATGTAGTCATTTTTTTGTACTGAATATATGTATATAACAAAATCCTTGCCGTAATTTGCCAGTTTACGTGGTAGTTAATGTAAAAGGTAAATGTAATGTAACTGGTAAATGTAAATGGTCTTGATTTCATATTGGTTCCAAATCAGCTAGATTTATTCCATTACATGGTACCCTTGTCTTATGTTGTACACACTTTCGTATATCTTTATTCATTGGTAATTATCTTGCTATTTTTTATATTGGATATACATACTGGTTACTTTACATTAATTATTTACATTAGATTTTATTTCACCAACACAAACAGAGATATCTATAAGTATATTAACAAAATATAAACCTATTAACATAATTGCAATGTAATTGTATTTTAATTGTAACCCAATACAAGGACAAGTGGACAAGTGGCACGTTATTTGAAATATTGGAGGGAAAAAAAATTAAGCAGGCTTAATCATTTGGGCCTCTGGATCCCACAAGAGCAGAAACGCTCCGACTTCTAGAAGACACTTATTCTTCTCCTCACCACTCTCTTCATGTACAGTACAGACCTGCCCTAAGCTCTAGCCATATCAACATTGCTGCCGCTGAATAGCGTATATATGAAATTTCAGGTCATACCTAATTCGCCTTTTATGGAATAGAAATTTCAGCTGTTTCACTATTCTAATTAACACAATATCCACATACATTTATGAAAGTCCACCAAGCTAACAAAGTGTCTTCCAATATTTGTCCACTAAATAAATAAATGGGTTACAAGAGGCTTTGTGGTTGCTCTGTCAGAAAAAAAAAATCAAGGAAGCAATTTGAATATGTTCTTCCAGGAATCACCATGGTGTAGCACATTTTCATATGTTACAGCATCCTCCTTTTCTAAAGTATGTTATTTACTGGCAATTTGTTGATAACATTATGGTGTTGACTGTACTAGAATAACAATGGGGCTTTTTGTTTTTGTTGGCTGGCACAATGGAAAAGCAAAATTGTGGCTGGCCCCTAATGACTTTAGGATTTTGGTTTGACGCGCTAACGTTACGAGGACAAAAGGCTACTATTGTGTGAGAGGACTCTTTTAGTGTCCCCTTAACACCAATTAGCTCTTCGTTGCTGAGTGTTTGGAGATTTCAAGCAGAAAATAGTTAAAAATATCTTCACGGGAGTTTTGATGCAGTCTGTTTATTCTGCTGGAGAGAAATTCGTTTCATTTCAGAAATTGGAGAGGCTGAGGAATAGTTGAATTTTTCTAAGAGGGGAGTTGTAATCATTACTGCTGGACTGCCGATGGATGAACCTTGGCAGAAAATAACGTGACACATCTTAAATTGTTTTTGTTTGCAGATATTTTCCTGGCCCAATTGAATGGATTTAAACACTGTGATCTCCTGCTCTGTTACTATCCAGGGACCAATGTGAAGTTGTCGTGTACAGTATGAGCACAGGGTCTAATAAATGACACGGTTTGAGTGTGCATTCATAACAGTTCAGGGTACATTACTCTTTTGTGTATATGTTTCTGCTTTTTTAATATCAGAACATTGTGATGTGTTGACACTGATTTTGTGTTAATAGACTTCTATTCATACCTCCTTACTCTGTGTATCTGTCCTGTCCTGCATGTAATTCATAGATGTAGACCTGGGGTGGACATGTTTGCTGATTCCCTCCATGAACGTTACATCAAATGCTTGGCCAGCCGTGCTCCAAGCTGCAGTGCGGGGGTGGTGGAAGGCTGTCTGCATGTGGCCAGACGGCTGGAGAAGATGGGAGGGAACCAGTGCTTCACTCAGGGTCACATGCGCGTCAATCCGCCTGGCTGTGGAGATTCAGCAGATAGGAATTCGACACGTGTGCCCCTGACCTACCTATCACTATCTCAGCATTCCCGATGTCATCATCAGTGTGCGTGTGGCCTTATGTAAACTACTTATTAGTAAAGCATTGAACCAAACTTTATTTTATTCGCAAAGAGTTAAGAAGAACACGTTCCGGGGCCAGGGTAGAATCGACAAATGCAGAGGCACAGTGACAGGACAGGCAAGGCAAGCAATGGCCTGGGGCCTCTAGCTGGGAGGGGGACCCATGGCCAGGCAATTAAATAGTACACTGTACTGTATTTCACAAAAGTGAAAATGATGGGAGTTTGGGCCCCATGGAGTTTTTTTTGCCTACTGCCGCCAGTGTCCCTATAATCGACACTGGATTTATCAATGTTCTAGAAACACTGATTCCCAAGTGATCAGAAGCATTGTGGTAGATACTGTGCCACTTCCTCTGCCACGTGTTTCTGTTTGCAAGCCGATTAACTTACAGGTAATACAAACAACGCATGCATGTATGTTCATTCCCTGTCTTCTGCACGTTTTGTAATGTAAGGCTAATGCAAAGGTAACTAATGAATGTGGGTAGTTGTACTAAAACCAGAGAAAGACTTGCATGTATTCAGCCCTTGGTGAAGCCTTGGGATGTTGCCTAGCAACACAGTGCTAAATAGCTGAGGGCTAATCGCAGTCTCAAAGATCAAGAAATATTTGTATTCTTGTAATATTTTCCAACCTAACCTTTGTTTTGTAATAGTGGGAAGTGCTACAGTATGGGAAATCTAAGCAGATTATTTAAATGTAGTACAATCTACTGTTTTCAAATATTTGTCAAATCGCTGATGTCCATGTAAAAACATGAATGATCGTGTCACTTATGTTAAGAAATGACAGAGATGTGCACAAGGTGTATCAGGGTGAAGTATGAAGATTTATAGAAAATTATAAATCACAGTAGAAGGGGAGTGTTTGTTTGCTTTGCTTCCTACAGTGTTCAGGATTAGTGCAGGTGTACTGTAATGCTTTTATGCTTGCCAGTCAGAACACCTTCATGGGAACCAGCCATGAGATCTTTCATTTATAATAAACAATGATCACTTTGTAGGGAAAGCCTTCATCTGGCTGTGCTTAGAAGGACAATGGATGGCTGTTGTACAGAGGGCTGTCATAGAATGCACTTCCCTTAAATTTGGTCCATTGCCATGGCAACACAGACACACAATAGTGTCTGATCAAGGAGAACATCTTGTTTTCTTTTTTTTTGTGACCACAGTGTGAAATAAGAGTAATAGAACTGGGAATATTCACAATACGGTGTCTATGTCCCAGACAGAAAGGTGCTTAAGATTTACCATCACTGGTCAATTCAAGCATATTCAGTAGAAAATGCATAAAATTAGACATTGTTTGGACTGAAGGAACTAGCTGGCCAGGTCATAATCAGACAGGATGAACCCAGCCTGATGAAAATAGACCCCACAACTGTCAAAGGAATCAAGGGCAAAACTAACAGGAGCTGACATCAGATGAGACTGAATTTCCTAAAATTGAATGATTCGCTGTTATAGATCGAGTTTCTTTCAGTGGGGTCAGATACAAGGGTTATCTTTGTATAAACATCATGGTTGTGAATTCCAAACAAGTTTTTATTCTTTTACAGACTTTCAATGAATCAGATGTTTCTGTAAATTAACAAATAAATCATATTTAGTAAATGTTTCTATTTTAGCCCGTAAAGTATTGCAGCAAGCTTTGAGTATTTCCTTGTGTTTTCATCTGCATATGGCATGTCAAAATTTTCTTTCCATACATATTTTTAAAGGTCATTGATATTTTAGTTACATACATACCTTAAAGCAGTTCAAATTCACAATAATCATTAATTAAAATCAATAATTGATTAAGGCCAGTTCCTCTCTGGAAAATAAGTATATACCATAGTGTCCTCCAGAAAAACGTTTTTTTAACCCCTGACTTACACCAAATCCTATAGTAAGCTTCAGATGAGGAAAATTCTACAACTTTCAATTGCTGCTCCCATTCTCTAAATACTACTTCTTCTAATCCTGCTGCACGCCTAATTACACTGTGTAATTATACTCATGCATGAGCAGCTGCGACAATTCTGTTGCAGACGATATACTGATATACATGATTAAGTTTCATTCTTGAATGAGAGAGGGGGGGCTCCGTGTTACGTATCACACAGCTGTGCTGCTGGCTATTTTGAAATGGCAGAAGTTTGTTTGGAACCCTGGGTAGGTTCCGGTATCTCCTATAAAGTTTACTCCCCTGTACAGGAAGCTTGAGTACACATAGAAGATAATGAAAGTTGTTGGTCTCACCTGACCTGTAATGATTACCTAATACTATGGGCTTTTATCACAAAGTTGTGTTATAATAGGTCTTAACTTTGGTTATTCCATGGGAGAGTTGTTCACTCCATGCTGAAATTTGTTAAGCAATCTTCTGACAGTCATATACACAGAAATTCTCAGAAATCAGCTCCATTCACTATAGGTGTGAAGTTACCATTCCGGGAATGGTATGTGAAATTTTGCCCTTATGTTTGGTCACCTTTTAGTGACCAGCAGCTGCACCTTGATAAGATTAGCAAAGCTGCAGCCTTGACTATACTGTGTGAAATGCTTTTGGGCATCTACAGACATTAGTAATACAGTCAGCAGTGAGAAATAGACAAATTTCATTTTTAACACCTACAGGCAAAGAAAAAGACACTGAAGACAAAGCTTCAATATGCACATACAACCTTTACTAGTGGCAAATGGGGGCCAAAAGGAACCCACGTCTCGCTTCAGTGTTCGTATTTACATTGCTATTATTCATACTAGCTGCCTACAAAGAAGACTCTTTTTTCTTTTTGGGTTTGCCTTGATAAACGAACGAACAAAAGAGCATATTAGAGAACTTGCAGAACGGCAGCCGGCAGCGGGGGCTGAAGGTAATGGCATTGTGGCTGCAGCAGGAACCCACAATTTACTCGCCGCGCTGAAAGCTCTGTAGAAGGAATGCATTGTTCCTAGCTGAGGGCTAGCACCCCCCCTCTGCCAGCCCCCACTTTGTTACGCTGTCATGCTTGAGATTGAAATGGACTCATCTGCACAAACACATGGAGCGAGGCACTGACAGAGTCCCGTCAGAAATGCCGGATGATTCAATTCCGTGAAGACAACGACTAACAAAAAGAGAAAGTCAAAATGTAAATAAAACGATCTGAAATGTGGTTCGGAGTCATTCTTTCAATGCTTCCGGAATTCCACATGAGCTTCTTCTTCATATATTGTTTGACAGCTGTATTTAAAAACATCAAGTTGATTCAAGTTTATTCTGTGAGTTTTGTTCGGATGTTAACCAATTCTTAGAGGTTGTTGTTGGTAGGGTTATCATCAGTGAATATTTTGTTTTATTATTTTTTATATGCTTAAAAATAATGCTTATTGGAAAAATAACCTGCTGAATACTGAAAACTTGTTCATTTATCTTCTGTGAGCAGTGCAAGAACAATGTAAAGCAAATCACCAGTATGAAGTTAATAAAAAGGAAACGCTCCCCCTTAAGCATGATATTAATGCCCCTACAATATAAAACCATTGAACTAGTAAGCCTTGAAAGCTATAATGAATCAAAGAGCTCAACATGACATATAGCACCTGTAAGATCTTGGTAAGACAAACTTCAGTTGCCTTCACTCTCTGGAAATTTCCACCAAGAGGCCAAAATAAATGGCTGCAATTAGAAAGCATGATGAAACTATGACCTACGCACAGATGTAGCTGATGAAAATGCACAAACAAAAAGATTTATAACAGGAGTGATTTAAATAGTGGTGTTTTAAAGCCCCCTATATTTGTTATGGTGATGTCATAGAGGTATTCAGGGGACAGTACAGATGATTTTAAAGAGCTCTCTTCAAAGCCTTGATCATCCTGTAGATATAAGAGAAGCAGTTAATTATACTGGAGATGTAATGACAGCTCTTGGATTGACTCCATGTCACAATTACCATGTTCAGCAGTAACACTTAGAGTGGGAAAACAGTAATTTTGGGTTAGGATTAGATCAGTGTTTCCCAAACTGGTCCTTGGAGACCCCCAGACAGTCCACGTTTTTGCTCCCTCCCAAAAGTGGAACATCTAGGGATGCCTGAAGACCAGGTTGAGAAATAGTGAAATGAGGGTATGATGGAGGACAGAACACATGGAGTTTGGCGCATGCAAAGTACCATCCCAAATTACCAATCCAGAATCAGATGGGAGAAAAAAATATACTTTATAAATACTTTAGAAATGGACTTTTTGGCCAAGACTCAAGAGGAATAAAAAAAATCCATCCATCCATCCATCCATCCATCCATCCATCCAAACATCCAAATGTCCTTCTTCAGTTTTCCAGTAAGTGCATATTTGCAGAAATAAGTGAGCAAAATCCTTTCCCCTCTCACAGCCTAATTAACTGTATTTAAAACTGCATAGGATTTTTTCATGTGCAGCTTCCTGCTGAGCTAAATGCTAATGCGCAGAATATCCAGGAAAAGATGATGGACAATGGAACAATTTGTGTAATTGGTTTTGGCCTGGGTGTTCTGTACCATTTGAGTGAGAGTGCAGATATTGTCAAGGTAATTGAAGATGTAGGAGGAAATGTGGGTCTGTCCCCCACCTGTTCTGCATGCATTTCAAGCAAGCAAGAATAAAAGGATTACTTTTTAATTTGGCGGCTTTTATTCTGAAATCACTTTCATGTTGCATGATGCTTTCATAATCCAGGTAATCCAGCTTCTTACCAGCTTCCAAGTTATATCACCAACATACAGCTGGCAGGCAGACTCTTCTGCACCACATTTCACCCCCACAATCCCCTTTAATAATATCATCTGTTTTTCTCCTAATGAACAAAGCCTATTTTTGGCAATATAGATTGTCCCTGACTTACGCCCGGGTTCCGTTAAGTCAGACAGGTCATACTTTAAATTGGACGTATGTCAGAACAGGATAATCGCACTGACATTCAGGTGTGACTATGACACTGGGAGGTGCATGTGAGACTGGGATGGTCATGCTGCCATACAATTCACATGAGGCACCAAACCGGACAAAAGCCATGGTTCCTCTGTCAACTGTATACTGATATTATTGCAAAATGGAAACATTTAGGAACAACAGAAACTCAGGCACAAAGTGGCAGACCATGTAAAGTAACAGAGTGGGGTCACCGAGTGCAGAGACACTTTAATTTCATTTAAACTTTTAATATTTGAATTAAAAAACAATTCCTGTAGTTTTTGAGTTTGTGAGTGTGTGAACCCTAAGATAGACATCTACTGTAAAAAAGAATAAATATGCAAATAAACTTGAATGTGTTTAAAATGCATTATAGGCTTTATATGTTTTTAAAAATTTACCGGCTATGGTTGTAGTTAGCGAGCAAGTTAAATACTAGCAAACTTAAATATTAATTATTATTTGTAATATTTCCGTCACATTCATGGCTACACATGCAAGCCCTGTATTTTCCTTCAGCTCTAGGGTGAGTGAGCTCATTACTGAGGGGTGGAGACAGACAGCAGTCAGGTAACCACAGTGTGCCATGCTGACTAGTCACACCTGCTCCTCCTTCCCTGCCACGTGCATGAATGGATTTGTTTTGTTTTGTATTTTTTCTTTTTGCCTCTGGTGAACTGGGTGAAGCCCCAGCCTGTAAGTCCCTCCCATGTTTTCCTGTCCCCACCCTGGCTGTTTTCTTTCAGTCCCTGCCAAAACAAAGGTTTTCTTAGGGTGTACTGTCCTCTGCCCTGACCTGTTTGGCAAACCAAGGTGCCTGTATTCATTTACAGGAGCCACTACAAACAAATGTTTCTTTTTTTCCCAAAACGATTATTTGTGAAGGACGTCGGCACCAGGCCCCATTAGTGAGATTTGTTCCCCATAGTTTGAACGTGTTCCTACAGCTTTGACCATAATACAAGGCAGATCAGGGGAGAGATAGAAAAAGACAAAACTCATGCATGAAAACAACCGTGGTACACAAAGCCAAGCAGCAAACAGAACTGATTACCCTCACAGAGAGAGGCTTTTGACAGTCGCCATCCAAATTATAGCAGGCATCTATTTCTGCGGGTAAAATTTGTGGAGGAAATGGTGAAATTCTTTTAAAAAGCTTATGCAGCGCTACTACATGTTTCAGGACGTGAAACATGAAAATCTCTTGCAGCAAATTCTCAGAGACTGTAACCGCGCCCAAACTGTTGACTTTGCACAACCCTTTTAAACTCCCTGAGGTCAAATTAAAGATATTTATTTATTTATTTCGCATGTTATCAAAGCACAATGGTGTCTCAATAGTTAAGTCCTGTTTCCTCATACTTTGTATGACTGGAGGTTTAAATCCCACTTCCCCTCTGCATGCCATGTAGGTCTCCGCCCATAGTCCAAAGACACGCAGTAATATACTGTAGTAACCGACAACTGTGTAATTGAATATGATGGGCTGACATTGTGTCTAGAGCTGCCTCCCAATCTCGTATCTTGTCTTTCAGGACCCACAGACAGTCCACCTTTACTGGGAGATGGGAAGCAGCAAAAATGTGAACCTTCAGTGAGTCCCTGAAGACCAGGTTGGGAAACACTCCTCTAGAGTGTGCCCTATGCAGCAATCGTCCAGTATAAGTGGTTAGTAAATGGATACATTTTAAAGTGACTAGTCTGTCTAAATGAGGCTAGTTAAGTTATAAGAAGCATAGCAGATTAAAACACGTTGCTTCTTATGCTTATCATACTAAATGTTTCTAATTGATCTTGGTCTGCTGCAGGTTCGGGAATAAATTCATACCTATTCTTGGTCTCATCCCAACAGTGGTATTGGTTGATGTATTCGTTGACCCCTCAATGGACTCAATACTTTTTTTTGTGGGGGGTGGGGGGGGGGGTAGGAATTTCTTGCATTAAGGTAACTCTGAAGGGCACTGCCATTACTGATATGCAGGACAATTTTATCTCTCCCTGTGGCTCTAGGTTTCTATGGGATTTGTCACCATTTCTCGATATGCAATGTGTCCGGCATCGTTTGTACGTAACTGCATTCATTTCTCATGCTGCCCAGGTGAGGGTCAGTAATAACGCTATCATTGCTTCCTCACCCTGACAGCTGCCTCCCTTTCAACAACCACTGCACCTCATTTAGTAGTTTTCCTAAAGCTGGTGACTCACCCAGCCACAGGACGCACAGTATCGCCGCTGTAAAAAAGCCAAGCGTGACCTCTGCGCAGACTCCTTTCAACATTTGCTCTCTTGTGTCTGGAGTTTTGCTATAGTGCTGTGAATCACTCGGTGTAATGTGGAATCGGTGAGTCAGCCATAAAGAGGCAGTGATGGACTCCCATAAAAAGGCAGTGGTGGA
>JAODKF010000045.1:8798465-8814000 GCA_026779585.1 Mormyrus proboscirostris | reverse complement strand
CCCCCGCCTCGTCATCTGGCCCAGGGGCCCATGGACTCATAATCCGTCCCTGGCTGTGCATTAATAAAAGGTTTTCTGCACACCACTGATGTACTGAGCTAATGTTTTTACGTTTGTAGCCTTCCTGTTGGCTTTAACAAGCCCAACCTTCCGGTTTCATATTAACAAGCTGTTTCTGGCCATAAAAAAGCCATTGATTAGATGTTTTTCCTTGTTCATCATACCACACTCAGTAAATTACAAACACTAGTGTGTGAAAATTTTAGGAAGGTAACTGTTTCTGGAACACCATGGTTCAAACCACTAATTACACCGCATTTAAAATTTTAGAGTATGCATCCTATTCAATACCCTATACATATATATACCCATTCCTAACCTTAAACATAAGTAACCAACCCAAATACAAGATTTTTGGCATTTTTACTTTTTTGATTGCATTCACAGATTTTTTATAAAACTGAGGTTATCCCAATGAGGACCTAAAAAGTAGTGAATTGTAGGGAAACAAATGGAACATTACTAGTAGGAAAATTTCAGGTTTTACTACACTTTGGGGACAGTTTGGGTCCTCAAATGTGATTTATGCAAACCTCCCCACACACACACAGTCACAGTGGAATTTTTCTCTATGAACAACAGATTGTGATCGTCATCTCTGACTATATCTGATTCTGTGATTCTAGGAATTGATTTTTTTAAATATGAGGGGAAGATTCTATGAATCTATATTTAAAAAACATTATTATATCATCTGATAAGTATAAGTTTATAATTCTAAACAACAATGCAAACAGCAGCTATCTTGCATAAGATGCATAGATGTATGCTGAGTGCTGAGCATGGATCTATAAAACACTTCTCGTACATGCTAAGGGTGATGCCCTATCTGATGCAATCTTTGAGTGCCCACTGGATATGTGTGGGGTCTGGTGTGTCCGTGGGCATGAGAAGGTCCCTGGGTCAGTGTGGGAAGCAGATTCATTCCATTCTCACCCACGTGTGCTGTCTGTTCTGCTATATTTAGGGACCTCTCTTAGTGCCTAGTACTCTGCGATGAGCACTTCAATCAAGCTCCTGCAAAACAACTGACGCCCTCTTGCTTCATGCAGCCTGTCGCCTAGCAACCCACAATTAGGTTAACGCTGAGGTTACACATGGGCTTAATTGATATTGGTTGTGGGCTGGCTACTGATCCAGATGTTTGGAGACACTTTTTTAAAAAAGAATTAAACACACTCAAACACCCCCAAGGACATAAGTGCAATCATGTACAGAGGAAGTACATCATATCTGATTTAATTAAAAATTACCTGGATAGATTTCAGTGCGGTTCATTTTTTATGACTTTACATTACTTGCTCTCTCTAAAACTAAGCAAGTTTAGAAATCTCTAAATGAGTAACTTTGTGTTACATTTCATAATTAGGCCGATATAATTAAGCATCATGTTCTTGAGCAGAGCTGCGCAGGAGCCGGTTTTTAGACTATATCCATCCACAAAGCTAATGATTCTGGTCCATCCGATCACTAAAATGGAAACAAAGCAGGTACAGTTTTATCTTCAAGTATATGATTTTTGTCCACAAATCCTTCTAAGAAATAATAAAATATACACATTAAAATCTAACAAATCTACTTTTGGAGTCTTCATGGGACATGAAAACATTTATTAGAAAGTGACCCTGGCCGATGTGGTGAAGCTTAGATTTCACCCTCCCCAGGAAATAATTGCGCAGGGCTGTTCTAGAGTGTAAAGTGACAGCAGAACTATAGAACAGTGTAATTTAAAAATTGATTTGAATTTCCGATTGGAGGTGCATCAGTGATAAACAATGTTATTGAAGGTGCTTAATCTGCATGTTTTTGTTTCAAAAATATGATTAAGCATTGACTTCCTAAATGATGAGAAAGCTGATAATGTGTGCTTAAGGAATTACACAAAGCCATTCATTTCACAAATGCACCCCCTAGCGTTGGTGTCTAGAACAGACTAGAGTCAACAACGAAAACTTGTATACTTACAAAAAGAAAGGGAAATGAAAACCCTAAAACAACGACAACACCTAGGTTTGGGGAAACCATTCAAAGACAATAAGAAGTTACAATGAAAATCAGGCTGAAGAAAATGGTTGTATGTTAGCAGTAATATGAGCATGTTAGGTTTTTATTGAAGGATGGGACCTCTATGCATGATATATAGGATAAAGGAATGAATTATTAAATATAACATGGCATTAATAAATGTGTTTAATCCATCCATCCAACCACTTACCTAGGTTAAGGGATCCTGAAGTCTCTCCCAGACGGAACAGGGGACAAATCAGGGAAGCCATGTTGGATTTGTTTTTTTTTTGGGAAAATCGGACTCAGAAATATGATGAATAAAAATACAAACACGACACCCAACGCCCAGATTTTATTAAAAACAGATTAATAATGGACATCTGATGAGTGAAATGGATTCATTAGGCTCTCTTCATCATAGACTAATCTAGTGGGTAGTTGGCATGGCTGCCTTTTGCCTGTAGCAGCACAATATCTCCTTAGCTGACTGTGGCCTGTGAAATTTCATCACACTGTTCAGCTCCTGTGCGAAGCTGTATGATACTGGTGCCCTGATCCAGAGCATCGCAGAGATGCTTAGTAGGTGACCTGTCTATAGCATGGAAACCAGGTGGTTTGTGATTATGAAGCCGGCTGTGTGTGCTGCTGAAAACAGAGGCGGCTTGTGATGCGAAAATGGACGTCCATGACCACATACAGTCACATAGAGTGTTTCTCAGCCCAGTCTTCAGGGACCCCCTGTCAGTCCATGTTTTTACTCCTTCCCCAGCTCCCTGGGCACAAAAACATGCACATGCTATGGTCTCATAATAAGGAGCACCTGCAAAGTGATCATGCTGCTCAATTGTGTTGATATTCCAGCCTTATACAGCAGATGGATTATCAGTTCGCAAATAATAGGGACCCCTATCCTCAACCCATAGCAGCCCGCTGACCTGAAGAATAACATAAAAGTCTCTGTATTATCAATAAACAAACAGTACTGTACACTTTGCATGTCAAAATATTTTGTCATTTCCTATCAAGACCTTTTTATATAATATAGAAACCATCTAAATTATGTCCTTGTATATACAGAGTTACCACTGTAACCATTATTAAAAATGCGAAATCAACGGCACTCAGAAGTTTATTAGTAAGAGAGAAATGTGAGATGATGCTGAAAGATCGCAGAAACTCGCAGAAGTAAGCTAAAAACAATGCTGAAAATGATTCGGATCGCATAAAATTATATAACATACAAATATTCTTTGAAGAAATTGCTTGTGATTTCATTTGGGACTTTTATTTTGATACGTCGCGTATTGTCAAAAGCCCATGAGTGCGTGAACGAGAGCTGGATTATTTCGCATTTTTACAATTTATTGGATGTAGTAATTAAATAACCAAAGTGTGTATGTAATTTCACAAACATACAGAAATTTGTGAATGTGGGGGCTACTTGTTTTTTGTAATGTTTAATAGAGTGATTGCCTCGCGTCTTCTGCAGTTTTCTGGAAGCTCCCGAAATAGCTGTTTACGGCCAACTTACGAATAACCAAAACTGCGAATGTCAAATACAAATGTGCAGGGGTTACAAATAAAATAAATTACCCTTTGAAATATATTTTGCCAACAATATGCCTACAGAGTGTTGTATTAATTTAATGTTTTGTTCAGTACAATATCATACATTACCTCCTTTTGCCAGAAGATGCCACTGTACTCCAAAAATGAACAAAGCCTAAGTAGCATTTAATAGCGAGTGTGATTTTCAGGACTGCATCAGAATGCCAGGTGTGATCCTAAAATTAAATCACCCCGTTTCCAAAATTTTGTAAAATAACAAAACAGCAGTAGTAAAAAAAAATAAATCTGTCACCTAGCACCGGTGTGACTAGTTACTAATGTTAACCAAGCTTGCTGCTACTTTAGCAGTACCAATAATGCTCCAAGTATTACGGCTGTTGTACTGCTGTGACTGTTTGTGTCCAACCGAACTACCTCCAAACTTAAGGGGCCCTACGCATACGCGTGCTTTGAGTGGCGGTAGGCGCAAACAGCAGTGCTACACCTGCTCACCTTCTGGTTAACAATATCAATTAGAACTACAGTACTGAACTAAAGCACTGCAGAGGTAGACATTCACCAAACCAGGATTTTGTTTCAACCAAGTAGTTGCATACTCTGTGATTGTGACTCTTTATGTTCAATTGGTTGGTTGAAACAAAATCCTGGTTTGGATTTTTACTTTCTGGACCTGAAATGGCCACCTCTGATGCACTGTGATGTGCTGACTTATTCTCTGAAATTAAGATGTGGTGGGTTACTTCTAAGCATTTCTGAATTTTAATGCTTTAATGCTAACACTTTATCTAACATTTTACTTCACAGGGCAAAAATACTTAGTAATAGCTCAGTACTGAAGTAGAAATTATGAATAAATTAAGAACAAATATAGTTGCTACTTGGTATAAAAGATGCATCACGGTTCATTAATGATGAACAAATATGAGATCAGTATTTCACTGGTGTTATTCATCACTTGTTCCTTCAGCAGTTCACAAAGGTTGACAGAATTAACAGATTTAATAATAAATATAGTGACTGCTTGAGATAAAACATGTCACAATTCATTAATGATGAAATACCATGAGACCAGTATGTAACTAAGACTTACAGTAGCTTGTGGTTAATTAATACATAAGTAATGGTATAATACTATACTATATGTGCTCCGTCCAGGGCAGTTTTACTACTTTATCATTTAACTAGGCCAACGTGACACTACGGATGTCGTTGCAGCTATTTCATGCACTAAATCCGTTTCGCCACTGATCGCCTCTGGATAATGGGTCCTGTGTAGTGCATAAAATGTGAATAATTTCCAAAGCAAGGAAACAAGCAGCTCTTTCTGCAGCTCTGTACTCATCTCAGTTTTGGGCGTGAAGTGCTAAAAATCACGTCTGTGTGTCAGACAGTGTGAGATGAGTCAGATGACACAGCAGGGTTTTGTACACAGTGAAGCAACAGCTCTGCTGTGCAGCCTCTGTCACCTGTCTGGGGATGCATGCCGTACACACAGGCGTACTCCGGGATCACGAGGGTGCTTCACAGAGCCTGGGGTGATGGCAGTCGCCCCAGCTTTGAGAGAGGGGTGATGTAAAGGTATTCTATCATTCAGTTTGCTGTGGAATGCCCCATGCAGCAGGGGGCACATAGACATGGCCAAAAGTCATATATTTGCTATCCATCCTCAGAAAAATATGAATTGAATCTATTTGCACTATGTATACAATGTATACATGTGAGTCCTCCATGTACAAATACAGTTTCATTATGCATACTGAATTTGGGTTAAGATAATATTCATATTATATTCATATTGCACACTCTGATACTATATGGATGGATGGATGGGCATTGAAAATTACAGCAAACAAAAGAATTTTAGTTTATACAATGTGCATTCACGAGCATATGATCCTATACACGACCGTCACGCCCGGTTCGTCCAAACCTCCTGTGTGCCACGACCCCTCATTAACCTCATGTGGAATCCCTAGGTTTACCAGCTGTTCTACATTTCCTACCATTAGTCCTGTGTATTTCAGTTCGAGTATGTTTCCCCAGTCTAATCATTGACGTTACGTGTTTCGATGTCCTGTATTAGGATTGATTCCTAATAAATCCATAATTTCTGATTCCTCATCTCCCTGTCCCTGATTCTGCCAACGTGACACTGACACAGATGTCGAGCTGCTTTTTGGTGAAATCAGTGTTCTGCACAGGTTTGAACCACTTTTTCTTGAAAGTCCTAGAATCCTCATCGCAAGGGTCATCTTATGCCTACAGTATATCACCATGGTGCTGGCTGACGAATTTAGCAAATATTATTGTTGCATCATTTTCCAGGAAGGGAACACACTTTACATTTCAAAGTAAGGTCAACTGGAACAAATATCTTTGCAGTATGCATTTTAATTTCAGGACCAACACACTATTGATGTCAATAATATGTTGTGAAAAATAGAAAATAGAAAAATTGTCATGCATGAAGCTTCATTAGTTCTTGTTTTGTTAGAAATGGACTAAAATGTACAGGTGACCATGCAGGTTTAATACATTATGATTAGGAATAAGACTGCATTGGACTGATACTGCTGGAAGGGCGTGACAATCGCAGATTCCTTCCGGTTTGCGGCTACTGGCAGATTCACGGTATCACTGTTCATAAAATGCAAACAGAGAGGTTTCAAACATCAAAAAAGTCTTTGATAGAGTTTTTTTTTATTTATTTTATTTTTTTACCAGACAGTAGAAGCAAATGTAAAATAGATCAAAAGACAGCTGATTTGCATCTGCTTGGTATTAAGACCTCGGTGTATACATCATTTTATGGCTTCCATTCAAAGATAATTAACAGTTCAGCCTTCAGCAGGTCTGGGCAGGTCTAGGCGGGCATCGCTTAGGTAAGGCCCCGAATTTCAGAGAGGAGCCTCATTAAATTGGAGCACAAGAGATAAAACTGTGCGACAGCGCCCTCATACCCCCCCCCCCCCCCCCCACTGAGTGCCATATTTTTTTAATTATCCAAGTAATTGGATGGACTTTATGGCTCTTTTCGAGATATTTGCACAAAGCTGTCTGCAAATGATAGTCTGAATCAACAAAATCACAGAAATTAAACGGCAATAAAAGCATGAATTGTCATTGGTTGCAAAGATTTCCAAAATAATTAAGCAACCCTGAGTTCATCTTGAGAAAAGAAAGAATCTGCAGGGGATTCTTTTGGTACAGACCTCCAGAACATAATGGCGTCTGCTACACATGAGCAAAGATATATTACAGTGGGTGACATGGTGTTGCGGGTTCGAGTCTCCGCTTGGGTTACGTCTGTGGAGTTTGCATGTTCTCCCTGTGTTGTCGTGGGGTTTCCTCTGGGTACTCCAGTTTCCCCCCACAGTCCAAAGACATGCTGAGGCTAATTGGAGTTAATAAATTGCCAGTAGGTGTGAATGGTCACAGTGTGTGAGTGTGCCCTGCGATGGGCTGACCCCCTGTCCAGGGTTGTTCCCTGCCTTGTGCCCATTGCTTCTGGGATAGGCTCCGGACCCCCCTCACCCAATAGGATAAAGTGGGTTGGAAAATGAATGAATATATTACAGTTTAATTACACACTGTCTTTCCAGATCCCCCTTTAGAATCTTGCTAATTGCTGGTCATCTCACTTTCATTGCAGTACAATTAATTTAAAACTGAGTGGTTAACGTAATTACCCTCACTAAGCTAAGGTGCTTTCTCTTGCCTAAGATAATCAAATTATGCCAAAACTCACAAGTCAGGGTTATTGATGACACTCCGATACAAAAATATGGGCAATATTGTTTAACATGTGCTTAAAGAATTTTATTATTTTACACCAATGATAAGTTAAATATACTCTCACAACTATCCTGGGCACATGTGAGGCTTTTCTCATAGTAACATAATTATTGTAATTGTGACCTTGATGCTCTGAAACCTTCATTGTATTAGTAAAAATGGTCAATAGGGATTCACGCACCAACACATCAACTGGCAATCAAATTGACAAACTGAGGGAGCAAGACAAGAAATCCTTAGCCCTTCAAGTGAAATCTACAAGTGACAAAAACAAGATCACTCGAGGAAGTGCTTTTCGTCTCATTAGTTACAAGCTCAACAATGAGTTTTAGATTTTTCCAAATGACATCCGTCTTTCATGCAGATAATACTTTTTGGCAATCACAAGATTTATTCATCCTTTACAATCATTGTGTACCCCCTAAGTTATTCTGTCATTTATTAAATTCACCATTAAAAACCACTCATTCATATTCCAACACAGTGGACTTTTAGTCAATCCAACAATTGAATTAAGTGAGACGTTGCAGGCGTTCTTGGTAGATAGGAATAATTTCAGGTAGCCAGTTATACGGTTACGTCTCCATATTTCTCTCATGGTTAACTGCTCCATCTCTGGAGCCATCACATTTGTCACAGGGCCAAAGAAACTTCTTTTTATTCATACACAGTTCTCAGAAGTTTATTTAAGGTTTAAATACAGTCCTGTAAAAAAAGTCATTGACCTCCATCCATCCATCCATTTTCCAACCCACTTAATCCTATTGGGTCACGGGGGGTCCGGAGCCTATCCCGGAAGCAACGGGCACGAGGCAGGGAACAACCCTGGACAGGGGGCCAGCCCATCGCAGGGCACACTCACACAAGTCATTGACCTCCTAAATTAATTATCTTTAAAAGTATTTGTCTGGGCAGTAGGTGTATATTAGCTCAGATTAAACACTCAACATTAGTGTGTAGAGATTCAACATTAGAATGTAGAAAAAGACACAGTAATGCAATATTACATAACAACAATTTCTTCTGTTGTCCAAAAAGTTAGGAATATCCTGTTGGATGGCTAGAAGATCACAGCTTTGGTTTGCAAACACCTGCCCAGCAATTCCACATATTTATTAAATTTCACCACCAGCGGACTCATTTGCCCAACAAGATGTGTTAGTAGTTCAGCAAACACCTGGATATATTGAATGGTAACTGCAAATACTGGGTTACATGCGGGTAGGTTCTGACAGACATAGTCATAAATATGAATTCAAGAACGGGTGCAGACTGCCGCCGTTCCCATCACCCTGCAGACATTTCTGACATCACCTTGCCTTATAGTTGGGCAGAGAGCCACGCAAGTGAGGAAAACCTGAGGGTCTGATTTGTTTCTTTGTTTATTTTGTACTGAACATAATTTGTTTTGCTTGTTTTTACTTGTTAGGTTTCTATATTATGCTTCAGTTAAGCAGTGCTTAAATTCGTATGCATTTGCAATTCGGAAATTTTGCTATAATTTTGAAATCAACTTCCTAACTTTCCAATACTGTAGGAGGTTTATAAGCCAACCGATTACTTCCTCTCCAAAATTTTCATGCGTGGCTTTTAGGCTGAAAAGTGTTTCTTCACCAGAAGCTGCGATGCTGCAGACACTTCCCGAGTTTCTGCTTTTCCCAGTCGCTATTTTGTCACCTTTCCGTCCTTCCTCTTCCCTGGAGCAGCCTTTGTAACCCAGGGAAGCTTCGAAATGGAGGATGGGAAATGTGAACAGCAGAAGCAAAGGAAAGCACAATTTCTTTCAGTGCCACGAGAAAGCAAGGATCAGAGGACTGGCATTGTTCCTAATTAGTGTCGTCTGAAGTATTTGTGTGCCTCTCGCTCTGAATAATCGCATTCAGCACTCGGCAGGAAATCTAAATAGATGTCTTTGAATGAGAACCACAACACTGTTCCCGCTTGGGCCCTAAGCCGCTAGCATCAAGACAACAGCATCCTTAATTAGTCATCTGGCCTAATGACGGCTGAACCTAAGGCCACATGCCAACTCCCATGTTCCCTGTGATTAATTCTCCGCTGCGTGTTGCCACAGTGACCGTCGGCCCAAGGCACTGCCCACACCTCAGTCCACTGCTCCCCGCCACAATGTCTCCCTGGGTCCAGAGACGCAGGAACCATTAAACCGCATCCTAGCAGCTCATTAAGGCAGCTTGAGCGCAACATAGGCTGAGTCTCTTCCCAGACCCACCTCACCTCAACCCTCTAGCCCCTATTTTTGCCCGAAAGGCAGTTTATTACAGTTGACTGTGATGCTATTACTTTGCTTGTAACATATGTTTTTTTTCTTTTGCTAATACGCCAATTTAGACAAGGACATCTGCTAAACAAATGTACATGTGAAAAAGGTTCAGAAGGAAACAGAATTAACAGAAAGATTATTTCTTATTTAAACATCGGCCTTTTTCACTCACCTTTTTTTTCTTCTTCTAAAGAATGACACAAATGTATTGCTGTATTATGTTGCCTATAGAAGATTATCAGTGTCTGTCTTTATTCCAGGGCTGTGCATTCCTGCTCCTGGAGATCTACCAGCCTGCAGAGCTGAAGTGCTGCTCTAATTTAACACAACTGCAACAGATAATCAGGCCCTTCAGTAGCATGTCATTATTAGAGCCAGCTATGTTAACATATATTAACAGGTATGTTAAATTAGGGCTGTGCCTAAGCTCTGCCAGGTCTCCAGGAGCAGGACTGAGCAGGCTTGCTTTATTCCCAATGTTCATTGTAGGGGTTGAGTTCATGTTCCCATTTCAGCCAGATTTCCCAGCAGACCTGTCAGCTTTAATACCCCAGTACTGGAGACAAACTTGTTTGAATAGCGAATATGACACATGCCTGAAATGAGAACTGACACAGAGGAAGTGCAGTTGTGGTGAGAGATCTAGGTTGACCCCCTTAATGGTGAGACACGGCCTGGGCTTGGCGGTATGACGGTGTTACGGTATGCCTCACTTTTCTGTTTTGAGGGATGCATTATAGTGCATGGTGTTAGTGGTGACTGGAGCCTCATTCAGTTAAAAAAAAAAGTGAAAGAATAACACGCATGCGTGGGTTAACGCGACAAACAGAATGCGGCGTGTATGCGCCATAAACCGCTGGAGTATGCGCGGCATATATGAAACTTAGTGTTTGTGCAGCTGCACATTGAGTAGTAACTGTAGTGTCAATAAATGAAAGGTGATCTTTGTATTTCATCAACAAGGAGTTGTCTCATAATTTCCCTGCTGTTTTGGATATCTCTGATTCTGGAGTCTGGAGCACACTCACATGCACACCTATGGGCATTTTGGCAGCTCCAATGGCAGCATGTTTTTGGACTGTGGGGGGAAACTGGAGTACCTGAAGGAAACCCCATGACGACACCGGGAGAACATGCAAACTCCATACACATGAAACCCTGGCAGAGACTCAAACCCTGGTTCCTGAGGTGGGAGGTGACAGTGCTGCCCACTAGGCTTGCCACGATAGACGGTATTGACGGTATTACCGGTTTTAAGACACAACACCGGTGACATCACTTTTCCACCGTGATACCGTCCCCACATTTGTTTTTTTTTTTTTTTTAAAGACTGCTGACTTGTCATTTTTGTAGCCTAATGTCATTTTGGAAGTTTTTCTTTTATATTCGTTTCTTGTTCATTCGTTTAATCTTTATTTATTTTTCTTTCTATAACGTTTTAAAAACGTTCTAACATAGGCTACGTAATAAACGTTCTATGGTTGTTATTTGTTTGGTTCCAACTTCCACAGTTTTTTCAGCCTGTGGCATTGTTGTGTTTTTTGTAGTGTTATGTTAATAAAAGTTCTCTATCAGTGATTTTTTTTTTGTAGTTTCGTTGTCGTCCATTCAAACAATTGACGCCGAATTGCCAATTCCCGCAAAACTAAAAGTGAAAGTATAATACGCACGCATTTATAAGATATTTAAAAGCAGGAAAAAAAGAGGAAAAGACGAAACCCCCACCCCCAGGGGTGATACCGGTATTACCGGTGTTGTCACATTCCCATTAACCGGTGAGGAAATTTCCTCATCGTCACAACCCTACTGCCCACTGCACCACCCCAGTCATCCTTTATTTTATTATAATTTTTTTGTTAAATATCGTCATATATCGCCTACCAGGGAAAAATGTCTAGAAGGCATGATGGTATGAAAATATAGATACCGCCTACGACTAAACACAACTGTCCTGATGCGAAGTACATTTATTATTTGTAATTTTCAATCACAATTTTAAAGATTACTAGTGTTTCTTTCTATAGTTCTTAGAGACTTCTATGAAGTGTGTGCGTGTCTGTGTGCATATGCGTTTGTCTGTGTGTGCATGCGTGCACATGTGTGTGTGTGTGTGTGTGTGTAGGTTGTCCCCTAGCTGTAGTTCCAGGCTCCTCTTTGACCCATACCAAGATAAATGGTTAGAAGATGAATGGATGGATGGATGGATGGATGCATTTATTGTAGGTTTGTTGTTATCAGGTTTTAATAATCATGCAAAAATATGTAACTTCTCTTCATTCTTAGATAAATCATCTAAATATCGTAGCAGTGAAACTGACTTGCCTGTTGTTTTAAAATACACAGCAGTAAAATATCACTTTGAAGTAGAAAAGAAAATTGCAGGTATTTCTGTGGTTGAGTGGCGTTTTGTCTGTGATGAAACGTGCCTTGTACCAGATGGGCTCAGGGTCATAGTGACCTTCGCAGAAAGGTTGATTACTGATGTGTTTATGCTGCATCTGACAAACGCCTAACATGTAAATCTGACACTGGTGCAAATCACATTCAGCCCTGAGTCCTTCAAATTAACCCTCATTCGATTGCATAGCTGTAGGTGCAGGCTAAAGTGTACAACAGGTCAATGAAAATATCACACTTGTCTGCAGCAGACTGGAAATTGTTTTCTTGTTTTGTTGTGTCTCAGACTTACAGATTATGTCCTCTGGGCAGCAGGTATCATGGTGGTTAAGTGATTGAGGGCGCAGACGTATAACCTTAAGTCTGCTGTTTCAAGTCCTAGAAGAGATCTCACTCGTGTACCCTTGAGCAGAATTGCTGCAGTAAGTATCTATTTGTATGAATGGAATCAATTTCAGTCACTTTATATACAAGTGATAGATAAGAAAGTGAGTGATAATGTTGGGGTGTTTCTGAAAGGTGAGGCTGGCGTGTCAGAGGGAGGGGGGTTAGGAGGGTGGTGTTGTATTTCACAAAGGCACCTGACAGCCTGTGGCGGTCATTTTCAGACTGTGGATGTTAGGGATGAAGGCTGCGCACTCAGCTGCAGCTGTTATGGATTTGGTGACTCTGCAACTCAATGGGTCAGGAGTCATTATGACTCAGTCGATAACTGCATCTCTGAATGCATTTAGCTGCCATGGGCACGCACACACACACATATATAAACACACACACATAAAAACACACACGCACACACTCTCACACACACACATTTAAGCACATACACACACACATATAAACACGCACACATAAAAACACACTCACACACACACACACACACACATATAAGCACATACACACACACACGCACACAAAATCATAGACTATAGGTAATTTAGAGATGCCATTTAGCCTGAATGCATGCTTTTGGTCTGCCACTGGAAATCAGAGTTTCCAAAGGTGATCTGAGTGACACAGAAAACATCGGAAATCCTCACAAACTCCCTATGTTTCCATGAGTCTTCTCCTGCATTCCGAAAACCAAGCCATTTGGTGAACTGGTGAATCAGAATTGCCAACAACGTGTAAGTGCTTGCATTATGACGTACGGGGACCCTCCCGGGCAGGTCCCCTGCCTCATGTCCTGTGCTTCTGTGGAATAGATTTCGGACGTCCTGCAACCCTGTGATATATAAAATCTTTTGGATAGAAATATGTTATGCACATCGAACTTGTACTGTTGAAATAATGCTGCAAGGTCCCGTGTTCATGAGTCCATCAGATGGAAAACACCACACAGGCAAACTTATATTTGCTCTTCTGCAAGAGCAGGCAGTACAGAAATAGTTTTTGCAAAGAGCAACATGTTATCTTTAAACTATAGAGGTGACACAACTGAATCCAACCAAAACACATTATAAATGTTCAAAAAATCTGTGTAGGAAACAACATTGTCTGCCTGAGTATTCTCTCAAATTGATGTTCCCAAATGGAAGAGAATGATCTGGAGAAACATATTTGTTGTCCATAAAGATAATTAGTGCATGTGGGACCATTGCTGTCGACCATCTCAGTGCAGACTTCTTCCTGTCTGTTAAGCTACTTGCCTCAGTCACTTTGTACAAAATAAAAGCATTTTCATAGTGCCACACAGCCAGAAGCAGAGAGGGCGCTGAACTGACAGCCCCCTGATGGGATTGGCATAGCCATGGAAAAACAGCGGGTATCTAAAAGCCCCTGCATGTGATGATTTTGCTCGCTGAGTGGAGTGGGTTGCATCATGTTTTGGAAGCTGTTTTTCTACATGTCAGTTTTTGAGCTCTTCGTGTTGCTAAAGACTGGTCAATTAGCGATCTGACAGGGTTTCATGAAATTAACTTACAGAAAGATTATAAAACCACTTTCTACATGGATATTTTTGTGTGTGAGGAAGATAAATCAACTCATGCAGTGATTGTGCGATTACTGTGAGTATTTTTACATCAATGCTTTGGCTACATTAAATTAATAATGGTCATGTGATTGCTGTCAGTGTCTTGACACTACAGGTCAAACATATTTGCACACCACAGGTTTTTTAGCACTTTTCCATCTATAAACTGCTGATTTTTATTTTTTTTTAAGCATAGTGAACAACTATAAATGAAAATATAAATTAAATAAAACAAGTTTCCTTTATAACACGGAAAGAGTATGTAACAGTGTATCCCAGACATTCTACTAACTTGGTGTGTGGTGAACATATTGTACATTTATTTGTTAGCAAAGAATATTGAGTGTCTAGAAAGACGTTAAAGTCTCGTTTAATTTTCCCATTTCAGCCAGTGTATTTTTACACTATTGTATTATTTATTCTGATGTATTTTATTTTATGAACTGTTAATGTTATTTATTTAATTATTGGGTGTACAGTATATCACAGCATATCACTTTGTTCTCAGAGGGTCGCGATCCCTTCTGAGCAGAGTAAAGTGACAGGGACCCGTAAACGCAGATGTGCTGTACATGTGTCTTTTTAACAATTATTATTCAGAATAAATCCTCCAGTCGGCAGAAGGAGACAGTCATCTTGTGGTCCCTAAACACATAACCCAGAAAATATTTAGCCAGTGTCAAATCAGTGTGTGGGACACTTCGGCTACATGTGCAGAAACTTTTGATTGGTAGTGACCATTATGGCTCTAACCAGGTTAAATTAACAACGGTCACGTGATTACTGTTAGTGTCTTTCCATAATGGCTTTAACCAGATTATTATGATAACTGCTGCTTCTTTTCTTACTTCACTGTCACATCACTTTGTTTTGAGGAAGTCAACAGCGAAACATAAAAATAAAACAGGAGCATTCATCAAATCGCGAAGGTCAAGGCAGCTAACGAGACAATATCACAGCAGAGCAATTCAGTAAGCTGTTCAGGTCAGGAACAAAGGGATGTCGGCACTCATTCTAAATGACGGTATCAGCAAATTTACTAAAGCTGAGAAATCAAAAATAATAGCGCATCTCTTGTCATCATTAGTGCGACACATTAATAAATGATGCTGATCAGGATGCAGTACAGGGTTAGGAGCATTTGCTCCCATCCCCGTTATGGTTGCGTGTGGAGTTCACATGCTCTCCCTGTGATTGCATGTTTCCCATGTCAGCATATTGCATGTGTACAGCGACAAATGAACTGGTGACTTGCCCATTACGTGTGTGACCGGCAGTATGTAGAGGGATGGCGGATGGGTCGATGGTACGTATATACTGTAATACAATGATGCTAAATATATAATTCAGAAGCCAGATGAGCAATAAGGAGGGGTGTGTGTGTGTGTGTGGGTTTGCATAGATCACATTTGAGGACCAAATTGTCCCCAAAGTGTAGTAAAACCTGAAAT
>JAODKF010000045.1:8782454-8795123 GCA_026779585.1 Mormyrus proboscirostris | reverse complement strand
TGTTCTTCCCACACCGCTCATGCAGCTGTTCTTCCCACACCGCTCATGCAGCTGTTCTTCCCACACCGCTCATGCAGATGTTCTTCCCACACCACTCATACAGCTGATTTCCTCACAACCATCTTGCCCTTGCTTCTATTAAATCAATGAAATCTCAGCCTAGAAGAATCTAAGTTTGCTCCTTGACAATTTCATGTTTGTTATATGTGATCTAACTGAGTTGTACATCTTTGTACAAAAGTGTATATTATAAAGGTAAACACATAAAAACTACAGTACAAAGTCCTTTTGCCGTCTTCTACATGTATCCCTGTGCGGTCAAGCCACACCTGCCTCGCCTGAATACCACAGACACATGTAACACATCTGCTGATTAATCTCAGGGAGATGATTTTTATAGTCTATGGAGCTTCTGTCATTTTGTTGTTTTGTTTTTTAACTACTGAAATGCCAATATTATCTTGGAATCTCGCGTACTTGACCTGTTTTCTGACCCTAGCTTATGGCATATTGATTTTGGGGTTCGATTTTGATAAATACTAATATCTCTGTCCCTGTTAAGTATCTGTTCTGTGCTGCTTCATCGGGCATGTTCTACTTTTCCATGGTTTTGCTCAGCTGGTTACAAGAGTGTGGCTGTTGATTCATATTAATGTGAACTAAGTTGGTGTCATTAAACAGGGGAAGTGTTGGCATGGCTGCTAATTAGTGCTTGTTGCAGACAAACACAGATAATTAGGAAAAGTTTGGTTGGGTTGCAATAGATCTGATACACCTGATATATTTTATTTAGAAGGCATGGGCCATCTATTCAGGAGCTAAAACATTGCATAAACCTTCCTGATTATTATATATTATAGTTGTCGCTATTATAACAATGGATTCAAGTAAAATGCAATCTTTTGAAACGACACCTAGCAGTGACACCTGGTGGCCAATTGGTGCTCAATACAGTCACTAATAATGGTAACAAACGTTAGTGGTATAGAAATTTTGATATGTTCTAAAATTGTGATTCTACCCGAAAATGAATTTTAAACCTTCACGCTTTAATGGTTTGCTAAAATGGTCTAATAGTAACCTTAATGGACTTAAAAATCTTTTGCAGACAGCAGCAAGGTACATACAGTAAAGTGCAGACAAATAAACAAATAGTTTTAAAGACATACTGTAAGCAAGTAAACACAGTGCAGAACATTTTAAAGCAAATTTACACAGTGTACAAACAGAAAAAAAAAAACTTTGTCAGTTTTTGTATTCAGGAGGTAGGTCCACCAGGCTATGTTGTTCTGTCAAGATGTCAGGATTCTTTGACTGGAGCAGCACATTTTACATGACTTATATTACTACAATACACCAGATGTTGCTGGTCAACTAAGAATTTTACTTTACTTTTCCTCAACAAGTTCAAAGTGATCCCATACAGCAGACTTAAGTCATTTTCCAGCTCCATGCATGTTATAAATGTTGTACTGACATAGGACAAAGAGGTTAGACCCAAGAGCAGACTGTATTCTACAAACCCAGAGCTCTAATCCAAAACCAAGGTCAATGTTTGGGCAGAGGTTCAAAGGGGAGCTGGCTGGCAACTATAACTGAGACATGTTCTCAGTGAAAAACAAACTGGATACAGAAAATAAAATGATTACAGTAATAACACAGCTCCATACGAAACACTCTGGAGACGGATGTGAGGTTAGGCAAAGTGTTGAGGTTTTCACAGGTTTTATATAAGGCACATCAGGTTTCATGGAGGTTATGTCCAGTAGCACACGATCTGAAACAGGAACAAGAAATATGTTTGTACTGTATCATTCATTCATTAATTGAATAATTCATTCATTTGTTTGTTTATCTAGTGACACATATTCGGATCCCAGATCATTGCCCTTCATTTTTTTTTTTTATTTTTTTATACTGAACCTAGGAAAAATGTTTCAAAACACGAGTTTGACATCACTGGTTATCTTAAATTTTAATTATTAGCTTAATTGCTACTTAGTTCATTAAATCCACTGGCACTCACTGTATGAACATCTTGCAGAGACTTTCAGCCATGAAAAGACCAATAATCTGCAAGCAAATAAATCTGTAGAGTTTTTATGGCCTAAGTTTTTTGTTTTTTTTTCTCCTCACCTTTTCCTTCAACTCTACTGTGTCGGGAGACATGATGGGCCTGGTCTTCCGGTGTCATAACGATACACTATTGACATGTTCTGCAGTATGAAGACAGAAAATAGGGCATGCACTCAATTATATAGTGCCCAGGCAATATTCTATATTCAAATTGAAAGAGGAAAGTTTGAGAAATGGAAACATTCAAGCATCTGTACTGCCCTGAATACTTTCTCATCTGAATTTAAAAGGACTTCCATTTTAGAACAGTTACCACTCAACTTTAAGTAAAATTGAAGACTGTGTAAACAAGAGTATGTTTTTGTATTAAGATCTGTTGGAAAACCCCAGTTTCAAGTGAAGCTTGAAGTGTGACTGTTAGATGTCATAGACCACAAGGACAAAGTTGTATGTACTCAGTTTTTTCATACCACCTCAAAACCATACAGATCTCTCACACAGAAATGTTCTTTAGCAGCAGGTGTGTTTATAGGCTGATTCAGTAAAATAGTGCTGTTAAATCTTTAATTGAATTACCATTAAAGTGCAATTGCATTATTTACTGCGGTAACACTTTTTAGTAAAAATAACACTACATGGCCCACTGCTAAGTTGCTACACTGAACTTTCTGCGCTGCTGAGTAAAGTCACTCCAGTGCACAGTGCAGTGTGTGCCGAGCATATAAGAAATGACCAACACGCACACAGAGAGCATGATATTCTGTAACCCTCCATTAATCCAACGCAGCATCTATTAAAGATTTACAACAACGCTCCTTCCCAACCGGCCTGAGCTCATTCACATTCGTTGGAGGATGTGCTCTGTGTTAGCTGTTCTTATTCTGTATGAATGTTGGCTCTTCCTCTGGGTCATTATTCGCACCTTTGTGCTGGAAGGAAATAGAAAAAAAACAATTCCTTCGGGTGAACCTCAGAAGTGTTGGAGATGTTTTGGACATATGGTTAAGTTCTTTGGGAGTTCTTTACAGCAGTGTTTCCCAGTGTTTCCCAACCCAGTACTTGGGCACCTGCAGCGGTCCATGTTTTTGCTCCCTCCCAGATCCCTGCCAGGCAGTCTACATTTTTGCAAAAACGTGGATGGTCTGCAGGTCCCTGAGGATGGGATTGGGAGACACTGAGATACCAAAACATAGATATACAGGCGTGTTGTATGTGGAACGGGAGCATGACTTTGTGCTTTAGCAGGAATCAGAGGGTACTTAGCTTGCAGGGTTATGAGTGAGTGGAAGCTGTCATACCCAGGAGGAGGGGGATGGATATTCTGGCAGATTCAGGGGGGGCAGCACAGGGGGGCCTGAATACATAACATTATATGTAAAATTGGGTTGGGGGGGACAAGGTGACTTTTTGTTAGGGGGGCTTAGCAGTGTGGCTGCAGATGAGCTGTGGATTTTTCCCTCTTCAGAGACCTCTATCCTGCCCTTGGCTAATCCAAGTATACAAACCGAATAAAAGACATATAAAAAATGTCTGACTAAGAAAAGCTGAACTTTCGCATTCATATTGTCACATTCAGCTCCGCCCTGCATGTCTGCTCCCTGCGTTCCCCTCGGCCGCGGCTCCAAACCAGCCATGCCTGAAGCTTGATAGTCTTACCTCTTGTTCCTGCCCGCTTGTTAACCAGCCACAGCTGCCTTGCGTTTGCTCCTTTGTTAGTCCTGTATATTAGCATCTCTTAGTCTTCTGCTCCCTGTTCAGTCATTGTTAATTGTCACTCGTACTATGCGCTCTAACAAACATCCCTACATAAAATCTTTTTGAATACATCCTGCACTTGGGTCGTGCGTGGTTTAAACAACGTGACACACATGGATAAAAATATTCATATATTGTCATTTTCATTCGACACCATATAAAAGTATGTTAACAAAATTTATTAGTGACTAAATTAAAAATCAAATTATGCAAATTTCCCTTGGAGCTGTGAAATGTTGTTCACAGACTAAAATCAACAAGCATGTGTCATGACTTGTGGGATAAAGGGGTTATTGAACTCAAAGAACAAAGTCTAGAAATAAATAGGATCAAGGGAGATCGAATATGGGAAGAGGGGAACAAGGAAGGGCATAGACAACAAGAGGGTTCGATATCAGTGACTGGACTGGGGAACACAGGACTGGGAAGCACGTATATATGGGACTAACAAGGGAACTAACGAGAGGCAGCTGGGCATGATTTCCACCCTAGGGTTAGGAATGAGGTGCAAGAGGAGGTAGGCATGGCTTGCTAGGGCCATGACAGGGAGGAGAGGTAGGTATATGACAGAATGCCGTTTTACTGTAAGATTTCCCAGGTAAAAGTCAAATGCAATACAAAACAAGAAAACCAATAGTAAATACAATAATTTAAATACAAAATCAAAATAAGTTTCAGACTGGCAGGCATGACTTTGTCTTAACAAGAAGAAACAAACTTGCCATTTTTATTGCTGGAAGTGTGTGGAAGATTAAATGAGCCAACCCGCTAGTGCCTGGCTCCTGGGATATTTGATCTGATTGGCTGATGAGCTCATTGAGGTACAGCTGGGGGGGTTCCGACAGCTTGTGGTACAGTCTGGTAGTGTGGCTCACTGTTCAGCCTGCTGTTTCTTCTTCTTTAACTCTTTCCATTGTGCCGAGCTATACAAAACTTATTTTGTTTGAAAGAAGATACCCATCTGTGTCACAAACGACAATTCTCTAGGCTTAAGGTGAAGGTATCTATAATGCATTATATATGAGTGCTTTATATAAAGTGTTACCAAATGTTTTTTTCCATGTTTAAATAATACTGGAACAGTGAAAACTGTCTCCTTATACAGTAATGCTGATACTGATTGAACTGATAAGCAAGACATACTGTACAGTAAAATACCATAAAACTGATATGTATAAAGAGTCAAGCAATATTAGAACTATAAACTTAAAGAAAGAAACAGTAGAGGTTAGCTGAGCTGAATCTGTTTAGCCTCAAACAAAGGAGATGAAGGGGGGACATGATGCAGGTATAAAAGACTCCAACAGGTCTGGATGCTGTTCTGCCAAATGGGTATTTCAATATTAGCCTAAATACTAGAACTCGTGGTCAAAGCAGAAATTAGCGGGAGAATTTGAGGAAGCACTTCTTTACACAGCATGTAGTTAGAGTATGGAATAGCCTTTCTGCTATTGTAGCGGAAGCTAAAACCCTGGGTTCCTTTAAATCAGGCCGAATGGCCTCCTCTCGTTTGTAAATTTCTTATGTTCTTATGTACCTCTAGGAGATTTTTTTCCCCAAGAATACCTCATACTTTACAGCCTCGATACATCTGACACACACCCCTGTTCAGTCCAAGTGTTTAAAACGTGAGCAGTGCCCTGTGGCACTGAGACTTTCTCAGCAACTCACTTTCAGTTTAATTATTTGGATGGGATGGGATGGGATTGATTTTTTGAGACCAGAGAGCTATTCATTTTCCACCCAAATTTCCAGCCAATTTAAAAAAATAATCGCATAAGAAATAATTTCACCCTGGCTACCCTAAGGATATTTAGAGTTCTTATGAGAAATTCCAATAATTTAAAAACCGGGTTGGGGAGGGGATTATGGCCAATCCCGTGATGTGCTTCAGTCCAGACTGTTTGGGAGGGGGGCAGGTTACAGATATCAGTGTCAGTGAGACTTAAGTGAATCTGATTTTTGAACAAAGTCTGTTTTCTGCAGATAGACATGACGTTAAACACATTACCTGCTGTGTGACCCAGGTGGATATTGGGCACCAAGCTTGACCAAGTCATGTCAAAACACTACTTCTTTCCCCTTGGCAAAAGTAGATTGTTTCTCCAAGTGTGTTGAAATGTTTAAACGTTTAACGGAAAAGGCTTTCATGTGAAAAAGCATGAACATGAAGGTAAAACGCAATCGCAACTCAATAGTCAATCTCACTACTCTTGATACACTTGAAGGAAATCATTTCATAGACTAACCACTACTATACGATACATCCTACTACCCAAAGACATGCCTGACTTTGTCCTTCCGACATTCAAAGCCCCAAATGTTGCTATAAGACAAAAAGAAAGGCAAACATGGTTTTTATTCCTATTCTCGGGGTCCCTCACTATGGTGTCGACAGATCCCTCCAGCTTTTATGCTGAAAACAATCACCAGCATCATTACACAAAAGCATGCCAAAGAGTCCGCAAATTCAATGGGTAAAAACGGTTTAAATTATCAAATACATTCATGACAAACAGTCTTATACACATGGCATTTCCTATCAGCGATGTTCACAAACATTGGTTATGATAATGTGTGAATAATTTCCTATTACGTGAAAGGCTTTTGTTCATATGAAAGGTCACTCTATCTTGAGAGCTATAAACACTTAATAGAAAGACTCCACAGTGGAGTTGTAGTACCTCTTGATACATTTGATGAATTTTAATCAGTCTCATATTGGGTTCTGCCGGTCTAGGTTGATGTTTCACAGAACCAGATACAGTGATATTAGATGACAGGAACACTGCTTGGTTCAGTTTGTGATCCCAGCAGGATTTACCCAGCTATTTGGTGTTGATAGGCAGAATTCATAGACTGTGTTCACTGTACCTTGCTCCATGCTTCACTGTACCCTGCTCCATGCTTCACTGTACCCTTCTCCATGCTTCACTATACTCTGCTCTATGCTTCACTGTACCCTGCTCCATGCTTCACTGTACCCTGCTCCATGCTTCACTATACTCTGCTCTATGCTTCACTGTACCCTGCTCTATGCTTCACTGCATCCTGCTCCGTGCTTCACTATACTCTGCTCTATGCTTCACTGTACTTACTCTGCTCTATGCTTCACTGTCCTGCACTGTACAACTTGCCATAATAACACTCCCTCAGGTTTCTGTTGTTTTCATCGCCATAAACCTCAGGAGGGTTCGGGTGTTCGTAACTGTAGTTGTCTGGCTTCTGAAAAACAAAATGCATGAGGAGGGTTGTTCTGTCCTTGGTGAAGTGAAAGGCATCAACCCGGTGGGGGTGATAGGACTACTGAAAAGATACAGTGCAAACATGAAAACTAATGAAGTAAACAAAGTATAAGAATGGTAAAAATTTATACAAGACTGCAACATAGAAAGGACTCTATGTCACAGACACTAATAATCACAAAACCCTCTAATAAAGAATCCCTCGCACACATGTATTGCTTTTTTATGTAGTCCATCAGAGGGCTAAACACATCAGCAGATACAGTCCCAGTCAAACTTTTGAACACACCTACCCATACAACAGTCTGTCTGTACTATTCTCTACACTGTACAGTATATATATACTGATCACTCATTGGCTGCTTCTCCTTCACTCTCTAGTCAAACTCCTCCAAAACTATCTCTCCTAGGTGCAGGTCAGGTGGCCAGGTCGGTGTGATTCAACACGATCACTCTCCTTTGTAGGTGGCTTGGCATGTCCACACTTTTGACTGGTACTGCATGTAAAGAGAAATTAGTCGCATATGTGCTGAAAAGTGGGCATACAAGCCTTAACATTGATGAGGACGGGAGACCTCCTTTGTACTTTGATTACTTTGAGTTTCGTCAGTGAAGCGTTACATTAAGCACTAAGTGGCCATTTAGGGTAATGCTGAAATTAATGAAGCCGGAATTTGTTTCGAAGCTCAGAAAAACAGGACCATGGAGCTCGGAGGCCCCTGCAGATAGACAGCTACTCATAATTCAATGCTTTTAAAATCCAATTATTTCTTAACAGTGCAATTTGCAGAACTCAAGACCCTGAACAATGCTGTTTAATGGACTTTCTACCTGCTGGAAAGGAGGTTACATAAACCGCAGTTCAAGTAACGTATCTCTCTCAAATCTATCAGTGAAGTTAACATTGGTTTACATTGTTTAATACCTGACATATGTAGCACAAATGAGAACGTCACTTATTTCTTTATATGCCTCTTCAAACCATTAAGCATGATGTACCACATCTCATGTAAGTTTTACTTTGAAGACAAGTTCAATGAGTCGAGAATTATGCAGGTTATCAAACAGATGTATGATATGTAAATCCCAGATTTAAAAGCAAATTAATTCTATTTAATTGCATTTATTTTTGCATATAGCACCCTTGCCTCAAGTTTCCCAAAATGACTTTATAAATATTGAGCAACAGAACTGCTGAGGTACTCAACATCTGTTAAATTTATACAATATTGAAGTCTAAATATTGGGGGGAAAGCCAGAAAAAAGAATATCCCCATGATAGTTTAGTTATATTAAAAACAAACAACTGAAGGTTCAAGGTCAATTGGTTGCCCGAACCCATATGTGTACTAACTTCGGGATCAACCCTGGTTTGGCATCGACTGTTTCATAAAGATGGAGCTCTATAGCTAAAATTTTCACAGTTATTTATTTGTTTCAAGAATTGCAAGGAGACCTACATCCTACAATTAAAGAGAAGAGAAGAAACACTTCATCTAGCGTAATATGACTGTTTTCTGCTTCCAGTTGAAATTCTTGCTGCGGTGTTTTCAATTTATTTCAGGTCAGAGTGCTTGTGATTCCTGCTTGGGTGAAACAGGGCACTGTATTTCACTAATCTGCCGTAAACAAATGCCGGTGTCATTTTATGTATCATTAAAAAGAAAATTAAAATCTGTTTTTTAATGTCTCTAAGCTGTACAAAGCAAGTCTTGAATAAATAGTTCACATGATTCTTAAAAGACAGATCTATGTCAGAAATTATACCTTAAGTGTTCAGCTGATTCACCATAGCCAAGTTTAAGCCCTTAAGTTAATAAGACATTGTTTCCCACGTTGTTACCTGCATTTAACAAAGGCAGTTCCTTCAGTGTCTAGAGACTTATAATTACTTGCCATTTTCTTACTTAATTAACTTTGCTGAGAACAGTACAGGACGTTATTAGTTCTGACTGAAAGGTACATTTGTGTGTCTTTAGCATATGAATGAAAATTAATTTTTTGCTTCCCTTTTTATCTCCCCAACCAGCAGCGTACAGAGAGTGAACATTACTGGTCCCTGCGTCAAATCCCACGCGACTCCTTATTTAACTAGCAACAAAAGTGAATGTTATTATGGTTATGAGATTTCAGAACATAATGACTATAATTCTTTAATTAAAGGAAAATCCACCTAAGTGCTGGTCCATATAGACCAGCATGGGCCTCAAATCTAGGTAACTGAAAGCAACGGCCTTTAGTGTCAGAAGCAGCTCTGATACCCAGGAGCTCGGGCGATGCTGCACTATGCATGAGCTAAGAGAATTACCTCTCTGGGTAAAACAGTTGTCGTGGTATGGGCTGCATTAAAAGTGCATTATGGGTATTTGTGTAGGCAGGGGAACACCATGAATGTCAGTGCAGATAAGCCTAACTGCAAGGATCTGGACTACAGGAGGAGAGCAGGCTTTCTGACAGAGATATGTACAACATGAGGAGGGCATGCAAACTGCCCAGCCAGAGAACTGGTGTGGTAAACCCACAGCCCCAGAGGGGTGAGGTGCTGGTGCTCTGCAGTGAGTCACCACGTTGCCATGAAGATTTATTTAATATCACTGGGATCTAAGGGAATCTGTTATCAAAACTATTTTTAGATCAAATTTATCATATTGGTGACATTATTTTGTATTGTATGACTACTACAAATGAAGCTGACATAGAATGATTACTATCGAAGTGTCTTTTCGTAAAAGTCTCCTCCATAGGCAAATACAGAGGGTAGTAACTGAAGTTAAAAGGTGATCAAGCTGATTTACTGTAGACAATCAATATCAACTCCACAGAGGAAAGCACAATTTATTATTATTATATTTATATTATATTTGGACACTTTTGCATAAAGAGATGTATAAGCGAGGCAGTACATTACAAGGATGCAGCTCTCAAGGAGTCAAGTAGGCATAAGTGCTCCCACGGTCCGTTTCCAATAAAAGCCCAGATGCAAGCAGCATTACAACAAGAGGAAAATGGCATATTTAAAATGTAGCAAGAACCTAATACGACAACTAATCCAATCAAAAGACGATGTGAAACGCACTTCAAGGAGAATGACAGATCAGCTAAGAGAAGTGGTCTGGACATCGGAATGTATACTGAAATCACCCAGTATTATAACTGATTAAATTACTACTATGGCAGAATTAAGTTATACATCAGGACAGCTAGACAAATTAGAGGTGGACAATTCAAATGTCATATTAAATACAACGCGACAGAAATTCTTAAATTCTGCCTTTACTGTAACTGTAGGAGAAACAAAGCTGATTTGGTCCATGATACACAGGTATTACAAACCTTCAATAGAGTCTCTTGTCTTAAACTGATAGATACCATGCCATTCTTGAAAGCCTCACCCAATGGACTTCACATATTTTTTTTTCTTTTACAGAAGCCATCTTTACTGGAAATTTCATAATTTCATAATGGGTAATGTCATAGACATTAGGATGGAGGCCGTTCTTTGTATAAAAAGCATAAAGTTCCAGAAAGCATCCCAATTGTTATCAATGGCTACACTTTTTGGATGTACACCAGGTTTGTATCAAAGCATTCTGGTCAACAATATTGTTTTACCTTAGCACTGGTATGGGAATAGACATGATAATGTAATGGTTTGTTTGAGCTATTAAATACATTGGCATGAAGCTCATTTTTAGTGCTTAAGATCGATGGGATCTAATGCCAGTATCTCCAGTGATGCATGTGAAGACATGGTGGTTGCTAGATTTCAGACACATCAGGAACACCATGCACATCCCCGGCCAAATGTAGTATGAACACAAGCTGCCACACATTTCTGCAGCCTGAATGCACATGCGAAAAAGTGAAATATCAACTGGCCTTAAACAGTAATTCGTTGGGAGTTCCTATGGAAGCAGAGAATTTACAATTATCTTTAAAATGCCGTTATCTCGAGATAACAAAGCTTGTTTTGTAGAGATAACAATAATTTTCTCTTAATAATTACATATTGTGACGCTGCAGGGCAGTCATGCCATACACAGTGCAGCTCATATTATTACTGTAACTGTTACTTAATGTGTGCATCCCAGTATTTAATGTTGAAATTAAGTGTTGTACCCGTGTAGTGTTTTACCGTGACGTGCATGCCATTTCCTGTCTCTAACTTGCACCATGGTCCCTGAAAATGATATGACATCAATGTACACAACATGTGTGGATGATCTGATAATAAAAATACTGAAATTTCATATCAACAGACCTTCAAACTCAACATTCAGATCTAAACAAACTGTCTGAATCCTTGAAGGTTTATTCCACTCACTGAAACATGCTGCATGCTTGACACTAACATCTACACAATGGCATACAGAGCGATCCTTAGATATCAATGTAAACTCTATATAAGCTGCAAGTCCTTTTAAAACACATAGCTTACGCTGCCATGCTGCTAAATTATCTCGTTATCACGAGAAAATTAGTTTTGTTATCTCAAGATAACAAGATTAATTATCTTGTTATCTTGAGATAATGGCAATAAAAAAAAATTGTTCTTGGCTTCCGTATGTTTGGATCGCTTTAGTGAATAGATCTGTAAATGTATAAAATGTAGTATGATATCTCAATAAAGATGGCAAACTGACACATATATGAAGATGCATGCAGCTGAGAACATTAAAATTATATATATATATATATATATATATATATAAAAACTTTTCTGTGTGTTTTAATATTTATGCCCTTTGAAGGACCGCCAAACCGGGGTGATTAATAAGCTGTGGATTAGGGAATTTTAAAGCCTACTCAGGACTGGTTGGTTAAAAATAAACCAAATAAGCCAACTTGCTCATAGTGTAAGCTAAAAAACTGCAGACTTAATTGTGTACTGAAACATGAACAATGAATAGAAGTTAAATGTATACACCATGATATCATGATTTATATAAATACACCATCGTAATGAAATCTAAATCAACTGTGTTGTGTAAGTGCATTGGTGTTTCTGCATGATTGTAGTACAGTCTGGACTATTGGTGTTTATGTTATATTAAATGCTATATTGCAAATTATATTTCAAATGACAGGCAAGTAAGTATAAGTAGCTATTAATTTATATTCCACCACCAGGTGACTTGTCTGTGTGTGTGTCTGTGTTTGTGCTCTAAAGTCATGCATGAATCAAAATAAGTCTTTAATGAGGACCCAGGAACAAAAATAACTAACTTGATCTGAAAGGTCGAACATAAAATACACTTTTTGTATTTTATACGAAATAGCAGTAATGTGGCATATTGAATTGTACTACTTACTGAATTATTTTCCACATTGATCCACATAAAAGTGTAATTAAAACAGTTTTGTAGCAGTGTTTTACTAAACACAGTGCTGTAAATGCCAAGGGGACATGATACTTTATTTTCAGAGGTATATTCCTTCTCATATGACCAGCTGCTCTGAAATGTTCAGTGTGTGCAGTTGGAGCCCACATTTCAAATCAAATCAAATCAAATCAGTTTTATTGTCACATCACAATACTGGTACAATGGTACAGTACATGTGAGTGAAATTCTTGTGTGCGAGCTTCACAAGC
>JAODKF010000045.1:8769405-8782354 GCA_026779585.1 Mormyrus proboscirostris | reverse complement strand
AGAAATAGTAAATGTGCAATGAATGGTATATGTACAAAATAAGAGTGAATGAACATTAAATATGTGAATACCCATATATATATATATACACATGTACATGCACATGCGCGCATACAGTACGTATGCATACATGTGTGCATATCTACATCTACATATCTACATGCACATACACATACATATACACACGCATACACATATATACATACAAATATATGTATGTTATTTGTTATGTCAAAGGCAAAGACCAAAAGTCAAGACTGGGTGCAAATGAAAGAGACAGTTACAGTAAGACCTAGACAGAAAGAAGGAATCCTCTTTGACACCACTTACCGTTTATAATTTCAGAGTGCCTATTTGCACACATCTGCCCATCTATTCAGCTACAGTACTTACACCTGGCCTCCTCAGTCCCCCCCCCCCCCCCAAATTTGGTGACCAAACACTTGGGACTCCCCACTATCAATGTGCCAGAAAAAGTTACCAATTGGTTCTATGGGCTGCTATAGACCCCCATGGTAGAAAGTATATTAATAATAGTGAAAAATTCTGACAATTACAATAGGTGCTTGGCCCATAATAATAATAATAATTTATTATTATTTTTTTTTTTATTATTATGTTGTTATTATTATGTAGCGATAATATTGGCTACTGACAACTGGGTGCAAATAGCATCTACCTCATCATTTTTGTGTGATTCTAGAGACAGAGTATATCTTCTTCTTTAACATAGTAATTTGGCATTTATTATGTTATTTGTTATGATCCATAAGCAACTGAAGTGTAGAAGAGTTTTGTCAGACATGCAACTGATTACCAGTCTGCCAATGTCAATGCTCATTCTAGATGGATCTTGAATTAGTCAAACTAATGCCCATTTTCTAAACATGCTAACTTAATCAATAATTTGCCTTGGCCACACCAATGGCCAAGACGTAGACAAGTCTGACTGCAAACACCAGCGAGTCCAAGACAACAGTTAACTGTCCCGAACCCGGACTTGAGTCCTACTGCCCTATGTACAGTGTACATGTTGACCTGTCTATAAGTTTATAGCTGTTAAGTAATAAAATGATAATAGTGAGAACTCGGGGGAACAAACACTACATTTTTCATTTGACTTGAACAGGGGGAATGACCCTTAGTACTTTTATGGACACCAGTAGAATGGATGCTGTCCTTAGAGGAACTGTATGGGCCTGACAATTAAGGGTGCGGATTTGGGTGTGGATGGTGGGGACACGTCCCTACTGATAATATGGCAGCACCATGCGTGTTTATGGTGGTGGGGGGCTTGGGGCTGGTTTGGTCCCTACCAGTGTTTAAGCCAAACCTAGCCCTTGCTCTCTACTTTAAATGTTTTAAGTGATTGATGCCTCGAGGTACAAAAGTACTTGTTCCAAAAAAATTAAATTCTGTATGTGACCATTAGAACAACACCTAAGAACATGATGCTGCGGATATCCTCTGACGGATGGGAGGAAAAAATAGTTCTGCTTGTTCTGAAAATTGAATGAAACGATGTCCATGTAAGGTTAGGGGATCACTGAAGAACTTGTATGCTCGTTATTAGACACCATGAAATTGAGTGGCTTTTCCATTTAGATGGCTTGCACAGGGTTACATTCGGGAGACTTGTGTACTGTTTTATAGCATGCATGTGTGTTTAAGGGGCGAAGCTTTGTTTGAGGAAGGAGGCTGTACAAGATAAATTAGAAATCCGACGGGGCAGAATCTCTCTGGTGCATTGATGGGTTACATTCAATTTTGCAGGAATATCAATATGCAATTTGTCGCAATATATAACCACAGACCACTAATACCACACCCTAATCTGTAAAATGCAAAGTAGCCACAACTAATACCACATACCATAAATGTTTCAATGCCCAATCCTGCTCGTTTTTCCACATCCTAGCCCACCTCCAGGGAGACTGAAAAAAGTGATTCTGGAGCAATAATGTTAAAATGTGGCTTAGCCTGATGCTTTTTATTCAATGGGAAGCGTAATCAGGAGAACACAATCAATTCAGTGCAAGCCTTCCATAGAGATGACACAATAGCTAAAGCATTACCATTATTGACCATTGTTGGATACACCTATTTTTGGATCATTCGTTTGATTATACTTGTATTTTTAAGTGTCTTTCAAACAACCTTAATGTTGATATAGTATAGGGCTGTTAACACTCAACACTGCAGTGTATTTTCTTTCTTCATTGTATAAATCCCAGTTCTCAGTAATATTAGTGAGTTGAACTACATACAGTTAAGTCACATGCAGACCACCTGCAATTAATCAGCTTTCTTGTTTGAAGTCACCTGCTTCAAAAAATCATCTCCATTATATGTATTCTGCAAATTGTACAGATACGGTAAACACATAATGTACATATCATTCTATAGCCTGAATGGAGATTGTCCAAAACCTGAAACCCTTTTGCACAATTTCCAGTGTATTTCAGCTAATAATAAACACTTTATATAATTTCTTTCATTTGAATTTTTGATTCAAGTCTTCATGCCTTGGGTTTTCTAATTCATTTGACAAGTAGTATTATATTATGTTTAGCTCAAAAATAATGTGAAAAGGATTTTAACATTGAATATTGTGAGGATTGGGTGGTTGCAGTTTTGTTTAAAGAATGTATACTTTTAGTTAAGACTGGTTTCTGTGGAGTGCAAGGAATTCATCCGGGAATCAAGAATTCATATCATTTATAAGAATAATTATTATGTTTAAAAATGGTTAAAGTTATACCTCTCATAACACTTCAGCCTTTTGACTGCAAATAAGATCTGGAGACATAACAAGTTAAGTAGGTGTCTGTTTAATCTCGAATTCTCTTAAAGTGCCACTATCCTAATTAACATTTGGTTCTAATCTCTCCCATGAAAAATATTATTTTTGATTTGTTGGAACTTCATTAACTGACTCCATTCCTATCTCCTTCCTGGGGGACATCAAAAGGAAGCTGTTTGTCATGGATTAAAGAAATATATATATATATATATATAATGATTATGATTGATAAGAATAATGAGATAATTATACATATTGATATCTTTTTATTAAAACGATGTTTGCATTTAAAAATGCCACTGCAACCTATTTAGAATTAAAATGATAAAGTAATAAATTGTAATTTAAACAGAATCCTTCACTAAGCTTTGTTATAACCTACAACAAAAAAATGAGACCAGAGCCTCTTTATAAAAACTAAATGGTACCACAATAAGGCTCCTTCTGCCACTTCTAGTAACTCATTAATAAAAAATGTCCTAAAACTCATTTATAATTATATATTAATGATTTACAAAGTGTTACAACCTAATTAAGAAATGGATTATAAAGCATTCATAAACCCTTAAGGGTTGTCTTCATACACAGTACCGGTGTGTGTGTGTGTGTGTGTGTGTGTGTGTGTATATATATATATATATATAAACATTAAAATCAAATATATAGTTTACCCATTTTACCCTTTTTGAATAAGGCTAAGAGTTTTATTCATTAACTGGCACAATGGTAGAGGCTTGGCAAAACATCACGCAAGTTCTGTCCTGAACTCTTACTTGAGCTCTTTTGATGGTCAATGCCGGTGGTGTACAGAGCCTTAGATATCCAATACAGAAAATAGGCTTATTACCTTTAATCCCATAAATCATTCTCCGCTCTACCCTGGAAAAGCTCTTATTTGATTTATTTTCCATAACGACATATAGACATGATTCCTTCCTTCCTGCATCTCATTGACTTGCAGCCTGAACAGTGATTGGGATCTACCTTAGTTAATCAAGACATGTTAGTCATTGTCTTCATTCAAAAAAAGTTAGAATCATCTCAAGCGAACAGCACGTGATTTATGTTTGGTTCTTGTATTTTGTGGCCAAGATAAAAGCTGTGCAGAGTGGGGAGGAATCTTGTGAAGATTAATGACAATGTGCAGACTCCTGGCGGATGGTGCCTACATAACAAGAGGTCTGTTAACTCCTCAGATTGAATAAGTCGAACCGGCTGCTGAAGTGTGAAGATTTATATTTTTGCATGCTTGTTCATTCTCAATTTCAGTGGTTTTTTCCAGATATGTGGGCCTCAAATGTTCAGTTAACGGAGAAAATGTGAAACTATAAACACATCATTGTCTGTTTCATTTGCTTATTTATTCTGGGTTGTGTCTTGCCTGGTCAGATGGAAATCATTTTATTCATTTATTTTTAAATGAAAGTCAGCAGGGAAATGCTCATTAAAGTGTTTATGATTAACACATTTCCAGCTGTAGGCCCAAGACATTTAAGGCTTGTGGGAATTGAACAGCCTATAATCTGTCCATGAATTTGCATTAAAATTTTACTTTTAATAATAAGCATTATTACTATTATTCTTACTCATACTTGCAATTGCAGTGTACAAATGATTCACTGTATATATTTGTATATTTTATGTTTGAAGCATAAGACAAGAGTAACACAGACTAGCTCCTGCTTACTCATGGATTACATCACCTCGGTTAGTTTTTCTAGAGATACACTATTACACATTCCATCTATTATCTATTCCCATAATTTATTATACATGTTAAAATGCTTGCCTAAAGACTTTATGGATTTTTGTTGCAAAGCTGTGGCGAGATCAATGTGAGTACATTTATTTCAGTGCTTTTAATTTTCTTTTTCTTCCCCAAAGGTATGAAGTAAAACCAAAAAAATCCAACAATGGCTCATATTGTAATGTTTTTAGACTGTGTTCAATGTACTAAATGTTAATAAACTACCATACAGGGCAGAGCATGTGACATCTATAAACATTCAGCAAGCTGTTTTATTTTGAAACACAACTAAATCTCAGAAATGCTTCATTGGATTATTATTTTTCCGTCATCTGTTTTTTAGATAGCGTTTCCTATTGTTCAGCTTTGCCTCATCTATCTCCCATTCAAAGAGCAAAGTTAAAAGATGAGTCTGACATGGATCCAAAAATTCAGAGACAGTTCTGTTTGTCACAGACAAGCCTGATGTTCAGTGTCCTACTGCCATATAGATAAATAAGGCCATGGATGACTTCACTTGCTGAAATAAGTCTCCTCTGGCAGAGACTAACCATTAGTGTCTAATCTCTCACTTTTTATCTTCTTTGGGTAAGCTCTTATCCAGAACAACTTGCACAACGCAACAAATATACTCTGTAAGTGTTGTTCATTTGTAGCTATTTGGCTGTTTAAACTGTTACTGTCACCTTTTAATCGCATGTCTAAAGTCCTATAACATGCAAGCTGTGCTTCAAAAATACCCCCATAGCTATAAGCAAAATGTTGGCGGATCACCTTGAGTCATAACACTCAGGTCACTGTTGACTTCATCTTCAGAGTGACATAAAATTATACACTGTGTTATAAATATATTTTCAGTAGTGTCACACATAAAGTAGCCATGACTAAATGCTGAATCAATGTCTTATCAAGGGGCTGAATCTGGCAAATTGGTTGGACATTGATTTAGCCATAAACTGTTCTGGTTCTTTGTGATAATGTTACACATCCTGCTTAGGTGGAGTTTATAGAAGCAGCGCTCAAATCATCTGTATCCATGGGATTTCTGCTGAGCTCTGTTAAGCTGCTAATAGAAACATGCATTTGTAATCTACACTTAGTTGCTACTGTCTTAGGTAAACCTGCTCTGTGACACAAACAGCCTGATACTATGAACAGCAAGTCATGCAGCTGAATACATAAAGCATACCGACAGGGTTAAGAGGTTCAATTACTGCGGTGAAACATTGTTACAGTTAAATGATTTTAACCCAGTAGCTGAAAATCAGCTTCCCTTCTGGAATTTTCATACAATACGGTTTGTCTATAGTTTACAGAAAAGAGTGAAGTAAAAAACATCCTTTGAGGGCTGGTTCTGTGGCTGAAAACAACGTATTAATGAAAGAAGTCAGAGGAGAATGGCCATAGGCAGAAAAATAACGGCTTGTTACAACGGGGTGTGCAGAAAGGTATCTGTAGGCAAACTCATCAAGCCTTGAAGTGGTTCTTCACACGAGAAGGACTCCTACCTGGTAATATGTCAGGTACCTAATAAAAGGGCCTCTGAGTGTCCTTCAAGTCCCTTCATTCAAAGTCTGTTTATATGCTTGTGTATGTGGTAATAAGAGCGAATCAGTGCTGTACGCTACCTGATTATCTAAAAAAGTCCAAAGCACTTTCAAATGTAACTAGAAGAGTGTCCTGTGGTTCACAGCCTAGAATTACCCTTAAATGAATTTAGAATTACTTGTAACTACGCTCTAATTTAAGTCATTTTTGAGTAGTGTCATCAGCTTTTCCTTCTTTGGTTACTGTTTTAAGTAAGATAAACAAGAACAAATTTGTAAATAATTACGAAAAAAATTGTCAAACCAATGTGTTGAAATCACTGACCTGATTTTGGCATAAATTAGATTCTTAAAATAACTTGCATGAATAAAAAAGCATAATGAACAACAGTGCATCCAAACTCAAAATTAAATTACTCTGTTGCATGAAAATATTTTCAGATAAACTGAAAGAGTATTTAAGTGCTCAGTCCTCACATTGTAATAGTACATGGCGCCACCTTTTTCCACAATAGCATCAGTGAATCTTTTGCCAGTAAGAATTTCTCACCAGCATTGCACATTGTTCAGTGCAGCTGATTCTTCCAGGTTGAATTACTCTGTTTCTTTTTTCCGTTTCATCGGATGACACGTGTGCACTGAATTTTCCAAATAATACCACAGGCGCCCAGGTGGATCAAGATTACGTCTTTCACAGGGCCATTGTAAGACATTCACTTTTCTGTTCATAAACCACTCCAATGTCATTCTTGTTTCAGGTCATTTTCCTGTTGAAAGATGATTTCTAAGCTTGTATATATAAGCTCCCAAGCAGATGAAAACAATTTCTCTCACAGTATTTTTGCATCATGCATTCTTGATCCTCTTTGAAAAAAATGCCCAGTTCCCACTGAAGGAAAAAGAAAACCCACAGCATGATTCTATCACCAAACATTTGATATACCCCCACCAAACTTTGGGTATAGTGTTCTTTGAGGTGTGGACAGTGTTAAATTTCTGCCTTACAGTACATGTTGTTTTGAATTTTGTTTTGTCAGATCCGACCACAAAAACTATACATTGCAATTGTCACTATCATGCTTTTTGACCATCTCCAGATGAGCTTTTGTTCTCATTTTTAGTAATTTGAGCCAGCCTCCCACATGAGGGTTATGTAGATCTTTGTGCTTTCTTGTTTGACTTTATCTCTGAGCTCATTTTCACAGCTGTCCTTCAGGTTTCAGCTTGGATTGTAATGCCTTATGCTGTTTTTATCCACAAAATTTGACATCTACTAGGTAGTGGCTAATTACGCCAATTTCAGCAAGTTTCTAGCATGTTTTAAATTTCTCCCTAAGAACCTATAAATAAAATAGTTAAACTTTAAGTTTCAGAACTTAGAAATAAAAATACCATTGTAAGTATATTTCAGTGCTGAATTTGTAATTTGGTGAAAAGATTGTTTTTGGCTCTGAATACTTTTGCAAGATTATAAACTGGCTGACAGACAAGAATTTGTTTTTTTTTTTGGGTTTAATTTAAGGGGTTTGTGAAGTACAGTCTGGTCAAGCTTATCCCTCTGGAGCCTGTACATTTCAAACCAACTGAAGTTGATCCAAAGTGCAGCACAGAAAGGATATGGCGAGAAAACAAACACGGTAGACATAAAAAACATATACTTTCAATAACATGTACTATAAATAGACTGATCAGACAGTCTGATTTAAAAGTCAGGGAAAAGAGGTGGTTTTTCGGTCTGGCTTTGAAAATACCTAAGGTAGGAGTGGACACGGTGTGAGGCGGTAGGCAATTTCAAATTGGCGGAGTAGCCACAGCTAACGAGCGGTCATGGTACTTCCAGGAGCGGCTGCTCAGATGATCTATGTAACCTCCAGGGGACATATGGATGAAGGAGATCTGTGAGGTAGGATGGTGCTACACCATTTAAAGACTTCTACACAAGCAGCAAGGCTTAAAAATCGATTCTAAAATGAACATCTAGCCAATGAAGACACGCCAGTAAATACAAATAAAATAATGCAGGGCAAGCATTTGCCGGTCAATCACAGTTAACAACAGAATCACACTCAGTACAGTGTCCTTTAAGGAACGCGGGCATTCCGACAAAGTAAATTCATGGACACCCTTCAGTTTATCTGTGCTGTATTCCCAACATCATATAAAATGTATTTTTTTATTGTATCCCACTCCCAAACCAGTGGCCAGACCCTTCTGTCCAACCTTGATGTTTCCCCTGAAGGTGATGAAACATACTTATGGCTATCTTTCATTTTTGTTCATCCCTGCTGCTTTCATTAAACCCCCACTATTCTTGGCCCTAAATAAAGTTGCTATTCCCTCCTCACATCCATGTGTCACGTGATTCTGTTTGCCATCCTGGGCAAAGTAAGTTTTACAGCCATTGATAACAAGCCAGAGTGTGTTATACTGTATACGGTGCTATTACTTTGAGCAGAACCATCCTTTAGGGCAGTGTTTCCCAATCTGGTCCTCGGATGGATACAATCCTAGAAATGTTAGACATATTTTTATTGACACCAGGGTGATGATAAAGACAGGGCTCCTAATCAATGTACCTATAAGTCAGGGAATGTACATCTGAAATACACAATATTGTCTTTTGAGCATGTAGGGAATCAATATGTGTGACACAGATGTTAAGCCACTGTCAAACAGTAAGACCTTAAACCTCTGGCACAGTTAAGAATATACTAAGCTGAGCTCAAAATTTTTTTCAAAACTATTCTGATCTTGTCGGCTTATGACCGCCTCCATAAATTACTAAGCTTTTTAGTCTGTGACAGGGAGGCAATTTAGCATCTGAAGCCCCAGTTAGCAATGGGTGGACTAGCTGACCTAAGTAATACAACATCATCTTATTTGTAACTTTGTTAGGACCCTTGCAGAGCACCATTTCTTTTAGCAGATCATTCTAAAGATTTTTCAATAACGTACAGTTACACCTATATACGCAAAAGGTTGGCATAGCTTAAGCACCTGTAGCTCCAGTATCTGTATTGTATTGTACCTAAGAACAGGTTGGAGCCAGGAGATCCAGAGGTAATTACTCCCTTCACTAGAGCGAAAAGATCCCAGGCAGCTGCCACAGAAGAGTCTTAACTGCCCCTGTGCGTGACCCCGCAGCAGTAAGCTAAAGCCTTTTTCATGGCCTGTTTCTGAATCCATGAAGGTGGAGAGGCATTCTTCAATGTATAGGAAGGTAGCTACTGTATGCAGCATGCAGACTAGCACCATTAATCTCCTCCTCTTGTCAAATGCCGTGCAGAGTCATTATATGAAAATGTTTTGCTGGATACAGACTTCCTGAGCTGTTTCATTGTCTTCTGGGATCCAAACTCGGTCTTTGAAAACATGCATATAAATCCTTGTATTTCATTTCAAGAAGTAACTACTTGAAAACATGCCCAACCTCTGTGAGATGCTAATCCCTTGGCATGGTGGCTCGGCTGATGAGAAATGCTAAAATTCATGTAGCAATCAGATGGATTTGTAATAGGCTTATGTGCTTAGAACACATATCTGGGGGTGGTTATATAGTAGAGGGATGGAAATTTGGCTTACCTGCTCTTTATTTATATATATAAAAGAGCTTGTCAGCATTGTGGTTGCTGCTACTTAACCCACTATGCGGAGGAGACTCTTCTGTTCATCCTACACTCTACTGAACAACATCCTTTCTGTTCACCATGGTGATGGAGGCAGGTGCTGCTCTGCTTGGACCAGCTTTGGGGAAACACAAGCTGCTTTTCAACGCTGCCAGAGGTTCAGGTAATAAACGGCCTTGAACAGAACAAGAAATTGTTTATTTACCATGTTAATAATGCAGCTGATTTCTGGAGATGGTGCTGGAGGACATGAGGTAAACACAGGTATCAACATTAGAGATATTCTAAACTATCACTGTGATCACTATTCTGTAGACTAAAATAAATTAACTAATTAATAAAACAAAAGTGAATACAGCCAACCCTTCTGCATCGCAGCTTTCCCCATCGCGGTTTCGGCATAAGAAATTAAATGGTATTTTTTGGGAGTTTTGCAAAAGCCAAAGACGACATGCAAAGGGCAACAGATGACACGCAAAAGGTTTAGTAACTCATAAATTCCTAAAATGTATGTACTGTGCTTGTTTTCAGGGTACCTAGCCTGTTAACGGTGGCCTCTCATGTGATATCTCAGTCATCTTTGTAACTCGCATTTCTCATGTCTTTTCACTTTGTTTTGTTTGCATGCTGACCTCATTTACCAAAGGGATCAAAAAATTTTACACAAATTTTCCAGATTGCAACTGGGGTCTCTGTCCGTAACCCACACAATGTGGAAAGTTTGCCTACATAATGTGTCAGATAATGTGTGACAGCACCGTGCTGTCTGGAGTCTTTAGTAATTTGATCTCCAGAGGTCTGTCACACATGCCGTGAAAATGACTGTACTGCTGTTGCCATATTACGGAGCCCCATTCATGAGAGAAAGATAAAAATGATGTATATCTTGGGAACAAATTAATAAAGCGTGATCACAATTTAACTAAGACAAGGAAACTTATTAGTAAAATATGCCCACGATTTAACTAAAATGAGGGAACGAATTAGTAAAATATGGCCACAATTTAACTGAAACAAGGAACTAATTTGTCCGATAAAGTGCTTTTGCCATTTATATTCTACATAAGTGCCTCTCGTTAATAACAATTTCTTGCTTTTAAGAATGTGTTTGTAGGTCATACCAACCTAGGGTTGCCACTTCCAACCTGAAGGGAAGGGGAATTCCCTCAAGAAAAAATATGTTGAGCAAGGTGGGGAGTGGCAATAAAATGTAGTAGATTAAATCGTGAATACGGGACAAATTGTGTGCCATATTGGTTCAAAACTGGATGCGGCATTTCATCATTCAATACTGGACGATCCCATAAAACAACATAGGAGGTAACTTTATTCTGAATGTAGTGGCCTGAGTAGTTCTTCTCACGCCCTGTTGGTCTATCGCAGTCTCGGGGGGCGGTACTTGGGTGTATATAAAGTGAGTACCAAGGGGTGAATGAAGTCTGAACTTTCGAGTAGTTTGGCAGGCAGCCGTTAGACAGGCACTGAGGCTGCATGGTCAATTGGTGCTTTCTCTGCTGCTATAGCAAAATCAAGAGTTTTGAGTGGGGGGTCTGATGGTTTGGATGATGCATAGTTAGAAAGAGTCAATTCTCCAGGAAAGCCTATGATTTTGCATAATGATTTTGTGAGTGTTTTTTTGTTTTGTTCGTAGCTGGATAATTTATTATTATTATTATTATTATTATTTTTGTGAGTTTTAGGTAATGTCTGACTGTGGCAAAATATTCCAGTGTTGTCCCTGGAATCAGGTCATCGTTGCTGTTTTGTCTTTATCCCTGTGTTATGGTTTTAACCATGACGTACCCTGGGGGCCATCCGCGTGTATTGGGTCATCCAGCATCGATTGGGGTCAGTGTGGGGAGCAATCCTTTGTTGACAAGCAATTTTTGGACTCTTCTAGATTGTGGAGTATCTTACGATTTATTTCCTTTGGGTCGGGCTGCCCATCCATGCCCTCAGTTTTTTTTTTAATTTTTTTAATTATTTGTATTAATTTACTTTTATGTTTAATGCTATTGTTGAATAGCTGTTTCTTTGTTTTCCTGAGTTCTGTTTTATATTATTGCTTTGTAAGTAATAATTTTTGCAATTTTTTTTTCCATTTTCATGATTAAGGGGTCTTCAGATTTTCAAGATTGGGGGTGTTTATTTCATTTGCTGTGTTTTTCCTGTTACTGTATTTCTTTACATTTTGAGGCTTTTAAATAGTTACTTACCGGTAAGAGCCTCCGACGGTACATAAGGCATTCGGAGGGCAAACGTCATCTTAATCCTCTGTTATATGTGTTTCAGAGGTAACAGCCTAGAGCCATCTGAGTCGAGTTTTCCCTCGTTGGATGTGGTCTCCACTCCGTTTTGTGTGTGTGTGCGTGCGTGTGTGTGTGTGTGTGTGTGTGTGTATGAGCATGAGTTCAATTGGTTGCTCAGAGGCCTAGTCTAGCTGAGTCTCTCCCGTTCCGTGATCAGTGGATGTTGTGCTATAAGCCCTGCACTCCAGTGAAGTATTTTCAGGGTGTAACAGTGATTCTGTCTGAAGCTCAATAATGTATCAATTTGAGTCACATGTCCGTCCTCCTTCGGTTACTTGAACTCATGTGCTTGTGCACCATTTGTCTTACTATGAGTATATTCACTATATGTAGTGTAAAGTGGGCAGTGGTGGCTTGCTGGTTAGGGAAGTGCACTTGTAATCGAAAGGTTCGAATCCCCCACCAACAAGTCACCACTGAGGTATCCTGAGCAAGGTACAGTCCCCAGGCGCTGAATTAGCTGCCCCCTATGTCACGAAATTCACATATGTGTTAAATGCAGAGGATGTGTTTTGTTGTTGCTCACTGTGTGCTGTGGTGTGTTAACAATGACCACTGATCACCAAATTCTAATTCCCTGGGTATAAGGCCCAGGGTGGTGTGGTCAGCAGTTGGTTCTATTCTGGGTCTTGGTAGACCGCTCCGCCACACAACCTTAAAATAAAACTCAGGTAAACTATCTCTGTCCATACCAGCAGACGTCAAATGGCCTAAAGGAAGGTGACGCATTAGGCAGTAAGCAGGCTATGTAGTAAAATGTGTACACATTTTGATATTTTGTGGGAACGAATTAGTAAGGTGCCCACAATTGAACTAAAATGAGAAAATGGAATAGTAATTCCCCTCCAATGGGCTCACCACCTGTAGGAGGGGCCATAGGGGTCGGGTGCAGTGTGAGTTGGGCAGTGGCCGAAGGC
>JAODKF010000045.1:8744646-8769305 GCA_026779585.1 Mormyrus proboscirostris | reverse complement strand
TTTCCCTGCTGAGACTGCTGCCCCCGCGACCCGACCTCGGATAAGCGGAAGTCAATGGATGGATGGATGGATGGAATAGTAATTTCCATTGATAATGTACAGGTCATGACCCAAGTAAACAGAAGAGCAGTGCATTGAGCAATTACAAGCTGCCAGAACCTTCAAGGAACCTTGCCATAGATGCAACAAGTTTGTAGAATCGCAAAACCACTCTTCCATGAGAAATACCTTCATTTTGGTCTTGACGTATCAAGAGATGAGCTCCAGAATTTTAAACGTGTTCAGCTGACATGTTACATTTTCTATATTAAGACGTGGTGTCTGGCAAGGTCATGGTGGATAACTTTAGCGATTTTTGTGCTCCTAAAACCAGTTCTGTGTGCTCTGATGTCCTGAAAATTAGGCTTTGTGATTTTGGTATAGTTCACTCCCATGAGAATAGAAACACTTCAGCATAGAATCTGAATGTTTTTATATTTAATGGCATGATCTTTTGCAATGCCGAGTGGCCCTAAGCCATGCTAATTAATGCACCTCACGCCATAACAAATCCACCAGAATCCACCATGGTGAAAAGCAAGCGCTGAGGCCTGCAGGATCCATTTAGCTGGTGCCACACATGAACTCATTTGAATGGTGAGAACAGAGATGAAAACTGTGTTCTTTGTGCGACAGTACTAAGAAACGTACGTTTTAGATTTAATTAGTTTATGGACTGCAAAACGACCATTATATTTCGCTGTGTGTAGCTCTCTGTAGAGAGTGGAGGACTTTGACAGTGCAGAAAATTCAGGAGTCAAAGACTGTAATCCAATCACCAGATTTAATAAACTATTTCCCAGAAGTTGAAGTGTCAAAGTGATAATATGCAGTCTTACCAACACCACAGGCGCCTTGGAACCAGCTCCTTATCCTAGGAATAAAGAAACTGTGCTAATCAGAAGCTGTGCGCATAACACGTCTCAGTGGTGGGATGGGGTGGCATCCTACTGGTGTGTTCTAATGGCTTAATCGGATTTTCTCAAATCTCTGCAAACTTAATACAAAATTCTCAGAAAAATTCTACAAAACAATAATATCAGACCTAGAGAGAAGCAAATCAGACTTGTAGAAAGTCATTCCCTCAGGCTGATATGTTGAAAACTAACAATGGCATATATAAGTAATTATAATCCTAATCAGCAAACCATAACATTTTAACTCTATAGCTTTTCATTGCAGTTCTCATTTCTAATGACACTGAAACCATCTAATGTACTCTAAACATATTACAGTATTTCATTTTTGGAAATTATGCTAATTGTTTAAATGCATGAAATGCTTTTCTCTTTGCCTTTGTGTACATGCAGGCTGCAGCTCTGAGGGCCTGCTGTTCTCCTTTAGGCACTCTTATAGGAATGTCTTGCAAAATCTTCCTCATTCTTCCTGCGCTGACAGAAAGCCTGAAGGCTCATGCTGGCATGCACTCGAGATATACACCATATTGCCAAAAGTATTGGGACACCCCTCCGAATCAGTGAATTCGGGTGATCCAATCACTTCCATAGCCACAGGTGTATAATATCAAGCACCTATGCATGCAGACTGCTTCTACAAACATTTGTGAAAGAAAGGGGTGATCTCAGGAGCTTAGTGAATTCAACCATGGTACCATGTTTGGATGCCACCTGTGCAAAGTCCCTTCGTGAAATTTCCTTGCTACTAAACATTCCACGGTCAACTGTTAGTGGAGTTCTAACAAAATGCAAAGCTATTGGGAACAAGAGCAACTCAGCCACGAAGCGGTAGACCACGTAAAATCACAGAGAGGGGACAGCGCATGCTGAGGCGCACAGTGTGCAGAAGTCACCAAATGTTTGCAGAGTCAATAGCTATAGACCTCCAAACTTCATGTGGCCTTCAGATTAGCTCAAGAGCAGTGCATAGAGAACTTCATGGAATGGGTTTCCATGGCCAAGCAGCTGTATCCAAGCCTTACATCACCAAGTGCAATGCAAAACGTCGGATGCAGTGGTGCAAAGCAGTGGAGGCGTGTTCTCTGGAATGACAAATCATGCTACACCGTCTGTCAATCTGATGGGCGAGTCTGGGTTTGGCAGTTGCCATAGGAACGGTGCTTGTCTGACTGCATTGTGCCAAGAGTAAAGTTTGGTGTGGGGTTGTTTTTCTGGAGTTAGGCTTGCCCCCTTAGTTCCAGTGAAATGAACCCTTAATGCTTAAGCATATCAAGATATTTTGGACGATTCTATGCTTCCAATTTTGTGGTAGCAGTTTAGGAAAGGCCCTTTTCTGTACCAGCATGACTGTACCCCAGTGTACAAAGCAAGGTCCATAAGGACATGGATGAGTGAGTCTGGTGTGGAGTACCGAGCATAGAGTCCTGATCTCAACTCAACAGGACACCTTTTGGATGAATGAGAGCGGAGACTGCGAGCCGGGCCTTCACATCCAGCATCACAAATCATCTCCTGGAAAAATGGTCAAAAATTCCCATAAACTCCTAAACCTTGTGGGCGGCCTTCCCAGAAGAACTGTTATGGCTGCAGAAGGTGGGCCAACTCCATATTCAAGCCTATGTCTTTAAGAATGGGATGTCATTTAAGTTCATGTGTGCGTAAAGGCAGGTGTTCCAGTACTTTTGGCAATGTAGTGTATTTCATGTGAACGACTTTCAAGGGAATAACATGTAAAATGTTGACAATCCACTTTTACCCATATTGACTGTACATAGTGAAAATTACTTAAAAAGGCTAACAAGCGAAAAATTTTCAAAATCACATACCTTAGTTATTAATTGCATACACCACAGGTACACATACATGTTACTGTACACATACAGTATTACAAGTCAGATATGGACAGTGTATCATTATATGGCTGGCAGTGCTGCCCATTCTCCTGCACCTGTTACAGTAAGTGATACCCTCACTGATGTCCTACTACGTCCACTTTCAGGTGTCTCTCAATCAGTGTATATTATTTACCATAGATTTTGGACATAAATGCGATCGGAAGTTACTCGACAAGATGCAAATTGACTGAAACATGTATCTTTACTGGGGCAGCGCGGTGGCACAATGATTAGTGCTCCTGTCTCACAGCAAGACAGTCCTGGGTTCAGTCCCTGTGTTGGGCGTGGGACCTTTCTGTGTGGAGTTTGTACGCTTTCTCCATGTTCACATGGGTTTCTGTCAGGGGCTGTTCCTCCCACAGTCCAAAAGTGTGCAGGATAGGTTAATTGGCAAATTTAAGTTGGCCCTGTGAGTGTGTGTGCCCTGCATTGTGTTGGCCTCTGCCTAGGGTTGGTTCCTGCTTACACCTGCTGCTCCCAGGATAGGCTCCGGTCCCCCCCACAACCCTGGTTGAAATTTAGTGGTTACAGTGATGGATGGATGGATGGATGGATGAATATATACATCTATCAACCATAACATTAAAACCACACATGTAGTATTGTGTAGGTCCCCCTTGTGCCATGACAGCAGCTCTGACCTGTCAAGGTCATTCTGTTAACAATGTACAATACTCTCAATTTTTTATGCCATTCAGCCTTAACATTAAAACCACTTTCCTAATTTTGTGTAGGTCTCCCTCGTGTCACCAAAACAGCTCTGACCCATTGAGGCACAGAAGCTCTGGTCTGCAACAATATTTAGGTAAGTGGTACGTGTCAAAGCAACATCCACTTGAATGCAAGGACCCAAGATTTCTCGGAAGAACACTGGCCACAGCCTCACACTAGTCATTTCTGTGAATTAATGCATGCATCATTTTAATACCATGGGAGAATTTGACCAAAGATTTTTTATGGAGACTTATAATGTTCCTTCCTGTCTGTAAACAACATGAGAGTATGTTGTGACTTTGCACAGAATCCCAGAATCCAAATCTAAAATCAAAACATTCAGCATCTCACAGGGAAGCTGTTACCTGGTTTATAAAAACTGCCAGATGGAGGCATACATGGGATAAAAAGATTGTAATGTGCAGTATTTACTTTATTTTACTGAATGCTATACCTTAAAATATTAAAATCCTTCATGTTATTAAGTGCACTTTGAGTGGTTGGGTTTCTGTTTTTAGAGCCATTTGCCAAATTGGATTTTAAAAGATCTTTAGAATTAATCCATCTGTCGAGTGTCACGTCGGCGGGGAGACGTACTGCAGCTGGTGAAGCGAGAACCCTTGGTGGGGTGTTTATTCAACAGGTTGGGAGGCAAACAGAACCGTGGATAACATACAATGTGGAACTAAGGACTAGATGACTAAGAGGCACTAAAATACAATCACTGACTAGGGCCAAAAAGACAGCTGGGAGCAATACACACGGGGGCTGGCAGAAGGGTAAGGCTAACAAACACTGGGCGGAGCCTGTTTGAGGCCACAAGAGGGTTGAACAGATGAAGAGGATAAGGACATGAAATTGAGCACTTGTGATTATATGTATACGTGGTATATGCTTTGTCAAGATTATTGAAATTCAGATTGTACTTCTTTGCAAGCAGTATTTTGTTGGAAATCAATTTGTACAGTCATGGCCAAAGCTTCTGAGAATGGCACAAGTATTGGTTCGCACAAAGTTTGTTGCTTGTGTGATTTTTTTAGATTTTTTTTGTCAGATGTGTCTATGACATACTGATAGATTATTACTGTCACGTCACGGGCAAGGACAGAGGCAAAGGCAGGTGTGGAGGGAAAACCAAAAGGGACTTTATTAAATGAAACTTCAGACAGGGCAATGGGAAACAGACCATGAGGGGTCAAAACACACACACACACACACACACACACACACAGAGGCACCTGGGTAGATCCACAGAAGGGCTGTAACGGCAGGCAAGATTAAACAGGCAACAGGTGTGTCTCGTTAGAGCCACACAACAGAGAGAATGAGGGGGAAGGGATGCAGGGTGTGACACAAGCATTTTATAAGTGGCAAAGGCTATTACATTCAAATTATGCAAAGAGTCAATATTTGCAGTGTTGACCCTTCTTTTTCAATTTGCCCTGGCATGCTGTCAATCAACTTCTGGGCCAAATCCTGACTGATGGTAGCCCATTCTGGCATAATCAATGTTTGGATTCACCATAAATTCATAATGGGATTAATGTCTGGGGAGTTTTTTGGGCATGGACCCACAATGTTGATGTATTGTTTCCGGAACCACTTAGTTATCACTTTTGTCTTATGGGACGGTGCCCCATCATGCTGGAAAAGGCATCGTTCATCACCAAAATAGTGTTGGATGTTTTGGCACCATTCTTTATTCATGGCTGTGTTCTTAAGCAAAATTGAAAATGAGCCCACTCCCTTGACTGAGAAGCAACCCCACACATGAATGGTCTCACGGTGCTTTACTGTTAGCATGACACAGGACTGATGGTAGCACTCACCTTTTCTTCTCCGGACAATCTTTTTTTCCAGATGCCCCAAGCAATTGAAAAGGGGATTCATCATCAGCATTCCAATCCCTGTACCTTTTGCAAAATATCAATCGGTCCCTGATGTTTTTCTTGGAGAGAAGTGGCTTCTTTGCTGCCCTTCTTGACACCAGGCCATCCTCCAAAAGTCTTCGCCTCACTGTGTGTGCAGACGCACTCCTGCCTGCTGCCATTCCTGAGCAAGCTCTGCACTGGTGGTGCCCCGATCCTGCAGCTGAATCAACATTAGGAGATGGTTCTGGCGCTTGCTGGACTTTCTTGGGCGCCCTGAAGCCAACAATTGAACATCTCTTCTTGAAATTCTTGATGATCAGATAAATGGTTGATTTAGGTGCAATTTTACTAGCAGCGAAATCCTTACCCGTGAAGTCCTTTTTGTTCAAAGCCATGATGACTGCACGTGTTTCCTTGTAGGTAACCATGGGTAACACAGGAAGAACAATGATTTAAAGCATCCAGTCTGCTATTGTAACTAAATCAGCATGACAGAGTGGACTCCAGCCTTGTCCTTGTCAACACTCTCACCTGTGTTGATGTCAGCAGGTCCTTTTGTGGCAGGGCTGAGATGCAGTGGAAATGGTGTTTTGGGGATTAAGTTCATTTTCTTTTCAAAGAGGGACTTTGCAATTAATTGCAATTCATCTGATCACTCTTCATAACATTCTGGAATATACGCAAATTGCCGTCATAATAACTGAGGCAGCAGACTTTGTCAAAATAAATGCTTGTTTCATTCTCAAAACTTTTGGCCATGGCTGTACATCGACTTCAAGAACCAACTGTTCACTTGCCTAATATATAATGGCACCCTTGACAAGTGCCATAGTATTGAGATGTATAAATAGATGCTGGTTGCCAAGCGTATGAAGCGATCATGATCAGAGAAGCTTATTTCAAAATATTGTAATTTGATCCCACTGTACCAGCAGGGGCATCATTTCATCATTCTCTCTCCCATGGAAGGTTCACTTCTTCTCTTGCTACTGTACTGTATAAACACATTGTATCAGAAAGAAAAGAGTGCAGGAAAATAGAATTCTCATCTCTCTCTCACATAGTGGCAATTTGCATATTGAACATTATTAAAAAGCTCAGAATGCAGAAGGACACTCTCCATATCTCGTGTTATTTTGCCATCATTCAAAAAAGCTTGCATGTTGTTTATCTGTTTAATGACCAATTTCTGTAACAGCCTTTCTTCTTCTTAATTATTTGGTTGATGGCTGCGTTGTAATTTTTTCAGAGGTCTTCAGAGCTTCACTGGGGGTTAGACAGACCACACCTATAAAAGAGGGCCAATGATTCTTGCAGGATGGTCATTTTAAGTGGGACCAAGCACATATTTTCTCTCCCGAAGTCCCAGATTGCCTTCAATTCGAACACTAGTCTAGGGAATTATTGTATTCCAATAGGCTCTACATCTAGGATTTAAGTGTCGGCCGCAGGCGTGCAGGGAAGCAGGTGAGTCCAGCCAAGAAGTCAGGCGAAACGGGATTTTATTCACACGACTGGGAAGCACACTAACCAGCACTACAAACGTTAATGACAGATCTGCCGGGACTGAACTCAGACGCGGACTAAGTACACAAGACAAGCTGGCAGTAACAAGAAACAGGTGAGTTAATAAATCAGGTAGGAACACGAGGTAACGAGGTGGGCGTGGCACACACGAGGATTGGACAGAGCTGGGCGTGACATTAAGGGACACTTTTTCCTTTTTTCCACAAAGGTCATCTATAATATATTTTGTTTGAATAGTGAGAGCGAAAGTGACAGCATATTTTAGGGGCTGTGGTCATAGACAGCAGCACGAGTGGTTTATTTGCTTTTTCATTTAGTTAAAAATTGCATCCATTCCTGGGTGAAGAAACCTACAATTAGCATTCATAAATGTGAGCTTTACAGACGCTTAATAAATAGACAGTGTTGGAGTAAATCACTATGATAGATGGGAAAAGAGTGTAGCGCTGGCAGGTAAATGTCACCGCATGGCCCATGTGCAATTATAAATAGCCTTTGTTATACTGTTGTTGTGTTAATGCTTGCACTTCCCTATTGTTGCGTATGTGTTTGCCTGTATCTTGTGTGCACCCTGACTGATCCTCGTGTGTATTTAACTTGTGTAAATTCCACCATGTGCACCCTACAGATTGGCGTCTGACGACCTTGTGTTTCCGCTCTGTGTATTTGGTTCAGTGCTCGTTGGGTGCCTGTTATAGTCCTGTTAAGGAGTATTAATGAAGTATTAATTAAGGAGTATTAATAAAAAACGAGTTTTCCCCGGCAAGCAAGTTTCCATGTCTCTCTCTGCTCCTGCAATGCCTCGGTCTGCCCGGTGCTACAATATTATAAGGAATGTACTGTAATAATCAACAGTGTGATTGGCTAAATAAAATTTCAAGTTGTATCTCATTGTTAACAAATAGAATCAGGCCTTGATTTACAGTACATGACGGGCAGACCTAGAAATTACCATGAGGGGTAGACTGGAAGGTAACTGGTTTCTTTGCTGTCCAGTTGTTTTTCAACCATTTCAATGCATAATATACAGTACTGTGCAAAAGTCTTAGGCAGTAAACAGAGGTGATTAAAGCTATTTATGTGAGTAGTAAGGCTGTATGTGCTCAGAAAAAAAAACAACAAAAACTAACAAGAATTCCTCCATTCTCCAAAAAGTTACTGCAGTTCCCAAAACCTCTTCTGAAGGACACCTCATCCATTCCACGTATTTGTTACATTTCACCATCTGCTCACTTAAATAATTAATTTAATTAGTTTTAACAAGTCAATGAGGTATCGATTGGGGTAGTGGTTGTGTCAAAAAATACGTAGGTGTATTGGATAGTCGCTGCAAATACCGGGCTGACTGCAGAAGAGGTTTTGAAACGGCTAAGCTGACACACTTTGACAGGCATAATAACATAGTTTTACACCAACATGAAGATCATTTCAGCGTCATTTTCTTAGACTGCCTAAAGCCTCTGCATGGCACTATATGTATACGATTTTTCACCAGTGGGATGGAGCAGCTGTTCTGTGCTCAGCACGGAGCACAATAGCTTTACACGGGGAAGTGGGAAAGTAGAATGGAAATAATTTAATTGGTTAGTTAGCATCCATTAGAAGATGGCCATATGTGTTTCAGAAAGCTAGGTATTTAAAAACCTGTTCTGTTTCCATTAAACCATCTCTACATAGAATGGAATCTGAATGGACGCCTCCAGTCTGCAGAAGTGAAGGATATTTTTGCTGGATTAATATTTAAAATAACTTTGGTTTGGAGAAAAGATTTGTCAGGTAATTCATGAAGAATGAACCATATATTTAACAGGATTTAAAAGCAACTGAGTTAACTTTTTAAGAAACATGGGATATTTTATACTCCAAGTGGATAAAAAACATTTGTTTGAAAGGCTGATAAATCCATTGGTATCAATGGGCCTCATTCACCAATATTTTATTAAGAATTCTTTTAAATTTGTTCCTACGAAAATTAAGAACAACCTATGTTGGATTCATGACGTGTTAAATAGCAGAATCGTTTGCGCCTTCATAACTGAAAGGGCGGGCCAGTTTTTTCCTGATTAGCATAGGGAAACGCCCTGCAATTTCCCATAAAAGGGCATGAGACTGTAGGGCCGTGTGCAAGATTTGTCGAAGAGACGCGCAGGCTGTGAGCTGCTTGGCACTAAGAGGCAAAAAATACTTCAGTAATGCTGAAGTTGAAGTATTAATACAGTAAAATCCCGTTATACAGTAGTGGACTTGCTTATAGTAGAATATCGTCTATAATGGACGAGGTCCGCTGGTCCTGGCCGCGCGCCTTTAAAAACATGCAGAAAAAGCATCGGATATAGCAGACTCACGTATAACGGAATTTCACTTAAAATGGACAAACAATTTGGCCCCCAGGGCCACTTTTGACTGTAGTTTTGTTCGGCTATAACGGACACGTGTGGCATGCCGGTGATATGCAGTGCAAATACAGAGTCGGGATTATTAATAGTCACGCATCTGCTCAGGTAAAGTTAATTACTACATGTACAATATAATAATCTATACCACAAGTGTGCTTGCTGGGCTGTGGCATGAGTAAATAATGTGCTGTAGTTGTGTTCTGGGCGTACAGCAACTCTGGATATACTGTAACAGACTTTGGATATAGCCTGGTCCCTTGAAGTCTGTTATAACTGGAATTTACTGTACAAGAGTTAAATGTAAATAGACACATGTTGTTTAGTAGTGTAACCAGTGGATATAAACCCCCCTAAGAAAGCTGATATCACCTTCTCTGTGAACGCTGTGTGCCAAATAAATCTAAATGATCTTCAAACATGCATTCCCTTCTCAGAGCACGATTGGCAAGCTCTTTAAGAAGTAACAGAAATGCCATTTTGATAGCAAGGCGAATGCGCAGAAACAGACCTATCTATAATCCGCATGATCGCTGTTACTACCATGAAATTTTTACACTTTAAATTATTTTTTTTTTATTTTACTTTTATAAATTATTCAAATACTATCATTTTATGAATTGTAGTATGAACAAAACTGCTATAACCGACCATTTTGAACAAACTATCATTACTCAAATGTGCGTACGAATGGTCTTGAGTGTTCGTCTATTCTGTTCTTAGCTAAGAACAAATTCAGATAAGAAAACAGTGGTGAATGTCAGAATCTTAGTAAAAAAATGAGTATGTGGGGTTTAAGAACAAATTTGTTCATAAGAACACTTGATGAATGAGGCCCAATGTTTTTAATGTCTTATTAAAGTTACTGCGACCCAGTAGGAAAAACCTTTGTTGCATAAAATAAATTTATGTTATTCATTATTTGGAAGAGGTTTTAGTTTATGTGCATAGTTTAACATTATATATATATTTATTTTATTCAAAGGAGCTTTATTGGGTTTTGTTAGTTGGACAGTTTATGTGGTGCGATTCCCTTATACTTATATGGATAGATGTTTAGACGAGTTCTGATAGATATTGCTAAAAACACCTGGTTAACTGGAGAGGTAAGAGGAGAATGGCCATTCTCATTATTTATAACAGGAAGGCTCCAAGTGTGAAAAAATTATTCTCTACAACATTGGTGTTTAGAATGGCTGCACCGAATCTAAATCTGTCAGCCCTTGAAGCGGTTCTGGAGGCAAAAGTGGGTCAAACCCAGTACCAGTTGAAGTGGCACTTGAGGTTGGTCATACCGACGCTTAATTTGTGTCAGAGCTGTCGCGAAACAGTTTGTGCTCCAGCACTTTAAACACTACATTAAACTTAAAATTAACTTTGGAATAAATAAAAATTTAATTTAAAAATGTTTAAATGTTTATTTATAAAATTGGTTGTGTTCTATTACTTTTTGACGGTTTGCTTATCTGTGTTTTGCTTATCTGAATTTTAATTTCAAAGGGAAAAACTACACCACGGACATGCAGAAAAATACACTTTTGAGGTTACAGGCCAGGTTGTTAAAGCTAAATAATGAAAAGAAAATGTCAAAAACACTACTTATTTATTTATTTATTTATTTATTTATTTATGTATGTATGTATGGTAAGGTAGCAAAGCCATCAGAACCCAAACAGAGCAGAAATTAACCAGGAAAACTTACAGAAGAACAAGCAGAGACACTGAGGAGAGCAGCAGCATTTGTGGATGCTAATGCTAATGAGAAGGACCACAAAAGGAACAGTACTTATGGATGCTAATGCTAATGAGATGGACCACAAAAGGAGCAGCGTTTATGGATGCTCATGCTAATGAGAGGAACCATAAAAGGAACAGTGTTTGTGGATGCTAATGTTAATTAGTAGGACTGCAAAAGGAGCAGCTTTTGTGTATGCTAATGCTAATGAGAAGGACCGCAAAAAGAGCAAGAAAAATGCAGCCGAGATGAAAAGTTACTAAAAGGTGTTGATAGAATATTTTGAGTAATGCTTTACATTAACTGCACCTTCATATTTCCTTTACAATGCATTTGTAAAACATTCAGTGCACCTTTGTGTTCATAATGCATTCATAGAACATTCATAATTAGCACATAAGTAAACCTTAACTTCCTAACATACTGCAACTGTTTTAATGTACAATAGTAACAAACATTATAATGATATAAAACTATAATGTCACTATGTTTTCCCCCACAGGGAAGCACGGACCGAGGAAAAAGGAGCAGGACTCGAAAAGTCAGGCAATCATGGGGTTTAATAAGGAAGGACACGATCTGGGAGACAGCTATTCAACATAACCTCAATGACAAGACTAGGAAAAGACGAACAGGGAAGCACTTAAATACACCAGACTAAATTAAACAAGACTAGATACAGCAGGTAACATGGGGATTCCACACACGGTTAACGAGGGGGCGTGACACACAGCAGGAGCGGCACGATCGGGACCTGACACACATTTGTTAGATATTGGGCATCACTAATTATTTTTAATATCTTGATCCATTTCAAACTGCTGGGCAGGATCGATGCAAACAGCCATATAACAGCTGTAAACTCATGCACACAATGATTGTGGGCAATGGCTAGTGACTATTGCAGCATCTATATACCAGTCCTTCTTGATGTACATGCATAAGCCACCTCTGCAAGCCTAGTGTATGTAGCAGGTCATATTTAGTAGTAGTATTAGTAGTACTTTATTGATCCCAAATGAAATTCCAAAAGGTACAGCAGCACAAACCAAAAGTGACATCACTGTACAAAAGCAAAAGACACAGGACATACTACAGTACAAAAGGCACAATACAATAATAGTAGATTGCAATGTTCAAAATAAAGTGTGCAAACATTTGAATACAATTCTGTTCTAGAGGGCTGGCGACTGAGTGAGGGAGAGGAGGTCAGGATGGATACTTGTAGTTTTTGATGGCTACTGGGAGAAAAGACCTTAGACAGTGCTCGCTGGAGCAGCGCAGCTGTGTGAGTCTGTTGCTGTATATACAGTTGCATATATTGTGCATGTGGCAAGATGTAAAAAAAAATTGTGAAGAAATTTTGACTATGACAAATATTTTGCACCATTTTAAGAATGGCCACTGCCTCTGCATGCACCACATTTTTGTATTGCCAGACTCTAGGACAAAAAGCCAAACCTTGACCTCAATTCTAACACTGGAAGAGGTTTACATCAAAGTACTGGATGTGCAGTGTTAGGATTTTCTGATATTGATGTCCAATTGAATAATTTTATGCAGTGTGTGCTAGAGAACTATGCAATTAGTAATCTCTTATTAAACGTGAAATTAAAGTCCTCCCAGTAGAACTTAATGAGGCCCAAGATGTTTTACGGCCTTTGGGCATATAAGAGTTCAAATGGGGAAAACCAGTGGAAAAGATGGCAATCTGCCGTATCAATCCGCCGATGATTCCACTACAGCAGACAATGCTTCCCTGCATCCCCTCAGCAATATCAGCCCGTTTACAGGAAGTTCTCGGGTAAAGATCGTCCAACTGACTGATGACTCCTGCTTACAAACAGACTTAAAAAATTATTATATAAAGAATTATATAATACGGTAAATGCAGTGATTCACAATAATGAACGCAAACATTGCTTTGTGATGCTCGTGAAAACATTGTGTGGCTTCAGCGGTTTGTCACTTCAAAGTACACTGCAGTATGTTATTATTATTATGTACTGTCTTATTATTTTTCAGAACATGTAAAACAGCTGAGAACAATCGGGGTTTTTCACATGAGGTAACAAGGGGGGCGTGGCACATGGAAGGATCATATGAGCGGGTCATGACAGAACCCCCAGCCCACCAAAGACACACACTCCGGACATGTCTCAGGGGAGGCGACAAACGAGATGAGACCGGGGATACGGGACATGGAAAACAAGAGCAAAAAAAACATCAACAAGGCACTGGGAACAGAACCGACACACAGAACAAGCACAATGGCATGAATCAGGACAACACCCGACAAAGAACGGGAAACGCAGACAAACACACCAAGAAAGGAGACACCGGGGGAACACCAACTGGAGGAACAGAGGGACCGGGAGTGAACGGAGGAGAAACGAAGGGTCAAGGAGCCGAGACAGGAGGGACAGAGTGATGGGGAGCAAACAAGGAAGGCCAGATGGGAAAAGTCGGGGGACAATGGGGAGCCCAAGGGAACCGCAGCGAGCTAGTAGTGGCAGCCGGTCGGGCTGCAGGCGACTGTGAGGCCGGAACTGAAAGAGACTTCGCAGAGGGCAAGGAGGTAGGCGGAGGAACAGGTGGAGCAGGGGAGGAGGGAGTTGGAGGGGGCACCAGGAGAGGCGAGGAGGGAGTTGGAGGGGACCACAGCGCAGGTGAGGAGGGAGGAGCAGCCATAGCAGGCAAAGACGCAGCCACAGCTAGAACATGTACAGCTAACCGACGAGTCGTAGCGGGGGGAGCCACAGGCGATTGACGAGCCGAGGTGGAGGAACCTGTAGGCGACTGACAAGCGGCAGAGGCGGGACCAAAAGCGACCGACAAGTCCTCGGAGGGGGACCCGCAGGAGACAGCCGAACAGGAGCCAAAGGACCTGCAGGCGCCCCCCGAGCCCCGCCAAGTTCAGGTTTGGGAGAGTTTCCTCCTGATACATGGCGGGGAAAGAAGCTGCGGCGAGAGAAGTGGCCCCAAGGAAGATCCTCTCCTTTTGCTTCCTCGTTTTCTTTCTCCAACTTGTTGGTGGGGGTTGTGTCATCTCCGAGAGGACAGGAGGTGGTTCGGTAACCCCTGCGCGGCGCAGCATGACTAACTGGGCTCTCCTGTCAGTAATTCGCTGCACGTACACCTTGCTGATGAGATGTGCATTCCCAGACGGAGATATCTCTTGGAGGAGGGTCCTGCTCCGGTTGGCTAACTCCAGCGCAACGGGATCTTCCCAGACCTTGGGCTGATTTAGCTAATACTCCATCTCCTGCAGTAAACCGAAGCGTTGCTGCTTGGTTCGCAGAGGTGAGTCTTCGCAGAGATCTGTCATTCTGTTATATCCAATGCACAAGTGGAGAGCAGGGAAGCAAATCCAGGAGACAAGGATTGAAGAACAGGGTTTTATTAGGGCAGACGGGAACCAGCACAGGACGAACGTTAATGACAGATCTGATGATACAGACTCAGACGTGGACTTACAGTACATACACAAGACTAAGGGAGGAAGATGCAAAACAGCTGAGAACAATCAGGGTTTCACACAAGGTAACGAGGGGGGCGTGGCACACGGAAGGATCGTACGAGCAGGTCATGACACTTGCCTACACTAACTGATACTAATTAATAAATAACTGGGAAAAAAAACAGATAATCGTGTTTCAAATATATAGAAAGTATACAGAATAATATATTGTGTTATATACTAATTGGCATATTGCAATAGATAGTGAACTATATAATATACGAATATATCATATATAATATATAAAATATACATCTGTTTGTTGTTGGTGGAATCTCAATTTTATCAAAATCAGGGATGAAATATTACATCCACTTTTTTCCCTAGAACATATCTGCTGTTCTATGCCCCTTGCCGAATCATGGACAAACAGGCTGTAATTTCTCCGTTAAATTGGAAAGTTTTAAATAAAGTAATACTAGCCAATCACAGCACAGCACAGAGGGAAAAAAACGGCAAAATTGTAGACAGATAGTACCCTTCAAGTTTAAATTTGCTGAATAAAATGTCTAAGTAACAGTACGCCTTTGTTTCTCAGACCAAGGAACCAGACAAAGACATGGTTATCGTCCTGCCAACAAACTGGGTCACTGACTTTGACCCAACAGATACTCCAGCACATATCTTGTGGAATGCTACATGGCTAAGAGCAAGAAGCCTGTCAATGGGTGCCAAGTTGAGTATGCGGTGGCGCTACAATTAGCAGCCAAGTTCAGCCCTTAGTTTTAACAATGACCATAACATAAATTAGAAATCGCTTAGGTCAGCATACCATTAATCTTGTTAGCAATTAGCAATGTATAGCCAGGTGTAGCTTCTTGCAAAACAAGCTCATTTACACCCTCTCCGAGTGCACACATCAGGTTATGTATCCCATGAAGCAACGTATTTTTGCAGTAATGACCAGGAAATTAGATTAACACATTCATGCTCCCCAATGAATGAACCATGCCAAATGTGGTGACCTCATGACCTGTCCACTAGCAGTGCCATCCTCAGGCCAAATGTACCCAATTTTCCAATTATTTGCATTCCTCATTATTCAACAAGCCAACTCATGATTTTATGTAGATATTATAGGTATTGTTACAATTCCTGCTGCCTTTTGTGAATGCCTAATTGTTAGTTATTGTTCTTTTCCACAGAAGCTGTCGTAAACCACCATCCGGGAGCCAAGATATCAGATATAAGAAAAACAATCAAGACAACACAAGAATTTCTGAGTTTAAGGCACCAGGCGAAGCAAAAAAAAAAAACAGCATGGACAAAGTTAAATGGGATAACAGACAGTTTTCCAATCATAGTTTTCTCCATGTGTTACGCATCTTAATTTACTAAGCGAAGAAACAAGATGGACCGTTAAACAGCATAGCAGACTGTTCTTTTGGACCCTTTATTTATTTCTTTCTTTGCTCTGGAGCTCCAGCTCATGGCTGACTTTAAGCATGGCATGGTCTTGAGAATATGTATTTCATAACTATTTCATATAGTTGGAAAATAACAATTTCATAAGTTTCATAGTGGGATTAAAGAATTTCGTTGATCGATTATCTATTACTCTGTGGCAGTACAGCATATGGTAGTTATATGGTAATATATTCCTCTTAATTGTGTACATATATTGTACATGCATGTTCATATTTATATGTGAATGTTTACGATGGGTTGGTGCCCTTTCCTGGGTTGTTCTCTGCCATAGCTTCTGGGGTAGGCTGTGGACCCCCGCAACCCTGACTAGGATAAATGGTTACAGAAGATGGATGGATGGATGGATATTGAAATGTCTGACTTCCTCTGCCAGCCCCCGGAGGATGGGCTCCCCCTTTCAGTCTGATTCATCCCAAATTTTTTCCTTGCCATTGTTTCCTCTGGCTTGCTCACTGGTGGCTTTGGGCAAGGATATTGTAAAGCATTTTGAGAAAAATGTTTGAGACAGATGTTATGTTGTGCAAATAAAATTGAATTGAATTGAAAATTGCATTTAAATAAACAGGACTGTGCGCTAGCTTAGTTATTTCAAAACTTCTCTTAAAATCACCCCAGTATATGCAGCAACCGTCCAGTGCACCCATGTACTTTTTGACTCTTTGCCACTAGCACACCTCATATAGTTAGTCATCATCTCATTGATGGTTTACACTAATTTAATTAATTAACTGAGCTGTTGATGAAACAGCTTTAAGCTTGAAACATTTCTTTGGTCTGCCTAAGACCTTTGCACAGTATTGTATTTTTGTTTTGTAAGGGACTTGGACACGCACAATATACTTGAAAAAATCCAGCCTGGCTTCCGTCAAGGACACATCACAGAAACTGCTTTAACTAGAGTCTTAAATATATGACAGTGCCAGTAGATGCTGGCCATGCCTCTGTGCTTTCATGCTCCTTCATTAGCACGCCTTTCAGCGCTATTAACTCGTATTCCATTACATAGAATTGCATTTGATGTTTGCTTGTGTGGAGCAGTGCTGAGATGGTTTACGTCCTATTTAAATAACCAGTATCACTATGGTCAAGTGTCAAGAAGCAGAACTCCTTCTTCAATGTCATTGGTCCTCAGTTGTTGGACCTATATTGTTCTGTCTGTACATGCTGCATGTCAACTTTCACTCCTATGTCGATGACACCCAGATATGCATTTTTAGGTACATCTAATGCTACCCCATCTTTTGTCACTTTAGCCAGCTGCTTTAAAAAAGGGAAAACATGGATGGATGAAAACTCTCCGCCACTCAATGTAATAGAGGTTCCCTTGATGGGAGGTAAGAGCACAGACAGGACTGCTATAATCTGTACAATTCAGCTGTGAATGAGGTCCATGAGACTTATCACGCGAAAATGTATCAGGTGCAGGTCATCGATCTGAACAGAGAGACTATCATCATGAAGCCCACAAAAGACCATCATGATGGACTTAAAATTGAAGCTTGACATTTGCCAGATTGAGCTTCAGAATATTAATCGATCTGTCGTGCAATTTGGGAATGAGGAGTTTGAAATTGGGGAAAGTGATACTGGAAGGTACCCAAGAAGGAGCTTTCACAAGCTGAAGTGCAAAAATTGGACATAACAGTGGAAGTTACTGACAAAGAATGGGAGCAGAAATTGAGACTGGAAATTCCAACTAATTAACTAATTATTAATTTAAACCATTGTAAGAATAGCATCAATGAGTCACTTGCAATTTAATTTTAAACATTTTTGTTCGTTACACATAGCTTCTTACTGGGTAAGAAGTACAAGAGGAATCTTGAGTCTATCCCAAGTAGAATAGGGAACAAGGCAGGAACTCTCCTAAACAGGATGCCAGTCCATCTCAGGGCAGACACTCTATGGGCAATATGGAGGCATGAGCAGTAATCTGAGCACAGTCACCATTAAAGAAGTTTTATGGTCAGGTACAGAAGGTACAGTCATGTGAAATAGTACGTACACCTCGTGAAATATTTGATCATTTTCAAGAAGTCTGGACAGACAAATATTAGGTCATCATTTCAGCAATACTTATGGAAAAAATATTACACAAAAAGGCAGAGTTCAAATTTACATTTAGAAATCATTTATACAATTAATATAAACAAACGTTTAAATTTCTCATGAAGAAAAAGGTAAAGTAAATACACCTCTATATTTATGGCTACACTAAACCTAAAAATTAGAATCAGTTTCAAGTAATGGGATATCCCTGTTCAGTTCACTCTGGTAGGTGCTTGTTGTCAGAAGCCTGTATGTGTCAGGATTGGGCTGTCATATTCCTGTTTGGCCAGCAGGTGTCCCTGGCTATCTTGTCTCCCAATGATTCCCTGGTCTGTTCTGTTCCTACTCTGTTCCCCTGCTTGCCAGGCCATTGTGTGGCTGAAAGGGCAAAGTGTGCAGCTGAGTACCAGGTGTTTTGTCAATTGTGGGTCCAAGGCTAGCTTCAACTTTGTGGGACATTTTAATTTTCATTGACCCAGGTTTATCATGTTTCCTGTTTTGAAGTATTTCCTGATGGTACAAAGTCCTTCTCTGTACCTTTTGTTTTTAGTTTACCATACCTGTATCTGGTTTTGTTGTTGTGTTCTGTTTCACCATGCTCGCAGTGTCTGAAGTCCTTAGTGTTTGCTAATTATCCTCACCTGCTCCTTGTTGCCCCTAGTCTGTTGTTTGCGGTTGATTTGTAATAGCCCACACCTTTTCCTTTTTAATCTTCATTATCTGTGTATTCATTTGTTGGCCCTTCCCCTCTCTTTCAGTTGGTCTTTGTGTTTGTTCTTGTGCTGCTGCGTGTTCCCTGCACGTTCCCTGCGTGTTCCCTGCATCTGTTTTTGAATCTTATTGATGTTAGTTTTTTCCCCCTCATGTTCAGTTCCTGGTAGTTCAGTTTTATTAGTAAACAAATAAGAAACAGTAATCTTGGTGGTCCATGAACCACATTACTTTCCAATCCTTCCATTTATGTACATGTATGAACACGTATTACATATTCATGTATTACTAACAAGAATTCCATTATGTTGCATTGCATTCTCTTGACTATGTTATTTATATATGTGAATCCATGCATGCAAATTCACACTTTGCACATGCAAAATTCACACTTTGTGCAACTAGTGACAATTACACAAATTTTCAATTCATGGGAAGAGGTGACAAAATAAGCTATTTGAAATAGCAAATTAATTTCTCTAAGGCAAATGCACAATCTTTGGCTTACTCAAATAAATAGAAAATCAGTAAATCCCACAAAAAAAATCGATTTACTCTTTTTCATGTAAAAGTATGGGTTGGTGGTGTGAATTGTTGACATGTGCATGGTGACGACTTAGTTGTTTTTTTGCAGTTCCCTGTGTTACAATGGCTGCCTCCTTTTCCTGATTTGTCCAAAATGTTGTATACACCTGCTCCCACATTTTGACAATTATACACATTTTTTTTCAAATTCTGTTTAATACAGCTGGAATTTTGCAAAAAAAGTTGTGTGGAGATTTTTTGTGTCTTTTGGTGTACACGCAACTTTCATAAACAAGATCCCAGTATTTGCCTTATTTTACCTGCCTGCTTGTCATATACTGTAGTACTGTAGATGCCACAAAGTAGCATTTGCTAAAGAACACACATTCTTTAATAAAACACATGTAACAAAGCTGCTAATTCTCCTGCATTGACAATGAGACTCTTGCAGTTGAGTCCAATCTCCCACTCTCATGCAAAACTTGTTATATCTTCCTCAGATTTTACAATTCTATCCTGAGAATCTGGTATGAAAAAATTGTTCTATCCTAAGCCAATTTCCATCTGATCATTATTGACAAATGTCTGTGTCTGTCTTCAGTGTTTCTTTCTGTTCTCTCCTTGGATTTTAGGGTAACAGAGTAGAACAGAATTCCAGAAGTGGGTAGTTCAGGTCCAGGCAGTAAGTCCAGACTAAGATTTTGTTTCAAAGAACCAGTTGAGTACTATGACTCTTTATACTCAACTGGTTTGTTGAAACAAAACCTTGGTCAGGACTTTTACTCTCTGAACCTGAACTGCCCACTTTTGGATCTCTCTTCTGTTGCATTGTGTGTGTTTTAGAATATCTTGATTAGTTTTGCTTAGACAGCTCATTTGATGTTTACTTGTTCTCCCTTGAGTGCATCTTAAAAATTTTCTGTGTTGTTTTCTATTGAATGCGCTTAGATTTGTTAGTTTGATTAAATTGTCATCTGGTTTACAGCAAGGTACTTAATTGGCCACACACACGGAGCACTACAACCTACTAATTCAATTATTCATTTCAATTTTGTTGGCGTAGGAGAGGGAGACACACGCCAGCAACAAATATATTTTAATTATTGGGGATCTTTATTATCATCTAGACCAATAAGAGAGTCTAGCAGGTTTCTCTCACAGTGTGTAACAATAAATAAAAGAATAAAGAAAAGGCACAGTAAGAACATACATAATGTTCTATGGTTTTAATTTGGCAATAACATTTCTCTCAGTACGTTCTGGGATAATCGACAAAAGGTTTAACTAAAAAACACGCTCAAGGTGCAACATAAAAATACCATCTATGCTTAGAAAGTGGTACAAAACAAATGGCAGTGGTGACACTAGGAGGACAAAACACAAGCTCCTTAAGCATCACACACGATACAGTTGTTATGTACTACATACATTGGACATTAGAATACTTACAACTCAGTTACACCTGCAACTAACTCCTGTAGGTGTCTCAGTCCTCTGGATATGACTCAGAACTGCATGAAATAAAATAACATTGGTAAATCCACTAATATCGTCCACCTAAGACAGGGGTCTCAAACTCCAGTCCAGTTTTTGGTTCACCCTCATTTAACACACCTGATTCAACTCCTTGTACTAATTACCACACAGCTCTTGAGCTGAATCATTTGTGGTGGAACGGGGAAAGAACTAAGCTACACAGGGCTCCGCCCCTCCAGGACTGGAGTTCGAGACCCCACCATCACTGCATAGTGTTCAAGCAACAAGATCTTCTTACAGTACATGAAAGAAGGTATTACTATGCATCAATAGCTCCCTTACTCTGGATACATCTAATCACAAATAGTTAAAGAAATTCACGCATCCATCTTTGTACGGAGTTCTACAACCATCACCGAGTATTATATATCTGCATTTCTGTACTTACAAGAAATTATCTGCAGCTACTTAGCACATCCCAATGGTCGCTCTGATTAATTCCCAGTTTTCACCAGTCACATATGCATAGTAATCCCAGAATGCTTTGCAAAGCTCATTCTTCTACTACATACTGATGTTACTGTAGTTTTTCTCTCTTAAAGGAACATACACCCCAAATACCATACAACTACTGACACATGCATTCATCCGATAACACATGACCCGACTACATCAATTAAGTTTGGCTTTAATGTAACATTCCAAAAAGAAAGGTTAGTAGATACCTATTATATATTTAGTTAATATTGCATATGTCATACATTGGAGAATCCCATGTAAAGAAAAAAACAGCCTCTCCACTAGGCTTGGGCAGTGTTTAATTACCACACCATAATACAATCCATACATTATATTGTGGTGCGTGGTGTTTTGACCAGGGCGGATCCCCCTTGATAAAATTCACCACATGGACTACTGTGGTATGCCATAATGTTGCCCCAGCTGACTCTTCACCCATACAGAAAAACATCAAGGTTCATATATGGGTATGCCTTAGCACAGTGGTGGGGAACCTGATCCATGGAGGGCCGGTGTGGGTTCAGATTTTTGGGAGTACCCCTCAATCAGCCAATAATAAAGCAGTGGTTCTCAGCTGCAGTCCTGGAGACCCATTGTTATTGGCTGATCGAGAGGTCATCCCAAAAACCTGCATCGGCTCTCCATGGATCAGGTTACCCACTCCTTAGCATGTATGATTATGGTCATATGTGAGTCATACAGCTATGATATATAATCTTACATGATACTGGTGATCGCATTTACAAAATGAATTGTATATGTATATCTTGGCGCAACATACAAAACATATGTGGTCATTGTAAAACAAAAATGAATCGTGTTTATTCTTACAAGACTTTTTCATACGGGAATGTCTACAAAACTATACTTTCAGGTTAAACCACATCCATCTTTAGTCTCAAGCCTGACCACTTTCATTATGTTTCAACTGTAAATTGCTACTTTACCATACACAGATATTTGGATTTTAGTTCTTACCTTTCAGCTGAAAAATGGCCTAAATGTAAAATACTCCATTCATTATCCAGCTTCCAAAACCACTTACATTACAAGGTCATGGTGAGTTCAGTAAGAGAAGCTGGCAAAATAACTGGCAACAGTAAATCAGTAAAGCAGTACATGCATCATTAGAGTAAAATGGAGTGCTAAGTAAAGTTAATCACACTTAAATTCACGCAACTATGCTTATTGGATGAAGAGATATGAGGTGAGCCATTCATCTGTGATGAACTGGGGTTTGCCAAAGGGGCTGATTGTGGAGAATGAATGAGCCTTTGAGGAATGGCACAAGCGGGAATTACTGAATACCACACGTTTGCTGAGTGGAGCGTTCTGGCTGGGGCTTGTACATCATGTGGAGGTAGATGTCAAACAGCAAATGTCTGCGGTTTACACAGGTGCTGCTTTGTTGAAATAGGAACGTGGAGGGCTCTGGTAATGTGTGATTTCATTATGGACACAGGCATTATCTGTTGGGGTCACAATTGTCCTTCAATGGAATCCAGTAGAACATAAAAATCACTCAGGAACTGCAGTGTTTTCTAAGTCTTTGGTTTGTGTGCTTATTGGTTTATAATTTATCTTGTATTTTCCAGCCCAGCCCTGAATGACTGCCTGCCCTAAACAAGAGGTGCTGCTTCTCTCTCCAGCCCAGTACTAAACAAAAAAATCGCCCAGTTGCCGCCTACACTCTACCCAAAACTCAAAGATGTTCTTTATCCCTTTTATGTCATCACCCAAATGAATATTTCTATAGTAACACTCACTTTGCTTGATAAACATACCTCTTATACATCATAAGATATGGCATGATACAATTCATCCACTTAAACTTATTTTTATGGTTAAGTTCATGAGGTCTGGTGGGTTATAGTGGTGTTCCATAGATTTAGACTAGACATAGACTAGAAAAATATATGGTAATACTGTCTATGAATGGTATGAGAATCTATGAACACATTCCTAAAACATAATGAATTCATAAACAATTATAAACATGGTTATACATATTTACAAAAAGCCATATCATATTATAGCCATGTTTAGTATGCATAATGAATGAATGAAGCTCTCATCTATAATGCATTATATATACATTGCAGTACAAAGCATCCTTAATTCTACACTGAACATTATAAGTATACGTTATGTAGGTATCTACAGTACATTCTAAATGAAAGCTTTATTGGAACTTATGAAGTGTAATAGTCAACACTTTAATGCCTTATGATTGTCAATAGAAGATGCTGTTATGGTTATTAGTCCTTATATCGACTATTATAATGAATTATATAGGTATTTATAATACATTATAGATGACAGCTTAGGAAAAGGGTTACCGAATATATTTGTCACATATTTCAGCTCATAATGTTCTGTGCTATGCTGATGATCACAATATTCACTTTAGCTGAAATAAACTGCCATATTGAATAAGTAGAGCTTTCATAGAAGAAATGTCAGCAAAATTGTCCAAAAACACAAAAATCAGAATTTTTTCATACTGAAGATAAATTAGTAGTATAGAAGTCTGTTTTTTACATGTAAATTTACATGTGAAACAGAACCAACATATTTCAGTATCCAGTCTTTCAGTTGGTCATAAGAGAGGGTTTCAGAGAAATCCTAGGGATTTACATACCATATACCATTGATTGGTGGCTTGAGGCTTCATTCCTGGTCTGTTTCTTAATCCATTCTCGGGATGCCTGGAACACGCAAATATGATTTGGCACCAAGTACAAATGGCTAAGAAAGACCTGTATGTGGTCTTCTTAGACCTAGCCAATGCCTTTGGGTCAGTGCCTCATGAGGTGCTGTGGGCAGCCTTTAATTTTTTCCAAGTCCCAGATGGGATCACAAGGCTGGTCAAAGCCTATTTTCAGGACCTTTAGTTCTGCATTACAATCCAGGATAAAACAACTGCTTGGCAGCACCTAGAGATTGGAATAATGGCAGGCTGCACCATCTCCCCACTGGCCTTCACCATGGCAATGGAGTTAATTATTCGAGCTTCTCGGTGGGTGGTCGGAGGGGAACGCCTAAGGAGTGGGTTGCGTCTTCCTCCGATCAGGGCGTTCATGGATGACATGACGACTATAACATCGACTAATGCATGCACCAGACGCCTGCTGAACAAACTCCAAGATAACATCAGATGGGCATGAATGGAGATTAAACCAAATAAATCCCGCAGTATCTCCATCATCAAGGGCCAGCTCGCTAATGTGAGGTTTAATAATAACGATGAGCCGATACCAACGATCCAGGAGATGCCCATAAAAAGCCTTGGTCGTTGGTATAATGCAGAGCTCAAAGATTCCGAACAGGTGGAACAACT
>JAODKF010000045.1:8724128-8739631 GCA_026779585.1 Mormyrus proboscirostris | reverse complement strand
AACAGTGTCATTAAGAAAATCTTTTGAGTTCATTTTCAGAATTAAGCGCATACTGTAAGTGAAAAGACATTTGAATTGCTGAAAATGAATTTATGATATTTAGATAAGTCAGGTGGAACATTACAATACAGCCCTCAGAAGGTCACAGCATTCTTTGTGGCATGCTGTATGTTACGTAACATTGCCATCAGGGATGGATGTCTGTTGGACATAAATGAGGACACATTAGAGGACTTTAGAAGGTGTGATGCTGAACTGTGCTGATCCAGTGCCACACAGCAAAACTCCTCAGGGTCCCGACTGGCGAGCCCCCCTAGGCAGACATATGGTCCAGTCCTACACTCTAGAAATGGCCATCCATCTAGTGCATCTAGGTGTTACATAGGCGTCCCCTGGTCCAGGTCCAGCTGCTCAGGTCCTCAGCAATGAGGATCCTGCGAGCCAGATCACCCTCAGGGAAATGCTCCGAATGGTTGTAGTGTCATAACTGACACTCCCTCACAATGCAGGTAATGTGCCTCATTTGGGACTCCTCTAGAAACTCTCATTTCAAAGGTGTCCAGTCGCCATTTCATCTCAGCTCACTGGACAGCGTCCATGTCTGACAGCCATACAGCAAGACAGGACTCTGAATACTTGGACCTTTGTCCTCTTGCAAAGATATCGGGAGTGCCACACATCCCTTTTCAGCAACCCCCATACTCTCCCAATCCATCTGCTGACTTCATAGGAAGAGTCACCGGAGATATGCCGAGGTAAGTAAATCTCTCAACAAGGTCGACATTCTCCACACAGACAGACATACTGTGTGGCTGTGTGGAAAAAGTCATTAAATTCCAGGATTTTGGTCTTTATCCAGGACACTCGCAATCCCAAATTCTCAGACTTCTCATTCAGTCTCTTGAGAGCCCCAATCAGAGACTCCATTGACTCCGCCAAGATAACAGCATCGTCGACAAAGTCAAGATCAGTAAATCAACAGATGCCGTTCAGCTGGACCCTACAACCCTGGCCAACACCCAGTCCACACAATCATTGCACAGAATAGGAGCAAAATCACACCCCTAGCGAACCCCAGAATCAACTGGGAAGATTGTGGAGGTTTTCCCTCCACTCTGGACAGCACTCAGAGTACCAGTTTGCAGGCCGGCCATGACGTTTATCAACTTTGGGGGGATCCTGCAAAGTCTCAGGATGTCCCACAGGGCAACTCCATCAACCACCTTCTTACCACTAGCCTGGAGAAGCTCAGCCCAGATTCCACAGATCTCTGTGGCCTTCCCTACCCCTAACTGATTCATCATCCATGTAATCTAAGTGAGACTGGGTGTTTCACAGCTGATTGGAGTATCAGCCTCAAGAACCGTGGACCTAGAGATGTCCAATGTCCTAGCTGGAGGATCAGCTTTAAACAACTGCTCAAGTAGCTGGCCCAGCAGGTCACAACTGAAGTATCATCTGTAAGGACCATTCCATCACCCACCCTGACTGCAAGTCTTCAAGGAACAGATTCAGATGTGTGTAATCCTTTGATTCCTCTGTAAGCAGGACATGGGTCACTAGACCACAGATGTGTGTTACTTGCTCACAGATTTGTCTAACAAACGCATCCTTATCTGCCCTCTGAGCCCTTACAGCTGTCTTCCTCAGTTCCTGGTACAGACTGGAGTTACAACCAAGTCATACGCTGTGACTCCTTTTGATAATATCCAGGATGCCCTGTGGGACGAAACACCTCCTCTTCAGAACACTGGCTACTGGCAACACCAACACAACCCTCGACAAAATTCAGGGTCTAATCATGGAAAGTCTCCCACATCACATTAGCGTCTGTAGTTGCACCCAAGTCTGCAGATTCCTCACACAAACTACATGCAAACTGATCAGAAACAGCTTGATCTTGGAGTCTGGCCGGTCTGTGTACCTCAGAAAGTGCCGCCACTGCAACGTGGAGTTTATGAAGCTACCCCAACAGTAGAGAAATATGGTCATCTTATGGGAGAGACAAGACATTCCACACGCCTACCTGGATGGGCCACTTCAAACTGGGATCCAAGTACCGCCATGCAGCAGGCGATGCTACAGCAGCACACCAGCCCTGATCCCCAACAGGCCTGACCCAACTCTTCCGGGTATGAGGCTCCCGAAGGCTTTCCCCTATCCCCTTCATGATACTCCATCTTGTGGGCAGCTGCAGCAGAGCTACTTCCATGGAAAGCCGAAGGGTATCATGGGTACCTAAAGTCCGAGAAGTTATCTAGCTAAGCAACAAATCTCGCTTTATGATACAGCCACCCCACTCCCCCACACTCACTGGGACACAAAAAATATAATGGCTTCTGAAATAGATGCAGAGCCATGTACAGCAATCTTTCACAGACCAAAATATCCCAAGATTCATTGCACAGAGGTAAAGTGGGTGTGTGCCTGCTTGGCAATGCACCAGTGACATATATCCCATAAACTTCCCTCAGAATATTTGTGATATATTAAGATCAGTCATGTATAGATTTACTGGCAGAAACAGGAAGATATTATTAATGCTGGAACGCACGGTCTGGGTTTGGTTGCCTTCAGTTGTTCTCCTTTCATCTGTTACCTGCCACAAAATGACTTAAACACATAGAGGCAGCATAGTGAATGGGAATACATGAAGAATATGTAAAGGTTAGGGAAAGAGGGATAATGGTATTGAGTTGTTTTTCAGGGGTTGGGCTAGGCTCCTTAGTTCCAGTGAAGGGAAGTCTTAATGGTTCAGCGTACCAAGACATTTTGGACAATTCCATGCTTCAAACTTTGTGGGAACAATTTGTGGAAGACCCTTTCTGTTCCAGCAATGACATGGTTGGGTGAGTTTGGTTTGGAAGAACTTCACTGGCCCACACAAAGCCCTGACCTCAACCCCATCTAACACCTTTGGGAGTTTTTGAGCCAGGCCAACATCAAAGCCTTCCCAGATGAGTGGCAGCTGTTATTCATATTGATGCCTATGGATTTAGAATGGTATGTCATAATAGTTCCAGTTGGTGTAATGGCCAGTCACAATACTTTTGTCCATATTGTGTAGCATAGCACTATTGGGTGTACAGCGGCCCTCAAAGTATTTTTACATACATTTATGTTTGTTTTTCTTTTGATCGTATGTGTGAGTCATTGTAAGTTGCGGGACAGTCTACAATAGTCCAACCATTCATTTTTTATAACCGCTCTCGTGTCTTATTCTGGGTCCGGAGCCTGTCCCAGAGGCTTTGGGTACAAGGCAAAGAGCAACCCAGGATGGTGTGCAAATCTATCGCATGGCACACTCACACAACATTCACATCTACGGACAATTTGGTAACTCCAATCAGCCTCACCATGTTCTTGGACTGTCAAGGGAAGCTGGAGTACCTGATGGAAACCCCAAAAAGACATGTGGAGAATGTGCAAACTCCACACGTGTGGAACCTGGGTGGAGACTCGAACTTTGGTGCCAGAGGTGTGAGACAACAGTGTTCACCACTGCAGCAACCTGTCGGCCCACATCTATAATAGCAAAATATAAATTTAAATTTTTATGATTTGTATTTTAAAAATTCCTGTAGTTTTTGAGGTTGTGAATATATGTGCCCAAAATAAATATCCATTGAATAAATAAATAAATATGTTAATAAACCTGAATTTGTTTAAAATGTATTATAGGAGCAGACCTGTGTTATTTTTTCATTATCCAAGCCAATAAACAGCACCTTCTATTGTTCACTGAATGTGTATAATAAGGATAAAAAGACTCAAAGTCCAACTTATGAACAAAGCTCTATTAAGATTAAGGAAAAAACTGAAAACTAAATAATTAGCTGCTACAGCAAATGTTTTTTTCATCCAAGGCAAAAGTAAGGAAAAATGTTAAATAATTATTTGGAGTATGCAAAACAATAATATTTTGGCAAGACCAATTCAGAGAAGGTTTTGAATAAATAACTATTACTAGTGGAAATAATTTTAGTGTTTCAATGGAAAATGAATAAATATGCATTAGCTGTTCCTGTCTTTGTCACATGCACTATTTGAAATAGACATGGCTGTCCTAGGGCAGAGTTAGGTTGTGACATAAGCGTATACATTGACTTCAACTGTATCATTCTACATCATTGAGTTCAGATAGAAAAAGGTGCCCAAACCAGTTTCGCTTCCTTCAACCAGTGAAATCACTGTCTTTTGTCCACAGTGGTCCCTGCTGATTTGTTGCCCTCCCTAAACTTACTGTAAGTCCATAATCCTTCTTCCCGTGCTTCAGCTCAATGTCCTGCCTCTATGTGTTTAGGTCATTTTGTGGCAGGTAACAGATGAAAGGGGAACAGCTGAAGGTGAGCGAACCCAGAACGTGCGTTCCAGCATTAATTATGCATGTGGTTTCTGCCAGTACATTTATACGTGACTACTTTTAATGTATGACAGATATTCTGAGGGAATTCTATGGGATTCCTACAAGAGGTCCTGTCGAAATTTTTTTTCAACACATACGCATGAAAAGATATTGCTAGATAAAGGAATATCTCAGTAAAATTATGCCCTAAACAAATAGTCATTAATTTGCCAATGCAACAGACTAATGATTGCATTTCACCCACGATTTATTTCCGTTACTTCATTCATTACACTTGTCTGTACAGAAGGCTGTTATGTCATATTCAGTATAACAATGTTCCTCATAAACAGAGAAGTCTAATAAATGCTTAGAATAAAAGTATGGGAATGCAAAACAATACACAAGCATGATAATTTCTTGGATGTAAAGAGACAATTTACAGCTTGGTGGCATTTTAAGTGTGCAAAATGCAGTTTCCATGGTAACCTGGAATGGGAATATGAACTTGTGTGACAGACAGGCATCTCCAGAGTGTAACTTGGACGATCGACATAAAACAGATGTTAATTTTTCATATTCCATTTTTAATGCATTTATTTTAAAAGAATCTTTCAATATACACTCACTGAACACTTTCCTTGGAACACCTGTACACCTGCTTATTCATGCAATTATCTAAAAACATCAGGAAGACATGGCCTTTTACAGTATGTCTGAGTTTGCTGCTCAGCGGCTAATCCAGGTCCTTGTTATCTTGTGACTAGACTACTGCAACTCTACTATCAGGTTTACCAGCTTGTGCTGTCAAATTACTGCAGATGATTCAAAATGCGGCAGCACGCCTGGTATTCAGTCAGCCTAAACGCTCCCAAGTCACACCGCTCCTCGTCTCTCTTCACTGGCCCCCTACAGGCGCTCACATCAAGTTCAGGTCCTTGGTGCTGGCCTTCAGGTCCATTAATGGACAGGCACCCATCTCCATTAAGCATCTCCTTAAGTCATACGTCCCATCTCGCCTCTTCTGTCAGCAAACCAACACCACTTTAAGATCCTTCAAGCATATGAGAAGTCTCACTTCAGATGTTTCTCATGTGTGGTTCCCCTGACGGTGGAACAAGCTGCAGAACCATATCTGGTCACAAGATTCCCTCTCCCTCTCAAGCCCCATCTGTTCCAGGAACTCCTCCACTAGCTTGATGTCTCTCCGTGGTCTCTGAATGTTTGTAATTAGACTTGGCCAGTATGACAGTATACCACAGTTTTTAGCTACCTCATAGATATTATGTTCAATACCTTTAAAAATGCAGATGCTTCTCTTTCTATGAAACTGATATGGAGATGCTATATTGAGGCAATGCATTGTAGTGCACAGTATGAGGTAAGAACAAAAGTCATATAATAACACAAATGCATAGGCTAATTTCCCAAAAAACAAAATGCACTGTAGCAGCAGTGGAATATATAAAATCTTGTACATACAGGTCTGGAGCTTCAGGTAAGGTTCACATCAAACACCAGAATGGGGGAAAATGTGATCCCAGTGATTTCCACTATGGCATGATTGTTGGTGTGATATGGGAACCAACCTTCGGATTTTCATGCACGGCAGTCTCTAGAGTTTACTCAAAATAGTGCAAAAAAATAATAAATTAAGACAGAAGGAAACACCTTGTTAATGAGAGAGGTCAGAGAAGAATGACAAGACCAATTCAAACAGATAGAAAGGCAACTCAGATAATCACTCTGTTCAACTATGGTAAGCTGAAACGCATCTCAGAATGTACAACACGTTAAACCTTGAGGCAGATGTGCTACAGAAGACCATGTCGGTTCCCACTCCTGTCAGCCAAAAGGAAAAAGATGAAGATGTAGGGGCATAGGCTCACCAAACCTGAACAGGTGAAGTCTGGAGAAACACAGCCTGGTGCAAGAGATCTCGATTTCTGAGGCACACAGGTTGGGTTGAATTTTGGCATCAACAGCATGAATCCATGGAACCAACCTGCCTTGTGTCAACAGTCCAGGCTGCTGGTGGTGTAATAGTGTATGAAATATTTTCTTGGCACAATTTGGGCCTGTTGATACCAATAAACCATGACTGAATGCCACAGCTAATTTGAATATTATTGCTGAACATGAGCATCCCTTCATCACCATGATTTGCCCATATTTTAATGGCTACTCCCATCATAATAATGTACCATGTCACACAGTTTTCTCAAACCGGTTTCATGAACATGAAAGTGAGGTCAATGTTCTTCAGTGGCCTTCCCAGTCACCATATCTGAATCCAATATACACCTTTGTGATCTGATAGAACAGGTTTGTAGCATAACTGTGCAGCTGACATCGAGAGAAATTGCATGGCGCAATCATGTCAGCATAGACCAGAGTCTCAAAGGAATATTTCAAACATCTTGTGGAATTCTTGCCATAAATAATAAAGGCTGTTTGAGAGCAGAGAAAGGCCCAACCTGCTATTAGTCTAGCATTCATAATACTGTAAGTGTTCAGTGAGCTCAAACAGGACCAAAGCTAAGCATCTGAAAAAGAAAAAATGTCATGTAAAGTAATAATGAAATATTAAATGTACCAATGCACATAGACATATATTCTGGTTAATTGACATGTGCACAGATACTCCACTTTATCAAGAAGGGGTCTGGATTCGAGAAAAGGAGATGTCTGTTGAGATGTTGGATCTCTTGCTACAGAGAGGAAAGTGCTGTCACAATACAACCATAAAACCATGTGTCGTGTTTCACAGAGACACCAGCTGCTAACACCACATACAGTATAAATACCAGGTCTTGCTTGTTTTGCTTATTTATTTATTGAGGGGAGTCTGGAGGCAGAGAGCAGTTGGGGTTAAGGGCCTTGCTCAAGATCCCCATGGTGATACGATTACTCGACCGACCATGGAATTTGATTTAACTTCCATTCATCCATCCATCCATTTTCCATACCGGCTTGTCATATGCAGGGTCATGGGGGTTCCAGAAGCTAAGACCACAAGGCAGGATTGATTACAGTTAATTAGAACAGTAACTACAGTAACTGGATGCCCAGATAGAAGAGCGGGCATTCTGGAGCAGTCAGGAGTCAACATTGATCCAATGCATTTATTAAAAGCAAAAATAAAATTAATTCTAAACATTTTAAATTTAGTTTTATTTATGTTTATAGCTTAGTTTATATAACAAATTTGTCTTACTGTAGTCTTGTGTTGGCCAAGCTTTGCAGTTAAGGATTAAGAATGTGACCTGTGTGACTATCTAGCAGAGGACATCAGCTGTTTCCTTTGTATGGCCATTTGGAGATGTGATACACATGTGGCCATTGTTTGAGTTTTAATGACAATGAAAATGGTGAACAAGCATAGGAACAGAACTGTCAAGGAAGTCTAACTGTCAATCATCTCTCACATCATTATCTTTTTTTCATTTCAAAGTCTGCTTTGAGTTTGCTTTGAATGATGTTACAAAACTCCAAAGGTTGATTATGCATCCCTTTGACCGTGTCTTCATGTTTCATTCTGACAACTTCAAAGTAGGAACCACTGTTTGTTCCTCCATGGTGCTGTGTGAAGGCGGGAAAAATTGGCTCCGTTGATGTTGTTGTTGTATAACAGAGTCATACAGTTCTGTGATGCACTAAAGCTTTGGTGAAGTGATTATTAATGAGTAAATAACATATACACAACTGAGGGAGGTACGAGTATAGGCCAATTCATGATTACACTAGTATGCTAAGCATTCTTTTGTTTTAACCAGTGTTAGATGACAATCAGCTGACTTCTGTAGGAATTTTTTTTAAGTGTTGCGGATTGTGTTTTTGTAAAACTTTGCATCTTTCACAAATGATTCCTACTTGAACCATACTCTGAATTATGCAGACATGATGTATTGGTATTGGTAAGTACAAAAACTGGCATGGACTGAGACTCACAGGAATAATTATCACATGTATAGGGTAATCTACACTATACTGTGATAATGTACTAACTTTTACATTTTTATAATCTTATGTTTGAGTACCTAATTCACTAAATATGTAAGTACATATAACATAATTTATTTCATTGACCCTACCTTAAGGAAGTGACCTAGGTAAAGTTAGTAAAGCCAAATAAATGTCAGTATGATTGTGAATACTCATGTTCTTCTTTCTGCGCAACTTGTACGTTCCTTAAGCCTTTGTGACACTTCAATTCTTTCAGGTATCATTCTTGCACAGCCATATTAAAATAGTAATAATAATTTGTAGCTTTTTATTCAACTTCAGCTCAATGAATGCGACACTTCACAAGGCTGAAAATGTCCCACCCTAGAAGCAATTGGTTTTAATTCTGACTAATCCAGCTGTCCTGGTTACTTTAGGGTTTTTTGCTGCACTGTACAGACTGTAAGCTTTATAAACTTTGAGTATAACCGACAATCCCCTAGCTTATACTTTTTTGTTATGCAGTCGTTTCATTGCTCCTGATACTGGAGCTAAGAGTTTCCATACATTTATAATCCCCACAGAACTGTCGTTTGAAGGATTGTAGTAAATTCATATTTTGCACTGCCTGTGTGTGCATTTTCTTGAAAGAAAACACCCTAGCTCACAGTGACAAAAAAGCGCAAACGTTATGTTATGGATATATCAATACATTGGATCACAATGTTCTCCATGTGAAAAATAATTTTGAAAATCCCTTTTTGGATGACATTAGTGTATTTTTGTGCTGTATTTTGTTCGGGGGTGCCACCACTCTGGGCCAGAACACACACACACACACAAAGGGAAACAAGACATGCATTTCAAATGCTAATTCATGGATTAGCATGTGGATTAGCATGTGTTTACCAAGAACCACGCCTCCAACCCCTGTATACCCTGAGACTGATTCTGCTGCTTTAGCCACACATGTAACATCAGTATGACAAAACTTCTGGATCACTGCACAAAGACGTTCATATAGCAAACACGAAATCTGCAGCTGAATAGATACACAAAAACCCAAACAAAATGATAGCATGCTGAGAAATTTAGCAGATAAAGTTCTAAATATGCATACATGGATTCATTCAATGCAGATTTTTTTAAACTGCAGAAATATATATATATATATATATATGTCTTATAGACTGTGTGGGCAACATGGGTTGTGTGTGCAAGCATGTACACGTATGCACCAGTATGGTGGACCAGTATGCCATCCAGAGTGTAGCCCAACCTTCTGCCCCAAAATGCTGAGAATATGCTTAGGGCTGCCATGTATCCCAGACTACAATAAATGATTACAAGTTGGATGGATGAAAAAAAATATTTGAAAAGAGCTAGATGAGGTAAGGGGCCTCATTTTGTTTAGATCATTTATGCTGTTTAAATTATTTTGACTGCATCGCACATATTACATCCCTCACACACTTGAATGTAATACTTTATGATTTGGAAACATCCATCATTCCATTTTCTATACTAGCTTGTCGTATGCCAGGTGTGGGGGTCTGGGAGCTATTACAGAAGCTACGAGCAAATAACCCTTGATGGGCCACAAACCCATTGCAGGGCACACACACCATTACCAAACACATTCACACATAAGGGGAGTTTCATTTGGGAATATATCTTTCATAATTGTTTGTATAAGGAACCAATCATGGTTTCGCTCTAGTCCAGCCTGCATGCAATTCTTTGTGGTTGTGTAATTAAATATCATCTGATGCTTTGGGGACTGAATAGATCATCTGCTATTTTGCGCTTTCAGGGGAAATGAATCAAGCTTTTTATTGCTTAGTTCCCAGTGTGCCAAAGGTTATCAGCAACTCATGACCTTCTCTGTTTGGTCTGGAACAGATAGACCTTCTTGACAGGGCTGCAGTTGCACCCCTGAAAGACACACCATCACTGCAGAAGCTGATACCATCTGCTCTTGTCCGCAGTATTTCCTTATCTTGTTCTGTCAGTCAAAATATAGTATATTATCCGGTGTGCATATGAGCAATTTCCGAGCAATAAGCATCTGTTGAAAGCAATCGATTCTGCATACATAAGCAGGCCATTGGTCAATGAATTTATTCTTTTTTCCTCTCCATTAAAAATGTATGTGTACATGACTATGCACATATAGAAGCATATATATAACATAACTAATAGAACTTTGTAAGAAAAATTTGCAACTGATTACACTACTTCCATTATCCTCTCCTCTTAGCAAGGCTTCTCATTCAGTACTCATGGGTAACATTAGCTCGGATGGCGGAGCCCTGAACCTCTGACTGATGACAGTTACTGTAAGTATGGGCAAACCCAAAGGGCACACTGACAATGCAACACTAAAAACTTAATCCTAGCTATAACAAGACATTACATAAATATCGAAGAAGTCTGGGGGTAGTCACCTTCTTCCATTGACTAAAGCACCAATATCCATGTAATGACAAAGCAACTAATGGTAGTGTAAGCAGTCTGGTTAAATGCTTCTTTGGGAGGTAATACCTGCAATAGTAACAAACTGTGAAAGTTTAAATCAAAATTGTGAAACCTATACTGTGCATATGAGATGGACCAGCATTCCACCTAAGGTGTACCCCAGCCTTGTGTCCTATATTGCACGGGATAAGTTTGGATGGATGTAAGTATTATACTACAGGCGCTAAGTACACTTGTGTTCAGAAGTTTACATACCCTGTCAAATTTTGTAAAATGTGTATCATTCTTTTAGCAAAACACTTTTAGCGAGTAATCAGGCAAAACACATCTATTTTATTTGTAACAGGATTCAAATTAGACATCTCAACACAATCATTAAAGAAAACATAACAGTTAATAAAATACTGAGATGGTCTCTGTTCAAAAGTTTGCATACCCTTAGTTCTTAATATTGTGTATTCTCCCCTTTGGTATCAATGATGTCTTGTAGTCTTTTGTGATAGTTGTGGATGAGGAACTTAATTTTCTGATATGGTAAAGCTGTCCATTCTTATTGGCAAAAGGTCTCCAGTTCCTGTAAATTCTTGGGCTGTCTTGCATGAACTGCACATTTGAGATCTCCTGAAAAAAGATGCTCAATGGTATTGAGGTCAAGAGACTGTGATGGCCACTCCGGAACCTTTACCTTTTTATGCTGTAGCCAATGATGGGTCGATTTGACTTTGGTTTGTGTTTGATCATTGTCATGTTGAAAAATCCAAGTGCGTCCCATGCGCTGCTTCTGGGCTGCATATTGTTTTCCAGTATTCTCTGATAACATGCCGTATTCATTTTGCCACCAACTCTGACCAAATTCCCTGTGTCACTGTAGCTCACACACCCCCAAAAACATCAGAGATCCACCTCCTTGATTCATAGTAGGGATGGTGCACTGTTCATCATAGGCCTTGTTGACTTCTCTCCAAACATTGCATCTATGGTTGTGACCATAAAGTTCAATTTTGGTCTCATCACTCCAAAAGACTTTTTTTGCTGAAGTTTTGGTGTTGTTTTGCATATTTTAAATGGGCTGTTTTGTGACATTGGTGCAGTAATGGCTTTCTTATGGCAACTCGACCATGCAGCCAATTTTTCTTCAATTGCCTCTTTATTGTGCAGCTTGAAACATCCACATCACTTATCTGTAGAGAACCCTGGATCTCAGCTGAAGTTTTTTGTGGCTTTTTCTTTGCATCCCGAACAATTCTCCTGGCAGTTCTGGCTGAAATTTTTGTTGATCTACCTGACAGCAGCTTGGTGTCAACAAAACCCCTCAATTTCCGCTTCTTTATGACAGTTTGAACACTGCTGATTGGTATTCTCAACTCTTTCAATATCTTTTTATATCCTTTTCCTGTTTTATAAAGTTGAACAATATTTTCTCTCAGGTCCTTTGACAATTCGTTTGCCCCATGGCTGAAATGTGCAGGTGACTGATAAGAGCCCAGCATCTCACTGACTTTTTATACACAGACATTAATTACAAGCAAACAAGTCACAGGTGTGGACAATTATCCTTAATATCCAATTAACTTGTGTGTGTCAATTTGTGTGTATATTTTCAGGCCGAAACTTCAAGAGTATGTAAACTTGATCAAGGCCATTTGGGTGCTTCCACTTATCATTATGATTTAAAAAACAAACAAAACTGTGTGATAATAAATGGCTTTGCCGAACCACTTACTTTGAATGAGAGAAAATTTTGGGCATGGTTATTCATATTTTCTGAAAATGGCCAATGCTTCACAAGTTCTGCCAGTATATGTACATTTATGAGCATAACTGTAATTATGAAGGTCTTATTTCTTAAAATGCATAAAGTCAGAATAAGCCAAATGAGCAATATTGGATTACATTTTTACCAATGCTAAATCATTAAGAGCTGGGCTTGGTGACAGAACAATAGAATTAATTATCACAATATAATTGTCCTCAATATCAATATAACAAAATCTGAATGAAACTTTGATATAAGTAAAGTCATGGGTATGGGTGATAAAATGATAGTGATATATGAAATAGGCCATCATATCGTCTGATATATAATGGAGTGCGCTATAAATGATACAATAACAGCCAAAAACAGGTTTGTTCAGTTGCATTATTAACACGTGACACAAGAACAGAAACAATGTGGTGAGAGAATATGAGTGCAGACAGTCGGGAAATTGTTGTTAAAAACAGAAAGGTCAACTTACCTGTATGACAGTTTTTTTTTTAAGTCAACCCAATATCAGAATGGGAAGGAGTGTGGCATTGAAGGGGACTGAGTGGCTGTACCCTGTATTGATTTCAGTTGATCTCCCCTCCCCAACTAACAAATAATGTGAAAAAACAACTTGTTCATTCTCCACTGTTTTGGGGCGGCGGTGTAGTTTTGAATTATGTGAAGTTTAACGTTCTAGGTTTTTGTGTCACATGTTTATTTAGCAGTTCCTGTTGTGTGGCATGAAAGCGACACATAAAAGTAGCCAGGAGCTACATAAGTTCCAGATCCAGACAGTCCAGTATCCAAGGACCAGGTTTCGGAATTTCGATATGAAAGCATCTAATATAGCAAAGCCTTTTCGAATGAATTGAATACCCACGTTCAATGATTTACCTTGAGTTTTCTTTGTGAAACAGCAAAGAAGGCTGGCTAGGTATTTAAACCTGGAGCTTTTCATCGCAGTGTGCGCGACTTCTAACGTTTCTGTGCATTATGTAGCGCTTGATTACTTCCCTATTCTTTGGACATTACAAGTGAATTTACACTCTATTACACAGTCTGTGTGTTGATTTGCTAATCACCTCCTTTTTCTATCCACAGACATGCCCTTCTCCCTTTTCAGTGCAAAAATACGGGGGACTACAGCCCCAAGTGATCAGACCGAACGAGTTTAAAATGTTTGGGGCTAGGCTTAAAAATACTTAGTGCTACAGCCCCAAGTGATCAGACCTAATGTCACCAATGTCGGCTGATATGAAAAAATCCATCCATTTCCTTGCACTGTTTATCCTATTCAGGGTCACAGGGGGTCTGTAGCCTATCCTGGAGGCTACAGGCACAAGGCAGGAAACAACCTAGGAATGGGATGCCGATCCATCACAGGACACACTCAAACACCATTCACTCAATCCCAAGGGCATTTGGTAACTCCAATCAGCCTCAGGATGTTTTTGGACTTAAGTGGGGAAATAGGCGTACGCAGAGAAAACCCCGCGACAACACAGGGAGAACATGCCAATTCCACACACATGGAACCCTGGTGAAGACTCAAACCCAGGTCCCAGCGATGTGAGATAACAGTGCTAACCACCGCACCCCCCACAAAAAAAAGAAAATATTGTAATGAAATATTTTGGCATATTGCCAAGCCCTACTTTATTTTAAGAATTATAAGAAGTATGTTTAATGTTTCATCCTTGTGTTGCTCACTGAACTTCTACATTGTTTATTTTTGTGTTTAACTGGAACACGAATTCAGGCCATTAAAAAAAAAAAAAACCTTCAAGCACCTGGATCACATGGCATTTATAAAACCCTGGTCACTTATTTACTGCTCTTCTTTGTAACTCCAGGCCATGTTTTCCAAGATTCCAGAGCTGTGGAGCTCAAGGGTCCCTTTTAAACTGCACTCAAGGACTAATCGTAATTAGACTCCTATTTCAAAGATGAATGGTCATGTAACAGCTGCAATTTCATACAATCATCTTATATTGACGCTGGTGAATTTTTCTTGAATAGAAAGGTAAAGTAATTACTTACACAACAATGTGCTACACATTGATCGAAAAAACAAAACATTACAACAAAAGCTCGTGGTAGAGCCACACCACAGTTAATGGAGGCTCTGACTGGTTCAGTTTGTTCATGAAGGACGCATACATACTGTGAAGCCAAGAGGAACGTGATTTGGAGGATATTGTGCTGGAGGGAGGAAAATAGGCTCAGATAATCAGTAAAGTAAAGAAGTCAAAACAAACACGTTTTGGCAAAGCTAAATAACTGTGAGAGCAATCAAAATAAAAAGCAAAATGTGAGCTGAGAATGGCTGTACAAAAAGCCGTGATTTATTTACACGGTATTTAAGATATCTACAGCAGCTGAAGGTTACTGTCAAGTGCAAGTGTTTTTCATGGTGCCGATGCAGAGGTGCGTGAAGCTGTCTATGGTGTCGAGCAGATGTTCGTTGTGGCCTCTTAACAGCTGAATAGCTCTTCACTGAGATGAGGCTGTCCCCAGACAACAGCACAGTACACTTGACTACTTCAGAAAGGTCATTAGACCATTAATGATCAGATGTATGCACAAAACTTACCTCTAGAATCCGACAAGTTACCCCGATAAACCAGTAACCCCGCTTCGCAGTACAGGCCCCTGGTCTCTCATGGTCATAGCAACTAGTGAACAGCTTCTCAAACTCAAAAATGGTTGAATCGATAAGTATCCCTTCATTTGTACTTGTTTGTATCGAGTTGTACATAGATTACCGTGACTACTTAATCAGCTCTTCTTTGTTCATTAACATAACATCTAATTAGTTTTCTTACACAACACTGCAACACTGTTTCCTTTTAAATATATTATAATATCTGTCTGCGTATAGTAGCTGTCAGCTAGTTAATCAGGGGGTCGATATAGTGGCTTAGTGGAGAACATCATACCCTTCCTCTTCCCCGGCTTAAAATATTAATTATTTTTAAATAATACATT
>JAODKF010000045.1:8684175-8723494 GCA_026779585.1 Mormyrus proboscirostris | reverse complement strand
AACATCAATCATCTTCTAACCACAGTATAAATCCAGTTTGGAGCTTGCCCCAAACAGCAAATGGCACAAGGCACCCTGGACAGGATGCCAAATCAGTCACAGTGCAAACGCTTGCACATAAACAAACACACTATGGGTCATTTAGAAAAGCGCATTCATGTGATTGGATGTCTTCAACCCCTCACCCCTGGCAATAGAGCTACCACTGCATCCCCAAACCACACAATACAAAATATATAACTTATAAATGCTTCCCAATTCATTCAATGGCTGTTTTATTTTCACTGTTAGTTTTCTCATATCCAGAACTAGATTATGCGAAAGTGGTGCAGCTTTTATATGGAATATCTAGGACAGAATCCTATATTATCCTAAACCGCTATGTGGCATTTCAGTGATGGATTTGTCAAATGGAACTTCTTAGCCAAGGATTCTTCCCAAGCGAAAAATAAGACTTTAACACCAGGATATTAGAGCCATTTTTATCCCTGCAGTTCAAATCCTAAATTATGTTATGTCTTGCAGGAAAGTTCATTGTTATTGTACAGTTTTAACAATATAGTAAAGAAAACCTAGAATTCATAGAGCAGAGATAAATGTTGTTGTCAAACACGGCTGACTTGAAGGCATATTTTCATTCCACCTATACCACACTTTTATTGTTCAATACTAGTCAGGTGGAAATTATGTTGTTCCATTAGACAACTGGAGAACATGAAAAGTAATTTTACAAGCAATTCCCACTCAAAAGAAATGCAAAGCAAGTCTTTATGAATATTCATTTGCTGTGATCCATTTCACCTCTGATTCTGATTTTGTCTGATATCGATTTGTAGAATCATCATAACTGCCAGTCACTCAGAATTAATATGTCCAATGTCTGGGTGCTTATAAGTATTAATGTGCACAGAAACAAAAGGAGTTCTGCAGCTCATTTATAGCAACAGGGAAACAATGGACAGAAATAGATATAGCAAGTAATTACTTCTTTGATGGCATCTTCTCTCTGGAATCAGTTAATAAATCACAGGAGTCTGTTCTGCCTCATAGGTCAATGAAAATATGAGAACATGGTGCCTAAATTAGACTCATGTTAAGTAGTCAGGAGACGGGGAATGAGATCTGATATCATACCACTGTGCAAACAGAAATGGAAGAACAGATATGTTTGCCACTAGAAGCAAGAAGGATTCTAATGGAATGTGAAAAACAAGGAGTTTGTACATGTCAAGCACAACACCACAACATAAAACTAAAATCCATCCATTTAAAATAACTGTATATGACTTCCAGGAAGCTCAGGGTCTATGGAAGGTACATAATCATCAGGACAGCATATCTCTACAGAAGATCATCACAGGAACCTCACACATGCACATTTAATCACTGAAAGTGATTTAGAGTTATGGATTTGACAACAATGACTTTGATTATGGTCAAAACCCCACGAGAACTCTGGAAACGTAAATCTAAGAGTAGACTGAAACCAACCAGGTATAGTTATTGGATATCAATGCTATCTCTTAAGCCACCGTGGCACTGTTTTCCACAAAATATTACTCTTAGTTATTCTGTTCCCCACATTGACAATGTAATTTAAATTTTTTGAAATATATATTAAACTTCAGCATTGAGACATGCATCTACATACATCCACCAAAGGCAATGTAACATCAAACAGAGGAGCCAGTTAGATATTGAACAATGGGCCATTCACCAATATTTTCTTAAGAATTAAATTTGTTCCTACGGAATTTGTTAAGAATAACCTATGTTGGATTCATGACATGTTCTTAAGTAGCAGAATTGTTCGCACCTTTGTTCTTAAGAATGGTGAATCCCACATCTTCGTAACTGAAAGCGCGGGCCAGTTTGTCCTAATAAGCATAGGGAAACGCCCAGCAATTTCCCATAAAAGGGCATGAGACTGTAGGGCCGTGTGCTTGGAATGGCGAAGAGACACACAGGCTGTGAGCCGCTTGGCACTAAGAGGAAGAAAAAAACTTCAGTAATGCTGAAGTACAGTAGAAGTTTTAGTACAGTAAAATCCTGTTATAATGGACTCGCTTATAATGGAATATCGTCTATAACGGACAAGGTCCGCTGGTCCCGGCCATGTGCCTTTAAGAACATGCAAAAAAAACATCGGATATAGCGGACTCGCATATAACAGCATTTCGCTTATAACGGACAAACAATTTGGTCCCCCAGGGCCGCTTTTAGTTGTAGCTTTGTTTGGCTATAAAGGACACACAGCTCCGCCTACAAAGCGTGTGGTGTGCCGGTGATATCCAGCGCAGATACGTAGTCGGGATTATTAATAGTCATGCATCTGCTCAGGTAAAGTTGGATTACTACATGTACAATATAATAATCTATACCACAAGTGTGTTTGCTGGGGTGTGGCATGAGTAAATGGTGTCCTGTAGTTGTGTTCTGGGCATACAGCAACTCTGAATATGACAGACTGTTTTGCCAGTTCCCTTTAAGTCCGTTATAACTGGATTTTACTGTACAGGAGGTAAATGTAAATAGACACATGTTATTTAATAGCTTAACCAGTAGATATAAAGCCCCCAAAAAAGCTGATAGATGGAAAGATATCACCTTCTCTGTGAACGCTGTGTGCCAAATAAATCTAAATGATCTTCAAATATGCATTCCCTTCTCAGAGCACGATTGACAAGCTCTTCAAGAAGTAACAGAAGTGCCATTTTGATAGCAAGGCCAATGCGCAGAAACAGACCTATTTATAATCGGCATGATCGCCGTTACTACCATGAAAATAATTTTAACACTTTAGTTACTTTAGTTTTTATATTTTACTTTTAATAAATCATTCAAATACTTTTAAAAACTGCAAAATGAACAAAAATGCTATAACCGATTATTTTGAACAAACTAGCATTACTCAAATGTGTGTACGAATGGTCTTGAGTGTGCGTAGATTCTGTTCTTAGCTAAGAGCAAATTCAGATAAGAAAACTGGTGAATGTCAGAATCTTCGTAAAAAAGTGCGTACGTGGGATTTAAGAACAAATCTGTTCATAAGAACAGTTGGTGAATGAGGCCCAATGGCATCTCTTCTCAGTGAAGTCAGTTTATCTAGCTATAACTCAGCTTGATACTTGTTTGCAACAAGTAAATAAAGAATTTTAGTTTTTTTCACAAGTTAATTCATTAAAATAAATCTAAAATATGATGCTCCATTTGTTACAGAATTGTCACAATATTTTACAGAAAATGTATATATTATCCAGTTGTTATTGTGTAAGCTTACATTTGTAAATATTAAGAATTTCGTGCAATTAATCACGATTAAATACAGGAAACATTTAGTTAAGCACAGCCCTAATATATATATATTATTGGGTATATGATAAGACATTTATTTTGCAGGTGCGGCTGCATGTCCTGGGTATGAAATTAAACTCAGTGCAACTCCAGCCACCGTCAAACAACTCTCAACAGCTCAGTCTAAACAGGCACAGCACCCTTCTGCTCTCCGTGGGAGTAGTAGTTTAGCTGCTGCCGCCCATAGGAATGCTGCAGGCATCATGAAGCCTGATGGGGGAAAGCCTTTGAGAGCCTCATCCCCGAACAAGTCGAAATTGTCAGAGAGCTAATAGGGTCAGTGTCACGGCGAGGGTACCGGAAAATAAGGAGGACGCAATAGCGGATCAGTCCAGGGGAAAAGGATTTATTACCTTCTCCGTCAAACCAGGGAGAGAGAGCAATAGGACATAAACGAAAATCCAAAAAAAATGAGGAAACAGAACAGGCAAGGGTCGGCCGATCAGCGTCGGGATCCAGGGGAAGAAGCAGGGCTTGGAATCCGGGAACAGGCAGGGGGTCAGGCGATCAGTGTCGCAATCCAGGGGAACAGGCAAGACTTGGAATCCGGGGACTACTGTAGGCTAATAATCAGAGATCGAAAAAGGCAGAACAGAGGTCAGGGGAATAGGCAGGCAGAGGTGCAGACAGGCAGGGAATAAACACTTGAACTTCACCAGCCAGACGCGAATAAAAAGGCTCTCCAATCACCCAAACAGGCATCAGCTGGTAGAGGAGGGCATACGGTAACCGGTCCTGCCGGTTCTCGGAATCCGGTGTAGTAGAAGCGCTCTGGCTGCTGCTCGATCTCCCATCTAGGGAAACCCTGGGGGCGTGGCAGTGGAGCCCCACATGACATCATAGGGGCTTCCCCTGGGTGATCCATGACAGTCAGGCCTTTTGGGGACTGGGGCTGGTGTGGTGCTGAGGCATCGTTTCATGAACTCCTTTCACAACTGCATTTTGGTCGTGGCACTCTCAGAGGAAAATAGAGAGGGGAGTGGCTAGATCTCTGAAGGTAGGTACACCTACTTTTAGTCTGATGGCTTCCATACTCAGGGAGTAGCTGTTGCTGTAGCAGACTGACTCCTCCCGATAGTGTTTGATGTCACTCCTTTCAAAGAGCGTATTATGAGACTCAGGCTAAGGCACTCCTTGGTTGTCTTGTCTATTGTCCCGTTGTACAGTATGCTCTGACTATGGTGAGTGATGTGGTTGATGGATGCCCATGACGTGACACTCCTCTGGTCATGGGTGACTTCAATGCGACCACTGGCACTGACAGGGCAGGCTATGAGGATTGTATTAGTGTCCATGGGTCTGGTGACCAGGGTGAGAATTCTGACCTGCTGTTGCTGAAGATTTACCTTAGACTTAAAGGTTGCCAAGGGTTGTGTTGGTGTTGCCGGTGTTCCCAGAAGAAGGTGTTTCATCTCACAGGGCACCCTGGATATTATCAAGAGGAGTTGCAGCACATGACTTGGTAGCAACTCTCGTCTGTACTGGAAAACTGAGGAGGGTGACTGTGAGGGCTCTGAAGGCAGATATGGAGCCAATTGTTAGATGAATCTGTGTGTAGGTGACACACCATCTGTGGTCTAGTGACCCACAACCTGCTTACAGGTTAATCAAAGCATCGTGTACATCTGAATCTGTTCCTCAGAGACTTGCAGTCAGGGCGGGTGATGGAACAGTCCTTATGGATTAAACTACAGTTGTGACTTCCTTTGAGCAGTTGTTTAAAGCTGATCCTCCAGCAAGGATCTCTTGATTTGCGGTACTTAAGCCTGATCCTCCAATCAGCTGTGACCCATCCAATCTCACTGAGATTGCACAGGTGGTGAAATAGCTGGAGGCAGGGAAGGCCGCAGGGATCTGTGGTATTAGGAATGAACTTCTCCAGGCTGGTGGTCAGACTGTCCTCCTGGCATTGTGGGCAATCTTTACTTCCATTTGGAAGTCAGGGATCATCCTAACTGACTGGAAAATGGAACTTGTAGCCCCTATCTAAATGAAAGAGTGATCACTTAGATTGTGGCAACTACAGAGGGATAACACTGCTCTCAATGTGGGTAAGGTCCTTGCTAGGGTCAACCTTAGCAAGATCTGTGATCAGTTGCTTGCCTATCAGTCTCCAGAGCAGTCTGCTTTTACACCTAAGAAGTCTAGCATCGACCGCATTCTGGCACTGAGGGTTCTTATTGAGTTTAAGTGCAAATACTGGCAAAGGATCTTTGCAGCTTTTACCAATTTTCGTAAAGCGTTTGACTTAGTTGATTGAGTTGAGAGTAATGGTTAGCCTGTACACTGGTACTGTGAGTGCTGTGCAGAGTGGAGGGAGAACCTCTGCGTTCTTCCCAGGTGATTCTGTGGTTTGTGAGGTATGTGCTCTTGCTCCTACTCTGTTCAATGCTTGCATGAACTGGGTGTTGGGCAGGGTCGTGAGGTCCAGTGGTTCTGGGGCATCTGTTGGTGAAAAAAGCTTTACTGATCTTGACTTTGCTGATGATGCTGCTATCGCGGAGTCAATGGAGACTATGATCAGGGCTTTCGAGGGACTGAGCGAGGAGTATGAGTGTCTGGGATTATGAGTGTCCTGGATAAAAACCAAGATACAGGCTTTTAATGACTTCTTAGGCACAGCCATCAGTAGTGAGTCTGCCTGTGGGGGGAATGTTGACTCTGTTGAGTGATTCACTTACCTCGGCATTTCTCTGGTGACTCCTTTGAAGTCAGTAGATGGATTGGGAGAGCATGGGGGTCATGAGGTCTCTGGAAAGGGGTGTGTGGCGCTCTTGATACCTTTGCAATAGGACAAAGGTCCAAGTCTTTAGAGGCCTGGTGCTCCCTGCCTTGCTGTATGGCTGTGAGACATGGACACTGTCTAGTGAGTTGCGACGAAGGCAGGACTCCTTCAGTATTGTGCCTCTTTGGAGAATCCTGGGGTACTGTTGGTTTGACTTTGTGTCAAACGAGCGGTTGGTAGAGGAGTCTTGAATGAACCACATTACCTGCATTATGAGGGTATGTTCAGTTATAGCATTACAGCCATGTGGTATGTTTCCCTGAGGGTAATCCGGCTCGAAGGATCCTCGTTACTGAGGACCTGAGCGGCTGGACCAGGCTAAGGGGACACCCACGTGACACCTGGTGGCAGCAGATGGACGGCCATTTCCAGAGGGTGGGACTGGACTGTGTGTCTGCTTGGTCGGTCGCAAGCCAGGATCCAGAGGAGTTTCACCGTGTAGTGGGTGCGGCAACACACTGCATCAGCGCATGCTCCCCCAACCTGACCTGATCTGACCAGCAGTTTCTTTTATTGAAAGCGATATACAATCGAAAACAAAGTCAGATAATCTCTGCTGATTCCCTGGACCGTTTCGGAGTTATGGCCCTTGCTCTAGGACCTGATAGTAAAATTACACAATGCGTGCAATTGTCAGTGTAATAGATATGTAGTTATTCATAGCTGATTGTTTAACTGATATTTTGGTAGCTATTCCACATTCATTACATAAGTACATTTTTTAGCAAGAATTTCTGCAGGTAAAATATCAAACAATTTAAAATGTTTTACTGCAAATATTTACATCCTTTGTTAGGAAAAAAATAATAAAATCACAGATTTATAACATACTAAACATAGAAGGTGGAGTTTGCTGTTACCTGACTACAAAGCTGTTCACATCAAAAGCAATTATTATTCTATTGCTGCAGATAAGCTGACTACCTCTTCCCTCCGTGGGTGTTTACAGAAATAAAAGAACTACTTAATTAAATAGAGTAATAATATAATATTTCTGAAGCCAAGAAACATGCTTATGCATACACAAAGATAATAGCAGAATGTCTTTGAAATGGAACAATTCTTTTTGTAATATAGCTTATGCTGGCTTTTTGAAATTTAAATAGAAAGTCGTTGAATTCTTATTCCCATCCTTCCGGATGGCAACTGTGCACAGCCTAGTGGTCTCGCTGAGCACATGATGGAAGGCAGCCTTAACAATCAAAGACTGACGTATGATGAATAATTCGCAATGACACTCGTGACACACTTGTAGACAGTGTCACGCTGGGGAGAAGAACCAGACTGAGGAAAGGGAGGGAGTAAAACACAGCTGTCTGTCACCTGTGCAGCTGTGGCTGGGGTGAAGTCCATCTGTCCAGATGTCAGCAAGGTGTGGGGCAGGATTGGGGCGGGTGAATCCCAACATCTCAGTTTCTGTACATCTCGAAGCAAAGCACCGTATCCCAACTGCAGCCTTTGGAAATTACTTACATTAGGAACTAGCGATTACTCTTCTGAGCCCTGTGAATTTTTATCTGCTGTTAAGTCGCTGATATACGGTACGTCAAGAAAAGTCACCTGTAAATGATGTGGTGCAGGTATTGTGACGGGTCCTTTGCAGCAAGGTTGTTTCCAAATTCTAACAATGTGCATTCAAATATGTCAAATCATTTAAACGAATTTTTGCTTATTCATTGTACCATGTGAATAGGGTCCCTTTGTAAAGTGCTAGTTCCACTAAATTTAGCACATAAATATAAAAGTATTAAAGATGAAACACCCTTCACCCGTAGTTGCTTTACAGAGTTCACAATGACTCAGTTATCCTGAATTTCACTCTTATTTTAAGCACCTTGTTATATTAATGGGTAGAATCTAGTCTTATTTCCTTTTTATTCTGTTCAGTTGAGATGTAGGTTATTACAGATGATAGGTAGAGTGTGTCTTCAAAGTCCAAGAGCATGGTTGGGCTGCCAATTACTTTCAGTATATAAAAATACACTGATGTGGTGTTTTGGGAAAGCCTATATATAATAACCAAATATAAAGGTGTTTTGGGCCTTTGTTCTTAAGATTTTTCACTGGGGAGTTGCAAAGGATCAGTGCACATGTGAAGAAAAGACCTTTGAAGAAGTATGGAAAATAGACAGATGGTCGGATGGACGTATTCCATCATTGCATCATTTATATGAGGTTTGGGTTTAATACAAGCGAAACAGTTTTACTTTGGAAATATTCATTTTGGTGATGACATAAAAGGGATATAGAACATCTTTTTGTTTAGTATTGGGCTGGAGAGACAAGCAGCATCTCATTTCTGGGCAGCCAGTCATTTAGGGCTGGGCTGGAAAGTATAAGATAATTTATGAACCAATAAGCACACAAACCAAAGACTTAGAAAACACTGCAGTTCCTGAGTGATTATTATGTGCTACAGAATTCCACTGAAGGACAAGTGTGACCCCAACAGATAATGCTTGTGACCTTAATGAAATTACATATTATCAGAGGCAGGTAGGAAACTGGTTAGCACGGATCATCAATATTACCTTTCTCTGCAAGCCCACATTTTTAAATGAATGATTTTGTTAATATTAATATGTTATATTTCATATTGAAAACACTGGGAAGTAAGAATAAAATGTTTCTGTCCCAGATATAGTGCTGACAAGCCACAAATATTGCAAAATAAAAAATATAGCTTGTGATAAGTTTCTGTCATGTGTTTTGTTCAAATATCTGATTATTATTCTGTTCAACGTAATGATTGTCTGACAAGGTGTTGTTGAGATATGTACACACAGGCAAGCAGTACTCATATCAACGGTCTGCATACAAATGACAGTGTGGTTAGGAACAGTGTGGGCTTATAACCTCAAACCTGCTGGTTCAGCTTTATGTAAAAAAAAAGTTTAGCCTCATAATTTTCTGTGTCCCATGTCTTATGAATCATATCTTTATGGGTCGATTGTGGCATTATCATTGAAGTAATGAATAACTACTGTATAATATAGGCAGTCAGATACAATAATTTGGTGCTGTTTTGGTACATGGTTTATTTAATTTGCACGATCTGCACACCAACGTCTTTTAATGGAATCGGGTGTTTCAGCATTTGAATTGGTTGCCATTAAAGGAGCATATTTAGTTATTGATTTAACGGAGATTATTGTAGGGAATGCAACTCAGTCTACACTGCAAAATTAACAAGGCCTTAGCTGTGCTTTTCCTGGAATCAGTGTCCTACCAAAAATTTTACTGCACTGATGAAAAAACCTAATTAGCAAAGGAACAGATTCACACCTGTAACACTGGCTGCGCTTCTGCCACAGTGACTTTGAAGCTGACTGGCATTCTAAAATATGGTGATTATGAAGTAGAAACCCATGGGGCAAATCCCTATCCTTAAAATGACTATTTCCTTTACGTCATTAATTAAAATTTTAATTGGAAATTCAAATGGTCTTAATCTATTTCGGGCCTTTGTGTATTGAAAGAATATCTGTAACAAACATCATGAGTATTAAAATGGTAAAACAGTGGAAAAAAAGAGTTCATTTAAATGAGGACAAAGTGAATAAATAGAATTCAAAGTTACAATCATCTCAAAGATCTGCTGGGATATTAATGACGCTGGGAAATCTGTTACATCACCTGAGCACTGGTATCATTCTGCACAGGAATCCCAAATTTCTTCCAAGGTTAATTTGGATATTAACATAACTTCATTGGGGGAGGGGGGTCACAGCCTTGCAAGTAGGAGCAGAGTTGATAGGCTGACTAATTCCCCCTACTCCTTCCTCTCTGAGCTGGGTATTGTTGGGTGAGGCTGTTTTTCTCTCTCCGCTGTTGCAGAGTAACCATGAAAAACCCTCACACCTTGCTTTGTGTTTTTCTTACAATCGTTTTCATTTCAGGCTGGCAGATGCAGAGGGAGTCTTCTTTTTTCTTTAGGGTGCATAATCAGTTCTGCTCCTTAATAATTTCCCTGCTGGGTGCCGATAAAACACACCTACTTACCCAACTACCCACCTATCTGCCTACATACTTGCCTCCCTACCAGTTACTACCCCAACCTGAAAAGGACCCTGTCTCTTTAACCCAGGACAGGAAAGTAAAAATTCAGACCATGACTTTCCACATACTGTCATTGAAAAAACATTTGTATTGCTGAAAATGCGTGTCAGATGTTTAGATAAGTCAGGTGGATCATTACGACAGCCCTCAGAAGGCTGCAGTATTCTTTGCGGCATGTTGTATGTTACGTAACATTGCCATCAGGGATGGATGTCTGTTAGACATAAATGAGGACATATTAGAGAACTTTAGAATGCGTGATGCTGAACTGCATGCGCCGATGCCAACAAAGAAGTGCACGCTGGCAGCAGCGCGGGCAAGGAGGGATCAGCTGGCAGAAGAGCTGAATTGTCTGTAGCCTGGTAAGGAATCTAAATTGTAAGAGTAGAAAAATAACAGCCCTGTTGCCTTTTATTTTAACATTTTAAAACGTGTAGGTTGCATTTTGTTTGAACAAAGACCGCACTTTTATTTATGCTTTGCGAACTGCAGACCCAAAATTAAAATAAAAAATGCACGCATGCATAATTAAGTCCCTGTTTCCAGCCAGTGTTCCCGTTTAGCAGCAAGTCCCGTCTTCTGACATCGTTATACCACTTTCAGCACCGCGCGGATGATCTGCTGATGCCGGGAAATGAGGACACACTCACTGCTACCTCGTCCCACGCCTGCTTCCCCTTGAAAGGCTTCAGTGAAACTGTGGTGCTTACACCTTTTCACCTCGCACACAAGCACAGCACATGAGGTGGGGAGCCTTTCCCATTGATTCATTGCATGTTATGCCCAAAACATGCCTCAAAATAATTGAGAGAGTTATGACAACCCTTTTCCCGCCTTGCACTGGTGCGAAGTCTGTTTTTTCCACTGTCAAAATAGCTAAATGGATTTGGACACGCCCATAACTGTTAGTTCTGCTCTGTGCTTTACGGTTTGTGTTAGATTGTCAAAACAGACTCCTGTGACTTTTTATAGGCAACTCATTGGTCGGAACAAAATCATAGTCTGGATTTTTACATTGGACCTGAACTATCCACCTCTACCCAGGACACAGTTCTATGTCTAGCCTTGGGTTTCATGATTCTGTTTGCAGAAGAGGGAGATGTTAACCTGCTGCATGTCATAGTTAATGCGAATTACTAGGTGGGTATTCCCTATGTGCCTCTCATTTTATTTTGTTAGTTACATGGATAACTGCCTACCCAAAGTACAAGTAACATGCTCAATGAGCATCAAAGTCAGGAAATGAGACTCAGTTTTGGGTTACTCCTCAAAATCATGGTTATTTTCCTTGGGAGAACCCTTTCTGGAAAAACATTCTGCTTTAAAAACGTGTGTAGCATTCAGTTTTTAAGTTGAAAGTGAATGAGAGCACTTACCTCCAAAATCATGACTCCGTGTGGCAAGTTGCTACTTTCCCCCATTCTGTCAGCCACAGAAATGTCAGCACACGGCAGTCGTTAACCTGCCAGACCAGCTGCCGTCCCCTCATTAATATCACACTCTTTGTTGAGGCAGCCAGCTTTTAGCTTGCAAAGCTGAAGCGAAACCGAACTGTTGGCCTGAGTTTCCATTTTCCGTGTGCAGGTCTGAAAGTGGTAATGACTCCTACTCCAGGGCATTGCTCTGCGTCGCACTCTATACAAATTGGCTCAATTTAAACGTAGCCAGAAGTTATTCACTAACCTCGAGTTTTCTATATCTTTTCTCTTAAAATAAATGCCATGCAGTTTTAGGTGCCACAACTTAAATGGACAAGGCCCAGCACACTCCTCCAGGGTATGTTGTAATAAAATGCTGCATTAACAAATAAAACTATCTATACGCTGAATTACCCAATGCATTGTTTAGAGCCTTCAGATAAGAAACGGCAGAGCATTGTCCTTTTAATTTACTCACAAAGACTACACTGCAAACAGATCACATCCTCCCCCCTCAGCAGTCAAGCCAGCTATTGAGCCAGCACACTGCGCAAACATAAAGTGAACACTATCCACAAAGATGGCGCCCCTCGGAACTTTGACTTCCGAATTTAACTGCATACAGCACATAAAAGCGTCTCAAAATGCATATAGTGACAGGCATGCTGTATACATACAATCATCTTGTCAAAAAAAACATTCCAGGAAGAAACAAAAATTATAAGGATATTCCAAGGAAACACTAAGACAATCCCACCTCGACTGTGGAAGATGTCACCAGGAGAAAGTCACCTGATTTGAAATAAATATCTTGTGTCTACAAAGAGCAAGTTGAGGTAGGCGTAAAAAAGAATTTCCCCAACAAAGGAATTTCCCCACGGGGATCAATAAAGTTGTGATTATATTATTATATGCCTCCTTCATTATCTCTATGGCCTTAATGTCTTTGTACTAAATGAAATAGGCAGGTCAAATGACAATATGGACAAAATAATTTATCATTAACAGTGCATTGGCTGGTTTTGTTGCAAGAAAATAATTGATCCCCCTAAGCCTGGAAGTGGTTGTAATAAGAGATTAATCAATAATTGCAGTCTCAACGAACATGTAAAATGACTATAAAGATCCCAACTACCACCTGGGAGTTTCTTAAATAATTATTAATAATGCATTAAGAATTTGTCAATTCTTATTCATTTTAAATAATATTCATTTTTGATTAAAGGTGAGATAATTTTCTGTATGAATAATATCCAAACACGCAGACAGCAGGCAAAGTTTGTCATGCTACGGTACCCACACATCTGGCATTACATTTTAATTATACTCAGGTATTGTTTTTCCTTTTTTTGCAATTCTCATGGGGTCTCAAGCAGTGGGAAGTGCAACTGTTGTCTTTCAGTTTCATATTCGTCTCTTATTTTCCACCAAGCCTAGGTCTCACTTTGACATTAAGGTTTTGTGGCCGATCTTTCCTGCAATACATTGTACATAAAAAGGCACTGATGTCTGCCAGGACCAGTGTACCATTTTATAAGAGAATTGTGTAGAGTCATTTAAATTTTAATAGCGAAACCATTAAACTGAATACATAGGCAGTTCTGCACAGCTCTGGTGAGTTGTTAGTATTAATGACTTCAAGCTATGCGGCATGACCGGATATGACCTGCTAAGTCAGTCATTCAGCTTAGCTCTAGCTCACCGTTCTTAAATGAGTCAGCATGACTCTTTGTGTTACTTTAATCGAGTTTAACCTCTCATTTGTTTTGTGTTAGTTGTACAGTTACCATTCTGTTATCAACCTGTGTTCCTTCTTTATGGTGCCACGTGAGAGCTCAGGGTATTCCTTCACAGGAAGGCCTCTCTACATGGGTACCCTCCGCATGCTATGCCAGTGAGTTATTGACTGGAGTGCTTTACAAAATACCATTTACATGTCATTGCCTGTCACCTTGGTGCAGGTTCATTTTCATAGATTAAGTATGATAGTATAAAAGGAGTCATATAACTTCACAATATTCCGCCAAGTAATATTAATGCATCGTGTTCGTTGCTGACATGGAAGCCAGGTGAGATTCAGCCAGTGTTCCCAACACGATGTTTGTTAATTTGTGTACATCTACTAGCACTGGTGAACCTCTTGTTCCCTTAGTGTTTTTTCCCCAAAGACTCCCTGAAGTATATATAATTTTATCCAGTGACAAATGTCAGAAAAATACTGCTAAAATTAAATGTTCCATCACTCCTGTGTACCGTTCAACTCTGCAACTATGTGGAAAATCACTGTCAAATTTTAGTTTTCTGTGCCGAGGGAAATCTTCGCATGTTTGCTGCTTCTTTTCCATTAGATTTGATGAAGAATTTTGATGAGACATTTCAATGGTGAATTTTAATGAAGATTTCCACACACTGAGGGAATAAATCAGTTTCGAGAAATCCTGAGTCATCATAAGATAGCTTTCCATCCGCTTTTCATGGCACTCATAAAGTTCAAGTGCACCCAATGGCCTTCAGCGTTCACATGGTACATTTAAAGCAGCCCGTCTCTCCAGAGTAAGAGCAGTTCAAATTATTTCTCATGAAATACGGTAAGTGTTGCACATCTTAAAAGTAGCGTGTTCAAAGCTATTGGCAATCAGCTGCGGGGATACCGCTGTGAAAATATAGGAGCATCTGAAAAGGTACAGATCTGAAGCTGTGTATCAGTTTTACGTCCTCTGGAAAACAGGCAGCTGCAATATTTATGAAAGCAGAAGGTATAAGCAGGGGCGTTTCTAGAAGGAAGCTTGTTCTGGGGGACACTCAGAATTAATGGGGGACACGGCCCAGTCTGCGTGTGGTAAGGGTTGGGCAGGTACAGTATGCGCTAAACCATCTGCTTGACGCACCATTTATTTATCTTTTAAGGATATATTTTGCAAGCAGCGCTCCATTACCTCCATTAAAGTCACTCGGCCACAGACAAGAACTACGAACAACGGGTACTTTGAAATTATGTCATGCAAGCGTTCTTGAATAAATGCAAGCAGAAATAAATGCTCTCCCACTGTTTTCACTCACCTCTTCACGATTCGCACCATCATTGAGCAAAACTGCATCCAAAATGTTTCCACTTAGAGATGCCCTCCCCCCAGAGATTTAAGAGAAATATTTCAGTAGCAGTGAATGTTTTTTTTTCTCACATATTTCTTTTTTTGTGCGTTTTTCTACCCAAATTAAAAGAAACACACCACGACACTGGCAAAATAAGCAGTTGTCAAATGTACAATGCTCCTTCTGTTTGATAAAGAAACAAAATATTATTGGTGCCAACTTAGATAATGCCTTTGATTTAACAGACTAATGTAAAAAAAATTCTGCTGGGCCAATGGTAGACTTTATGTAATGCTAGCCTCAATGCTGCCTGCTATGTGGTTTGCCTCCAGTTAAATACTCACATATGTCCGTCTTCAAAGATAGTTTTGTAGGGCCTACAATTTGATGGTTTCAAGCAAGCATAAGGCATGCAAGTGAACTGGTTGTGGGATACTGGGGCACTATGGGAAACGTAATGACAGTGCACCAGTCGATCCAGGACTGTGTAGTTTAACCCAATCATCAAGATTAAAACTGGAAAAACACTTAACTTGCTTAATTAAATTCTTATTGATTTGATTGATTTTTTTTGTGATTATTGGGGAGCTCAGCAATATCTAGAAGAACTCCTGTAAATTAGGTCTAGTCACTCCCCTGGTAAATGAAACTAACTGAATCTCTTTGGAGACTGAGCTCGGCTACAGTGCTCAAAAAAGCCAATGAAACGCCCACCTCCCATTAAAATGTAGAGAGTGGCCCAGTACTGTCATTATTCCTGCTTAAGGAAGATGGAATAACCCAATGAACATGTTGAGGTGGAAAATAATAATTTAACCTTAATCACCTAGCAAAGAAAATGTAACTACAGATGACATCCCCCATCTCTTAGGCTGTTCAGTCTGCTGCTAGTTCTGCATGTCCAGCTTGGCTGAGGTAGCAATCATGCTTCGGGAAGCACGCTCCCATCCCCAGCTGGAAATTCAGGCTTCTCACCTTCCATGCTGAGATCCAACCTGAAAATCCAACCTGGCATCGCTACATGTCCCGGGCTCACAGCACATGTAAGGTCGTTGGACTGTAACCCTTTCACATGGAAATGAATTTGGGGGAAAAAAGAATAGATGCAGAGACTCAGGCATTGCTTATTTATGAATTCTTGTTTCGTTACATTTTCATTGTGGACTGCAGCAGCTGGGACCTGTAATAGCTGCATGTAATAGCATCCCATAGGATGATGCAAACCTTCTGAAGTGTTTATTCTGGTTTGCAGCCAAAGGCAGTGATTGGCTGGTGCTATGGAGGACGACCTTTGAAGAATCAAAGCCGTGTGGGCATTTATGATGGGTGTGCGCTGTGTGGCTCCGCACTCCTTGCAAATGGATGCAGTGCCAAAATATGCAAATCTCTCTGTCGAGGGACTGGAAATTACAGGATAAAAGAAGCAGGTGAAAACCGGCAGAAGCCAGGAAAAAAACCTATGGGAAATGCAGCAGACAGTGAACGTGACGGGATTTCAATCTGCACGTGCCTTGTGTGAGTCATTATGTGCGGAAAAAGGTCCCATTCACACCTATGTGCTAAGACACCTTTCAAAGGATGAGACATTGTGTCGAGTAAAAGAGCAGGGAGACAAGGTGAAATGGGTTATGTGTCCTTGGGCCAGACTGCATGATGCACGATGAAGGATCATTGTTGACTCACAAAGCACTGCACGGCGATCTTAATGTGGCATTTGCATCCCAAACAATGATGAAAGAGGTACCAGTGAATATTGGTAATGAACCATGCAGTTGAATTAGTAATGGGAATGCTGAGGATTCATTCCTGAAACCAAATGAAGAAAAAAGATGGTAATATTAAACTTGTTTTTTTAAACCACATTGTATGTCACACAGGTTTCCTCCAGGTACTCCAGTTTCCTCCTGCAGTCCAAATTAGGTTCATTGGCATCTCTCAGTTTCACATAGTGTATGATTGGCTGTGTGCATTTTGTGGAAGACTGGCGTCTCATCCAGGGTTTACCCTCTGTTGACGCTTCTGTCTATGACACACGATTGGAAGACCGGGTGGATGGATTGATGTTTAACCTTGATTTATAATCCTCAGCCTGTCCGCTAAGACTTTTTTTTTTAATTAAAGGTGAAGAAACACACAACAAGGTGAAAGTAGAGGAGTAATTAAAAAAAGATAAAAGGTAAAAAAGAAAAGGAAGAAAAATCTACCCCAAAGTCAGAATGACAGAAGCATTCGGAGTTATCATGCAGCATATGCTGTATGTGTAGGCTGTGAGAAGACATACTGAACCCGTAACGGTGGGCATGTCTTTGTGTGTGTATGTGTGTCCGTTACAACTCGAATATGTATTTTCACCTTAAGGAAAAAAAGTCTCACGCATTTCTCTATATTAGAGAAACTTATTTCAACTGGATATCTTAAGACTTTATAAAAATCAGATCAGTCGTTCATCCTGTCTATGGTTTATTTATTTTGGTAAAAAGGTAGATATTAACCTGGCAGGACATTACTACCCGTTGCACCTTTTGAGTAACATCGTCATCCCTAGCCGTTGTCCTTGAGTGACTTCCCCATTGTGTGTGGTAGTGGTAAGTTTCGCAGCAGCTAGTATAAGGCCATGTTGTGTCAGGTCTTCCCTGTTCTATCAACTATGTTCATCAGCCTTGAGTATCACCCAATAAACCCCATGGACTCGTCTTTGCATCCTGGTCTCTCTACACCCGTGCCTAGCTGTGTTCTGACAACAATATACACTGTGTAGTATTTGGAGAGGAAAGAAATTTTGTTATAAATAGTATACTTAACCATCAAATATTGAATAAGATGGTAAAAGAAAATATTCCCACATTCAAAATGTCGTGGCAGCCTTTTTTCCTTTAGATGTCTGGGCAGCACTTTAGATGTATGCTAAGTAGTATTTTGAATTCAAAAGTCCCCCAGAATTGCACCCAGCTAAGGGTAAGTCTGTGATCCTTAAGGCAAGTATTGCTTGACAATCAAGAGGCCACTTTGTACTGCGTGAACACTGCACTGCACAGTAAAGCATAGGCTATGCAATTGAGCACCATCTGGCCAGTTTTGCAGGCTATTGATCCCAGAATTATTTCCAGCACCTACTTGTTGGAGTGCTTTTGAGACTGAATTAATAAAAGTAGGAGAACCGCAAATCTTCTGTGCTCGTGGTCTAGCTCAGCCATCTGCAGTGAAATACACATACTAGGGCAACAAGATTGTTAAATAAAGTTTTGGCTCACTAATAAGAGAGAGGATTCATAGGTGACTCACTTTACCCCAACTGTGGCTGTATTTGGCTGCTTCTTTGTTCTCTCATTCTCCCGTAATGTACAAACCGGTACTGAGATCTGTCCATTCAGAGAACAATTCAAAACAGCTTAGCCATGGAGGTTTATGGGCGTTGGAGTTTGGCCCTGAACGAAAGGACAAATCTGCTGCTTCCAAAACCTCTTTACACCATGAACAGTCTTATAGATGAAGACTGAATAGACCACATCAGAGTATCTTAGCATGGCTGCTGACTCTACATTATAATACATAAATTGCTATTACTTGAAATTAGACTTAGAGGTCAAAATTTGACAGAATCTGCTGCACACATAGTCACCTGTCCAAAACGCAGCACATGATGGATTATAAAATAATTTTTTTCAATCATATAATGTGAACTTTTTCAAAGGAGCTTAAAAGCTTCCAGCAGTTTATTAATTCAGAAACATACTCCAGTGGTATTATGCATGCATGGAACTAAGCCTAGAGAAAATCTGCTTAGGTGTAACAGAGCAGCCTTGGAAGTCATGAATGAGTCATTTGTGGTTGACTATTTGCTTCATGTCAAGTGCTAAGTGTCAATATTTTCAGCAGCAAAAGTTTCCAAAACCTGTAACCAACTTGCAATGATCAGCTTCTTCCCACTAGACTCGCTTCAGTTGCCTCAGGGTGAAAGAAAAGGAGACAAGTAGTTTAACCCTGTAATTTATAAGCAAGCATTTGGCCTAACAGTGATAAAACACAAATGCAAATGTGCAGCAGTGAAAACTAGATACACTGCTTCTGCTGCAGATAAAAGCACTGGAGCAAAGCATTTTCTGCAATTACTGTAGCTTTGAGTCTAACTCCGCCATTTCATTTCTATGTGGACTTAAAATATGACAGAAGCTGCAAAGGAGCAAAAGTCAGTCCATGAAAAGGTAAATTAAAAAAAACGTGAAATTAAAAAGTATAATCAAAACATTGATAATGGAAATGATCACATTTCCATTTATTTATTTATTCCACCAATCCCTGGAATAATTGTGGTTAAGGGCCTGTCTCAAAAATCTTTAGGCCTATGCGTGAAAATAAAAAAATCAAGGTTTTGAAAAGGCCAAGCAAAGAGCCGGAATGTTAGTCTTCAACTGTGAGTATTTCAAAGCTCTTTGGTTGATTTGCTCGCTGAACTAATGGCATGCATTGTCGTGGCTCTGCCATGTCACCTTAACCGGGAACATTAAGAGTGTAATTTTGGATCTCGGAAGAGCAGCATGCATTAATGATGACCGCCGTCAGATAAACATAGAGCTGAAGCTACAGAGCGTTTTCACACTGTTACACACTGCCTCTTCTAAGTCTCAATCCATGCAGCAATCTGCCAAGAGTGTCAGGTGGGTGGGTATAACATGCACAGATGGGAAGAAGTTTGCATAAAATTCCAAACTTCTGGAATTAGAGACGTTTATGCAATGTCATGTCTCACAAAATCCCCATTGCTGCAGATTCACTTCAAAGTGCAATTAACTGAATTATTATTTTTTTAATTCGGATGAGCATTACATTTCGTAAGCATTCTGAAATCACATTTTAATAATATAATAATAACATGACAAGCGAGTTCTGCGGGATAAATTAATCCTTTAAAACTCTCTTCAAAGTAAACATAGAAGTAAACTCTGGTTCAGTCTTAACGCATTGTGGTGCTTTACAAGTATCACACAATTTATGGATGCCAGATTATCCAAGACAAATATGATGGACCACTGTTGGCCCTCACCAGGAGATGGATAGGTAGATTGACAGATTAGAGCGTTTTTATGGATGAATATTGAACCAGTGACTGGCATTGCCTCTTCAACCTTTCTAGGCTACAAAATCTTCCTGCAAAACTGGACTTTTACTCCACATTGTGCACACTGTGACTCAGCCATACTGTTATGTAAACACACTTCAAAACAGCAGCATTCCTGCCCAGCAGTAAATCCTCCTGGACATTTTCAAATGGGAGGCAATATGGAGCAATAATGCATGATTGTTGTTCACCAAGAAACATAGAAACGGGGACTAAAAACGAAACTTGCTTGAAATATAAAGCTGGACGCCGTTAAAATACAGCAGTGTGTGAGGCAGAGATGGACAATGAAGACAGGACAATGTTTTTTTGCGAATCTCTGAACCAAAGTCCAGAGGACTTACAGCACTTATGAAGCAAAACTGGTTTAGACTTATATCTGAGCCAGTCACAAACCTTTAAAAAGGCCAGACGGGGAAGAAAATCAAAGGCAGGGTCTCTGGCATGTGAGTTCACCCCTGCAGTCCATACACCCACTGACAAATGACGTAAATTAAAAGCAAAAGTGAACTCATTTCTCTATGTCCCACAACGACATAATTAATCATGGCTAAAGGCAATGTGGAGCAGGGTTTCTTACGAAAGTTCCAATATCAGGCTGTCTCAAAAGACATGTATAATACGTGATGAATGTGATATGTCTAAAGATGTAAATATGAATGATAACCTTTATAGGGATTTTATAACAGTTTGATAGTCTATAATGGCGCTGTGCCCATTGTGACATTACTGCAGTGTTTTCATCAATAACAGCATCGTGCCATTTAATATGTCTGCACATCAGTCTGCATCTACAGTATAGTAGCACCTCTCATGGCTGGTCATCAGACAGGCCGTTAAAATCCCTTTGTTACATGTCACCGAGTCATTGACCAATGAAAGTGAAGATTTAATGCCTTTCATAGCTAAGCTGATTTCGTCTGCCATAAGTTCTGAATGTGAGCACGCTCAGGCAGACATGACAGAATGAGAAGGTCTATAACACATGAAGCACTTCGCCAACCCAGCTGCAACAGCAAGTAAGCTGTTTAAAGTAATTAACATCACTACAGATTACTAAGAAACAGTGTCAGTACGGCATTAATGTATTGTTATTTTTAAGACCAGTAAAAGTTTTGGCCTTAAGTAAGAAAGAAATTAAACTTTTGTCTTTTACGGACATGCATGAATACATTTAGTATTGTTTCTGACTCCAAAATCAAAGATTAATTTTTCATATATATTGTTGGTGACAAAAAAAGTTAAGCACCCAGAAGTAATCTGGTACCCATGCAGACCAGTGATGGCACCAGCAGGACTGTGGATGAGATGTAAGTCCATCCCAGGGCACTCCAACTCAAAATCGACTGTAAGGCCAAGCCTATCTGCCAAAACAATGGGAATAACTAGAGCATTAAAAACACAGGGAGTGCAAACTCCACACATACTGATCTGCAGCTGGATTCAAAAACCACAGCCCTGGAGGTGACCAATAACACCATACTGTACCACCTGCATGCATGATACATTAATACATAAGCTGCAAGGCTAAAAATAATAAAAACCAGTGTTTTTCACTAATAATAAAAAATAGATATTCTGCTCATTCTGCTTTAAACAGAATGATCTCTGTTAATACTGTTAATAATAAGCGAATAATTCAGTAGAACTAATAGATTAAAGATTATATAGCACCATAATGATGTGCATTTTTAGAGTCTGAAGAGTAGGTATAGTTTTCTCAGCTAAACCATTCCCTTTATATGATAGCTTGCAGTAATCCATAGTTTTTCGGTCATTTTAAATTTATAGTCGCAGAAATGTAGGTTTCGAATAAGTTTTAGGTACACAGCTTAACATTCATCACATGTTGCATTAAATTTTTTGCAGGTTACAGTGAGAGTTCATTCATAGGAGAATCAGAGCCACAGAACTGTTGCCCCCCAATGGCCCCGAGTATCATCACAGAAGTCTCTCAGTGTTTTTTGTGTCTTTTAATATTTTATAAGGCCATTCACGTCTATACACTGAATAAATTATCGACAGAACATTACACATGTCGCACTGTTAATGAGGGAACTGTTGAAAGGCCAGGACAAAGAATCCAAAAAAATGTTGTTGCAGTGGCAAGAAGAAAATTGCAAAAATATCCCTCCATTAACTTGATATCCGGCTGGTTGAGCGGAGACAATGTATAACACTGTCAGGGTCAGCACCGGTCCAACCCTGCCCTTCATGTCTCTTCCCCATTTGGCCAGCAGGTGTCGCTGGCCATCCTGTCCTCCTCCCTCTTGCACCTCAAGTCCTTAGTGTGTTTCCCCAGCTCCCTGGACAGCACCATGACTCTCTGGATTGTGTGTGTGGCCGTAAACTGTTTAGTTGTGAATTTGAGGCCAGCATTCTCTGTTTATTTGTATTCTTTAGATTTTGCTGCCTAGTATCTCTTTTCAATTAGTTTTCTTGTTCCTAGTTTGTGATTTGTTATGTGAGTGTTTCTCTGCCTGTCTCCTCTAGTTCTAGCATCTGTATTACTTGTTTCCCTGTGAAGTTTTATTTTTGGTGCCGTTTGTAGTGTTTCCCCCATATTTCTTGTGGTCTTTTGTTTTTATACTATTATTTTGTTAATAAATCCTGTGTTTCATGGAGCCGGAAGTGGATCGTCACATTTTTTTCCTGCCTGTGCTATGCAGCGCCATGACAAACTCAGTCCTGTTAAAACCCTGCGTTGAAAGGTCCATGTTCTGTTTTTGGTTCATCCATGTAAGTGATCTATTGACTTAAGACCTTCCTCTAGGACTGGGCTGACTGGATCACATGTGGTGAGCAGGGAGGTTGTAAAGAGGGGGAAAGTCAGGATGATTCCTGAATGACAGGGACCTTGAAGAATTTGGAACGTAGTTAGATTGGTCCGTTTTGGGGGCCCAATACGATATCCTTTCATGGGGCCCAAAATCTGTAGCACACCCCTGTTGTCAGGTATCTCTCTTCCTCTTTCAGTTACTCACAAATAAGGTGCACGACAAGTAGTGCTAAGAGTGCTTTATTGGTATCCTGCTGATTGTTGGCAAAAACAAGCTCTGGCAGACAGCTGCTCTATGCACAAAATCACTTCTATGCATTCTCAATGAATCGCATAGCTTATATGTGTTTTGGGACACAAATAAATCTGTGTTCATTCGTTACCTTAAAGTTTTGTGTGATACTGTCCACAGGAAAAAAATAATAATTACCCATTTCACCAGAGTGCCTATTGGAGTGTGATGGTCGGGTGAAACCAGGAGACTAGAACGATCACCTGTGTTTTATGGTGGGTGGTCTGTGCAGTTTCTGGCCTGTTGGTTCTCTGTGCTGTAGGGGTTGGCTGTATTGGTCGTGTGGTTCTCTTTTTCCTCATAATACACCAGCATGTAATCTGTTACCTACAGGGCAGAAAAAAGTGGTTATTTGCATTGAATCTGAAGTTTTGAAATTTGCCAAGCAACATCTGTCCAGCTTTCTTGAAAGGAACAAAACACACATACAGTACACACAGCCTCCCAGAGACTGTGCAACACAGGGAGAATTTACAAACTCCTGATACTGAATTTTGGACTGTGAAATATGAACCCTCAGCCTTGGAGGGTGTGTATCAATGGTGCTACCCTCTGAACCCATTAATAGCTATTTGTAAAAATACTGTGAATCGGACCCCTTCACAATAAAGTGAGCACATTACCAGCCCTGCCCATTGCAGCAGAGGCATCCTGCATTAGATCAGTATTTCCTAACCCAGTCCTCTGGGAACCCTAGATAGTCCATGTTTTTGCTTCCTCTCAGCTCCTAGCATGCCTGTACCATGTATTTGGTGTTTCTGATTGGCTGGGAGCTGGGAGGAAGCAAAAACGTGGACTGACCGGAGTTCCCCAAGGACTGTGTTGGGAAACATTGCGTTAGATCACGCTCTATGGTCTCAAGAATCGAGTGCTCTGAGTTCTTCTGTGGAGTTCCACAACTCAGTACCATATCTCACAAAATCACAGATGGATACAAACATCCCAATTACAAGTCAGTTACAAGTAATCAATGAAATGGAAGCTACAGTATTAGTGAATGACAATAAATTGCATAAGCCACATGCATGTTGATATTTGTGTGTGACTGCGTGTGTACCTATGTGGTTGTTCACTGGTTTTCAGACAGTTTCCATAGCAGGATATCTATTAATTCCCTTAAAATCATACTTATAACATCTCTCCATGGTTAACGCCACAGGCAAAGCTGTACCTCTTTTCAGGCTCATTAAAATGAAGAGGCAGCGGCATGGGGTGGGGGGTTGGGGGCCTCGCCAGGTCCATCATCATTGCCCTCATGATTAAATGGTAGAACGTGTCCAAATTTGTCATCTCAGCCATAGTACTAGATGACTGAATCAGTGTCATCCGTTTCAGCCTGGAGTCCCGAGTTTGTGCTGATGTGATTTATGGGATTGTATTGATCAAAGAGTCGACAGGCAAACTGTTTCTGAATTTAGAGGAGTTATCAAATAATTAACGCAAGCTCAGTGCATCAAAGCCGACACAATACATGGTTAAAAGTATGATTCCAAAGGCAAAAATAATTTGAAAATGGAGGGAGAATATTTCTGCTGCAGTATGAACTCGTATTTCCATTAAAACTACAGCTAGACTCATAAATTAGGAAGAATACTCAGCTCGGATATAGATTCTGAATTATATCTTAATCTATATAACAAACACCACGACTCTGTGTTGCATAAGTAGCCTGGGAAGATGAATGGGTGGAAGCAGTTTGTTGTATATAATTGTGTAGCATAAATCATTTTTATAAGCAGAAGTTTCATTTAACTTACAAAAAAAAAAACCTATAAGGTTACTACAAGAAAGTCTGTATGCTTCAAGGACATAAAGCTATGACTTGTGGTGATGAGAAAAGGACACTCATTTTGGTCCGGGGGTTCGACCTCATTTCATGGGATGTGTAAGATGGGAAGGGGAGGTCCTTACAGTACAAATAAATAATTAAATAAGTATGGGACAAAGTGAGAGTTTATGTTATCGAAATGGAAAATAGATGGCTTGCATCCCTAAACATCTTTACTTTAGGGTTGCCTGGTGGGTTAACACGGTTGTCTCGCATGTCCTGGGTTGTGTGTCTGAATCTTGCCTCTGCCGCTGTGTGAGTTTAAGTGCTGCATGGATTTTCTCTTGCAGTCAGGCTAGCAGGCATCTCCAAATTGCCAGAAGTGCATGATTGTATATGTGCTCTGTGTCCCCTGTGGCCTGGACTGGGATGGGTGATTAGAAGATGGATGGATATTTTTGTTTCAGTTTGATTATATTTTTGCAACACCGAAAGGCTGACTGAAAGGAAAAATGCTGTGGGCTGGCTTTGTGTCACATTCTTCTATTCTGTCGTGTTCATAACCATGCCTGAGCAGACTAACAAGCTGTATGAAATTTGATGTACTGAAATGAAATAGTGATAAAAAACAGGGAAAAAAAATCAGGCTCAGGGGTCTTTGCTGGTTAATATTTGAAAAGTTTTTCATATGATCCTTTTAAAAGAAAGTGTGGCTGTTTCATTCTTCCCCAAGACCAATGGCTCTGACACACTTCTCTCTGCAGCTGTGACCCGATTCGGAATTCGGAGGAGCACTCTGGACAGACACCAGAGCATTGCCCCACTCACACGGGAAGACGAAGACTGCGTTGTGTAGGGGTCAGTGTTCATGATACTTTGCTCAACTTGGATCAGAGCTGCTGCAACCGCAAAGCGGGAAGCCGTCCTATGCAAGGATGGACTTTCCTATCCCACCAAACAAAAGGCCAAAAGAAAACACAGAATGAACGACTATGCATTCATTTCCTTATTGCATCAGGACAATCTGAGTGTTCCCACATGCATCTCCATGAATTTCTCAGCACACAAACTGCACATGCATTCATTTTTGATATACAAGACACTGTCAGTCTTGTGCTATTGTCTCCTCTTTGTGGAGCATAAAAAAAAAAAACCTGGCCCATTACATGCCATTACTGACTTGAAAGCGATCGATTCAATGAAAACAGTGACAGCCCATCAGCCTTTTATCCAAGCAGAACTATGCGAAAACTGCTGAAGATGGATTTTAATCCCATGTCTGGATCCTCTGTGTTTTAAGGGATTATTCAGACACGTCGTGACCTATAAGGTGAGATTAATGGGGGGAGGCTTAATCATTGGGGGGACCGGTTTGCTGGCATCCTGGGAGAGGTCGCTCATTGCTGGGATTCAACTTGTCATCTTATTAACAGCAGATAAGAAGCTAATGGGCTTTAATGCCGGTAAGTGGAAGGCTTTGTTAACCGCAAGTTGAGAAGCAGGCAGGTGATTAACTTGCAGTACTTACTGCCCCCTCTCCTTGTATAATGTTTCTACACCATAATGCGGGGGTCCTTCTGCAGACGTCTGCACCATGGAAATGACATCATAAAGTGAAGGTGTTCTTCAGGAGCTCCAGTCATCTCCTCTCAGACTGCAGCTACCCTCTGAACTCCTGGCATTTGTTGGCCGTGACTCAGAGTGCCTCACCTCAGGCACCGTCGATGACACAGAACTGGAAACATCTGAACCTGGGTGGGAAAAAAAGAGAAAGCAATGAAAGGATACAGGGAAGAGAAAAGGAATCAGATTTCAGATTGTAATAAACATTCCGCGTGTTCTGGAAGAAAGTGCCTTAAATGAACTTTTTTTAATATTAAATTTCAAATATGAAATAAAATAAAAAATAATCAATTTAAAGTTAACATTATAAAAAATGTAATTCTACTGCTGGGATGGATGTCATAGAGATATTTTCCCAAAGCTTTCCATAAATACTTTCATTAAAAGAGGTCAGGAAATATTTATAGTTTTGTTGTGAGCCGGTTTTCAAATTGGGTTTATCTGGAAACTAAACGGGAAATTGCTTGTAGCGGCGTCCTTGTGAAAATATGTTATAAACGGATGGATTTTTCTGTGGGATCGCTGTTTGTCAGTCGCTGTGCTTCTCTCCAATTCCCATGCTGCTGTTTCGGCACGCTGAGGAGCCAGATGAACTACAGACTCGGGCTAATAAACTATCATGTCTGATAAGAGACTCTTTAAAAGCACGATCAAACACGGACCCATAATTACTAACCCCTGGCAAGGGATTTAGTCCCTGCAAAACCTCTGTGAATCGAGTTTGCATACAAAGAGAGAATATTATATGCTGATTATGTGCGATGCTATTTGTGTGCATCGGAAAGCAATGGAGAGGGTTTCTTTTTTCTCTCAGTGCATGTTTGGTTTCCTGCGTATATAAATCACATTGGGGCACTTACAAACAAAACCGTAGGAGATCTGAGAGAAAAAGTGAAGGACTCATCAAAAACAAAGAGTCATGGACGGAATATTGTAGAGTAATGTTTATCTATATTATTGCCAGTAGAAAACTTAACAAGGTCTTGTAATAAGAAAATGATAAAAATTACTTGTCAAATCCAGTGACTACTGCTTGAGTTTTTTTTTTTTAAAGATTATGGATTAAAGCCAGTTGTTTAAAAATCATTAACAAAAAGTGCTTTTGCAAAGAGTAAAACTTTAAGGTGATCTGCACAGCTCTGACCAGGCTGCTAAACATGTTGCGTAAGAAGGAAGTGATGATTGAAATGGATATTTAGCGGTCAAATGGAAGTCAATCTCTCCATCCTTTGACCATCTATCTCAATCAGGTTCCCTGAGGCAGGGGGCTGGAGTCTATCCCAGGGCAAAAGGCTGAGGTACATCCTGAACAGGATGCCGGCAGATCCATCAAATGACATATGAAATGAATACATATCTGGGACTGAAGGCGGCAAAGGTAAAGAAATACCGTTTCCCTGGAAATGGCTTCACATCACTCTCTAGATCAAATCAAAAGTGTTAAAGAATTAAACTATCTCAAAGTGTGGCCATAATGAAGACCATCAGCTCCCTTTCTTCGTATAATGCATGCTGGGATGATTTCTAATGCATATAACGATCATTTCTCATGCATAGAGTCAATTGCTAATGTATACAGGCATAATTACTAAATGAGTGAATCCCTAGCTACATATTCCATCATCTGGGCCCTTTTAGGTGTCAGACAATTAACCACGGGCACAGGCTAAGAGCAGTTATCCATTTTAGCCCCTGGCTCTTGTCTGAAAGCTGCACTGAGCATCAAATTGGCCACATATAATTAAGGCCTTAGGCTACCCAAACTTCCAGGTGGTCGTTCTGCTGAGTATTAGAGATCCACACACAGATCTTGTAAACATCTTATCAAGGCCTTCTGTGGTCTTACTCTCTAAGCTTATCAGCAAATGCCAGGGAGATGGACCATCGCTGCAGAAACAGGATATTTAGGCATCAGAAACCATAGGGAAAATCAGGCAAAAAGTTACTTCTTGTTGTTCAGACCACAGGCTGTCTACATTTTTTTTCTTTTTCTTTCTATTTCTGCTGTTCAAAGATTCACTCGTACCGCCTGTCCTTATCCATATTCATGAGACATCAGACTCGGGACGAGACAACTCTGATGACAGTCAGTGCAAGCCCAGTCCTGGCAATGAGATTCATATGTGCACAACTTCAACACAACTCTTTCAGTTCAGTGCTGGGAAAAAATATATGTCAAGTGTATGACCTCTTTCACAGTATTAGTGCTGATAAGCTGCCTAAACACTATAGCTACAGCAATCACCGGCTGCGTAGTGGAATGCCACGCAATCAGATATCATCCTCTGCAGCTGGACATGTTCATTTTGTAATGTGCTCAGCTCTTTTCCTCCAAGTATGACAGTTAATCAGAGGTGAAATTCTAGACAAGAACATCCCTGAGTTTGTACTACACACCTACTGAAACACGATCGTGAGACCATCACTGAGCAAATCTAAAATGAAGAAAATGAAGGATGGTCTCCAAAGCTGGGCACTTCGTAGATCGAGGAACCCTATGTAAAACAGGCATAATTTGCATACAGCTTTTTACACAGTAATTGTGCTCCGAGAGCTGTTTTTAGACAAGTGTGACAATCCAGGTTAGGCCAGGCCAAGGCATAATTAGAGTCATCCTTGATTCATGAAGTTGTATTTTTGTGCAAATGGGTCAAGGTCAAATAGGGCTTTGAAATAAATAAGCTAAGTAATTAAAAGGAGGGGGGGTTAATTGTGACAGCATGAACAGGACAGCCCTTAACAATAATGTCTTTAGCTGTGAAATTGGGGTCACTGCAAGAACTAGACAAAGCAATGTTAACATGAATCATGGGGGTTTGGACTTGCATGGAAATATGGGCTTGCTGAGTGGCTGCCATTGTAAAATCTGCAAGCATTACGGTGTCTGGCAGGGGAAATCAGAGCATTCAATTCACATGACATTATTTACTTGAGGGGCCAAGAAATATATCAATGCAGGCAGATGCAGTTTGTTAGCAGGGAATGGCTCAGATGGGGAAGCTTTCCGTATTTTTCTTTTATTTTTTCTTTCTGTAATCAAGACACTAGACAGGCAGACAAGAAGCCAGCTCTGTTTTTTGCCTGAGATCAGCTTCCTATTGTCAGGCTTGCAAAGGGTTCCTTTTAAATAGCTCCAAGCATTCTGGAGGAAACAGGAATGCACACATCTTTGCTCTTTTCCAGCTCAGACTCAGAGAAGACATAAATTGACATGTATAAAAAGAACAAAAACCCTATGGAAAATAATTTAGAAAAACGCAAATCATACTGAGCAAGCAGCCCTGATCCATGGCATTAGAGTCACAGGTGGTATTTGTGCCTGTGTTTGGCACCAGTAGTTTTACACATTCACTGATGGCCATAGGTCAACACTCATCCCGTCAATTGTGCTGTCATATATTATACATTTTCCATCTTTTCTAAACAAACCAAACAAAACAAAACAATTGCTTATCCTTAACGGTTACATAAAAATACATGGAACATAGGCATGCTTCCAAAACAAAGGATGTAGTATGAAATTAAGATGGGCATTGGATCACACTGCATTATGACTGCCGCTCTATTAGGGTCTGAGTCTCCCTGCTTAGCTGTTGAACGTGTCGGAGCCCCATGACTAAAGAATACCTGTCGCTGTCCCAGGCCCCTTGACCGGTTGTCAAACTGACATCCCAGTCAGCGATGCTGTTTAGACGCGCGCTTCCGCAGATCGTCGCAGCTACACATGGACACGCACTGTCATGGTAAACTAGCCTAAATGATTAGCGAGCTCTTGGGAAGAGAGACAGACAGGAACCAAAATGCCAGAGGACAGGAAAAGCTGAGGGCTTATCCTGTTTAAAAAGCAGAGCGTTTACACATCCAAGGCTGTAAAGTTTAAAACAGTCAGAAAACAGTTAGAGATAAAGTTCTGGAGTTTTGCAGCAATTTTTATTTTTAGTAAAGCTATTGTTGTTGGAGTTGTTCACCACTTTATGAAAAACAAAAAATTTTTGTCTGGTTCTCACTGAAGAGACTTTTTCAGCACAGCTCATCCGTGTTTCATTTTCATCGCTTGTAAGCCTATAAACTGTCATCTGTGGAAGTGATTCAGACATGCAGGGATTTCACATGCAGGGACAGCTGTGCTGTTGCCCTGTGGGGGGTCCAAGTATTCAGATTCGACCTTGTGTTACACGCAATGTGCTTAGGCAAGATGCGGAGAAGTGACATCTCTGGGTGCCTTGGTTCCACCACACATGCAAGCCATTGCCTCTGGTGCTGCAGTGCATCTGGCAGTTACTTCACTTGGATGGTTTGCAGGGAGAGGTGAGAAGTTGAAGCAGCATCCAGTTCTGTACACCTCCAGTGGTGGGTCCAAGTTGCACATAGGTGCATAGTTTTGTCATGTGAAAAATAATTAATAGGCACAACATAAGATCAAAACCAATAACAGTCAACATGAAAGTGGAAAATGAACGAGTGCAATTATACCATAATAATGTATAGAGGCTTTTAAAACATTTAAACTACAACAGTTTTTTGTAGTTCACTGTCTTGCTTTTAGGCCATCAAAGCCAGCAAGCACTGTAATACTGGTAATGAGAAGAAGCTGCTTTGGGCCTCCTTACAGGAAGATGCCAGGTGTTTCTCATTAATCTGAACAGACACTATAACCAGCACTAATTAAAGACTTTTATTAGTCGAAACACTGCTCTTCCTCTCCTCAGGTCCAGAATTCAACGTACCAGATTCCTACTTCAGTCACAAGAAAAACAACAAAGGCTGCTTTCAGTTGCTGTGTAATCTCACCGATTCATCTCGCAGCGAAGGTCAGATTGTCTGCTTTGATGAGAACATTTGAAGGTTTGTTCCCTGGCCGCCCTTATCCATGGAGCTGCAGCAACCACCTGGCCAAATAATGGGCTTCTTCACGCAGCCTTGAGTTTGTCATCAGCATCGCCCCCTGGAGGGAGTGTAAGGTGTCTAATAGAAGAATACCAAACACGTCCATAATTCAGCATGAAAAATATAACTATGTATTATACCCGGAAGGTCCAGATCTCATGAGAAAAGCAGGTTTGAAAATCGTTAATGTTATTCTCAGATGGGCCCTCAAGCAGTTTGTTCTTTTGAAATGCAGAAAACTACTTTGGAATGGGTTATACAATGCAGGTTGTTCGCCATTGACTGGTTGCCACTTTCCAAATGCTGGGAAATTTCTGTAATCGTTAGTCCTGATTGTGATGTTTTTGGCACACTAAATGTATCCATTCTGAACTTTTGATTAATATAGCCCCATTCTGGAATTTCTTCATAGCCATCGATTTTATGGGCACCTTTATATACAAAGTTCATCAAATGACCAAGTAATCAGTTGTTCATCAGCTTCTCTTCTGGATTGTGTGAGCATCACTACCTTTTATTTCTAAAGCACTGTTGCAAAAATCAATACAATGATAAATAAGTAACACACAGTCTTTTACATTCAAGCTCAGTTAAAATGCAGGCAATAAAAAAAACTAACAAGAGCATGCTGGGATTTTTAAATACTGCTAAATTACATTGCATTAATTTAGTAATCGCTGTTGTTGAATGAGAATTATAGAGCAGGTCAGACAGTGTCCCAAGAGCAGCCGGAGTTAAGGGCTTTGCTCAAGGGCCCAACAGTGACATCACTCTGCCAGCCATGAGATTTGAATGGGCAACCTTCCATTCTCACATAACTCACGGAGCCACACACCTGCGCTAGACCTACAAATGATGTGCAACAACAACAATGTTAATACAATCTCACATCATTCAGAATTTATGTACAATAGATTAATTTGCTCATCAATGATGTGTTGATGTTATTGCAAGATATCAAAACTGATATTCACATGACTGTACTGAGCAAAGGGAATGACTTTCTCAATTGCCTGTTAGCAGAAGATTTTTTTGGTGTCACTATCAATTACATTACATTCACCTGAATACTACTGAAATATGGCAAAGCGAGGTTTAAATGGCCCGTTTCGACTGGAGTAATTTCGAGTAAACATGGTCCTCAGGGCCAGTATGTGGAGATGAATATTCCAAACCTGTGGTTTATTATCAGCTTGAGGACGACATCAGGAAGCTGCCATCCTCTGTGGTGTTAGCAGCAGTTGTTTCCATGCTGTGATTCATCTTCTCTCCAAGGCTGATTTAGCAGCGTGGCGCTTAAATTCCACATGAAATCTGTGCCGAAAATAAGCTATATAAAATATGAGTGCACGAAGGACATTATGTAAGAAACAACAAAGAGATACTTTGTGATCTGAAGCATGAACGTCGCCATCTTAAATAATCAGCCAAAAACGACAAGCATTTTATGGTACGTGTTTATGGAGATGTACAGCGCTGATGAACAGGATAGGAATTCAGCCTTATGTTACAGCACTGTACCAGTTAGACCAATCCAGGTTTCCGGAAGGTCATTCCTTTAGCACAGTATCGTACTGACTGCCAAGTCACCCTGTTTATTCTTTTAAAATCTTTATTAGATTTTTTTTTATTTTCCTGGCTATGTCCCCAGAAAATCTTAAAAGTAAGAGGCATTTAAAATTTGGTTTGTAGAGTATACTGAAAGATTTGCCTATAAGATGATTACATTTGATGGATACTTTTAGTTGCACAACCGTTGTGATAGTGAGTCATTTTTTTTAACATAAAAGGAAATTTCCAACAAACAAATAAATGTTTGAATATTGCTTGCGGATAGAATTTTCTCATTGTGGAGTGTATTTCCTCGCAGCCACTGAGCTTCAGGGTCAGAACAACAATGGTAACAAAGACACAAAAATTTTGGTAATTAAATGCTGAGATCTGATATTTGCACTCTTTGCCTGTACAGAGCATTGATTTGCATTCTGTATACTTCTATATACTAACCAAATAAACTTAGGTTATATACTACGTTAACTTCAGCAATTCCTGTATTCAAAACTAAATTTTATTTGGTGTTCTAGTGCATCCTGTCCAGGGTGTACCCTAGCCTTGTGCCCTCTGCTGCAGTCCTCTCCAGTATACACAGCTGGACGATGGCTGGATGGAATTTCAATATGGTGTTCACTTTGGGTTTGTCACTGGGCAGCTCTCGGCACTCATGCTGCTTTTTCTAATTGAACAGCAGATAGTTTTAAAAAGCTTTCATGAGCTGGCGAGGACTAAACTACCTGCTCTTCTGTGGTAGAAGTCTGTATCGTCTATCTTTCTTCCTGTTCCCTTCATTGAGCAGAAACTTCTCATGCTTCTCTGCAGTTTCACTGAAGTTGCAGATTATCCATCCATCCATCCATCCATCCATCCATCCATCCATCCATTATATAATATTATATTATAATTAAGATTAAAGTAAATTTTCTTTTATTATAACTGGATTCCTGAAAATCATATTAGAATTGAAGACAATCGCAGCTAAATTTCCTCATGGTAACAGGTAGAACTCCAGGGAGATAGAGAGCTGTTGATTAAATGGTAGGTTCTTTGACACAGAAATGGAAAGTAACACTGATTTTCACAAAGTTATAGACGATTCCATAAATTACAGTTCCAGTTTTCTGAAAGAAATGCATTGCTTTGTATTAAGTGCTCCGCATGTGTATTATTTGATAAATGAAGGACTGGTCCTATTTTATAGTAACTTGACTGCATTTTATATAGCACTCACAAATTGTGTATCATCATGTTCTAAATTGAGTATTATTTTTCACAATATGCATGGTTTGATTTGTATGCGTGTCAGGATTGTACAACACAGTGACATATGTGGTGCTCATCCATCTTCTAGTCACTTATTCTGCTCGTGGTTGCGGGGGGACTGGAGCCTGTCCGGGGCAGGGGATGCCAGAGTATTGCACAATGGGGGGTGAACATGGAAACACACACTTTGTATTCATATCTTTGTGGGGACTCTCCATTAATTTTTATGGGCAAAACCCTAATCCCAATAATGTCAACCTTAACCCCTACTTAGCCCTAACCTTAACCACAAGTAACCAACAAAATACTCATGGCATTTTTACGTTTTTTTGGTTGTAGTCACAGATTTATATACAATTGAGTTAAATTTCCTCTTAAGGGGACCGAGAAAAAAAATGGTCCCCACTATGTGAAAATTGTGGCTACATTTGGTCCCCACTATGTAATTTATGCATTACCCGCATACACAGTACTACCTGCTTGTTCACCATGCCACCAACTGAATTGTCTGCTTGGTGATTATTTTAATATGGGCCAACTGTTCTTCCAGCAGTTTCATGTTAGGATAAAGTCCACTGTTACTAAATCTTATGTCCAATAACATTTGGCAGGACTGTCACAGCAAGTGGTCATTCATGGTCTTGCACTGAAGCAATCGTGAAACAGCACTGACAATACCTCATCCCGTGCTTCGGAAAATCACTGTTATTCGAGGAGCCTGACAGCACTCGGCCAGGCAGCTGTGTGGACCGAGATAGATGTTTACTTTCAGCCTTTCTCTCCTCCTGCAACAGATCAAGCAGCATCACGTTAGGAATACTTAAATAGCCTTTTGACAATCAGACATCCAATTTATTTGTAGTCTGGCATCAAATCAAATCAGGGAACAATTTGCATGAAGCTTTCTTTATGATGTGGCAGCTATTGCTTTGGTTTTATTGCTGCCCCTTCAGGAGCGAATCCAGAGGGTCAGACGAGTCCCAAAGTCAGCCTGAGGACGAGATCACATTTTTATGTGATTATGGCCTTCCACACTGGCTTGACCTCTTTATCACTGAATACCAAAGTAACTGGCCTGCATTTATCTATTTATTTGTATATTCTTTAGGGGAAATGCTTCATTTCGTTTCAGTGAATTGAACAAATTACAAAAAAATTACAATCTTGTTCAAAATGTGTATATATATATATATATATATGTATATATAAACACATGCATAGTGGTCAAAACTGAGGAAACATTCCAGAACTTTATTCAATTGTTTCTCCAGTTACTTATTGTCCAATGTATGATTTTAATTAACATTCATTGTATATTTACCAGGTTATTGTTTGTGTGTGTGTGTATTCATTCAATATAAATCAAAGACAGTTAATATGTTTCCTTTTTGGTATTCCATGTATGTATGTATGAATACACACTTCCAGTATTTTACCACTGACCCCAACTGCCACCACAATTTTAAATAACTTTAACTTCTGCAATAAAATAAAGTTTCACAGTATTTCACTTGTTATCGACCATTGATAACCTTTGATCTGACATGAGAAGGGTTCTTAATGACTTATCAATTATCAGCCGACGCAAAAATTGTATTGCTGAATTGCTTTGAGGCTATAATGGATGCAAGTTAAATGTGTGGATGAATATGGGGTTTAAAAGAATTAAGAAAGTGAAATCTCTCTAGACCATTACAAGCTATAGATCTTGAAATTCAGTTTAATTTAAATATAAAAAGATGATTGATTATACGGGTGTTACTTTTCCCAGTGGCTAATAGACTAATTGTTCTGTCTTTCATCAAGTTCTGACATCCTTGAGTCATTGCACGTTCTTGATGATCAAATTTACAGTTTAATCTAATTAGGAGCAAAGTATGGACACTGACAGAGAGGGAAATGGATCTGCTCACAGAGGACTTCAATATTTCCTCAGAGAAAGTTGAGCAAATTAGCAAAAGACGATTGTATGCGTAAGGGTCATATAAAAAGGTAATATTAGTGCAATCTCAGATGATACAGAAAAATTAGTCCTCTCTATAATCAGTTTACCATAGCTTTATAAAAATTGCACGCAAAAGAAGTCTTAATAATAGAAATGGTAAATGGACTGCATTTATATAGTGCTTCTCTACTCTTACGAGCACTGAAAGCGCTTTACAATTCATGCCTCACATTCACCCATGCACACTCACATTCATACACCAGTGGCGAAGGCTGCCATGCAAGGCGCCAACCTGCACACCGGGAGCAATTTGGGGTTCAGTGTCTTGCTCAAGGACACTTTGATGGGGTCAGGTGGAACCAGGGCTCGAACCTGCGACCCTCTGGTTGCCGAACAATAGCGCCACCATCAAATACACATACACTACAAAAAAAACTAATATCTGGAATGCTGTGTGTCACATTAAAGTCATGGGGAAACTAGGTATAATTATATAGTTATTTTATTTTATTTCAGGAGGATTTACTTGATACTGTATATCTTATGATTGATTTAGTCACAGAGGACAGGTTTACAGTTAGTATAAGTAACTTCTGGCCGTCGTTAAGATTTTCCATGTTGTCATGGATACGGGAAATCTTTGTATCCTCTCCTTGTTTGAGATTGAGAGGCATGGCATCTGGGTACTCTCTGTAGAGAAGGCTATACAAATTAAAAGTGATTATTGCATCATTCCTTCTCTTTGCCTCTGGACCAACTGGGGAAAAGAGAAAGAAGGTTACAGTGGACAGAAGCATTTGGAAGCCAAGGCGGCAGCCATAGAGATGCTGCTGTCTGAACACTTGGGATTTCCCTGCCAATGTTGGGAAAGCTAGGGGGTGAAGGAGCTTGCAGAGAGTGCATGTGAAACAGCAACACCAGAGAGACACTCGGAATTACATGTGCGTCATAGCGACTTGGGAACAGAACTCAAGCGTTAAGTTGTAGAATGCAAATCTCAGTATGTATTTTGCATATTTACTTCTTTGTTCCCATTTAGACTTTTATGTCAAAATACATAAAAATGCTGTAAATAATTATGAAGTGGATACTGGAAGAACTTCTGTGATGAAATAGTCTCCTTTTACATATTCGGGGGTTTTGGGGGATTAAAATATGGATTTTTTTTTTTAAACTCCACTTTCATGTTATAGAATCATGACAAAATGCTATGTCACAAAGAAAAGGCCGGGCTTCGAATCTAGCATTTATTTATTGAAATGTTTTATAAAGCCAGGCCACAGTGTATACTTAAAGAAAGACTGCAGATGACCTGTATCTCCAGTAAGATTAAATGCTTCTCTAGAGTTATTGTGGTAAAATGGAAAAATTAAAGTATATGTAAGCAACAATTATTAATAATAAAAAAAAATCAGACCTGAAACTGTGCCCACTTTTAGGTAGCATAAACACACACACGTGCATGTAAACATATCCTTATGGGGACCGCTCATTCATTTCAATGAGGAAAAATGCTAACGCTAACTATGACAACCTTAACCCCTACCCTGCCCTAACCATAACCATAAGTAACCAAACAAAATGCAAGAGTTTTTGCATTTTTATTTTTTTTCATAGCAGTCACCGATTTTTATAAAATGGAGTTTTCCCTTATGGGGACCAGGAAATCAGTCCCTATAAGGGAAAAAAACAGATATTTATCACGTTATGGGGCATTGTGTCCCCATAAGGATAGATAAACCCACTCGCACACACACACACACACACACACACAGTAACAGAGGAGAATTGCCTTGCCTGTATATTGTTTATTCTTTCATGGCCGTCTTGGTGAGGGAGTCCAGTGTTCCACTGTGGGGGTTGAGAAACCATCCAATGATTAATGAAGAAGCACATTCTGTATGAAAAACTCTACTGGACCGAAACTGATAGAGTACAACTGGAAAGGGGCCTCTTCTACTCACCTCTGCAAATGCCGGGGAATTCCCTGGTAAAGCACAATACACAGGCACTGCAGCAGCTGGAAAACAACAAATACGCCACGCGTTTTATATCACTAGCCATTCGGGTCATTTATTGGAATTGTAATGTGACCCCTACGAAATTTCTATATCATGGTAAATAAAACAATTTAACACATGATGCTGATGAACTAGTTCAGTGCAGAAGCATTTCTGTGACTTTAGGATAATATTTTAATAGATGCTCTTCACTGTTAGTGCCATGTAGTCACTGTGTAAGTGTATAGCAGTACAACTATATCAGCAATAGATAATAAGTCCAATACCCCACAAAGGTCATTTTTAATGGTGCCTGATGTTCCCCTGCAGACCCCTTTACAGTCTTCTGTACCCTCTGGGCAGCACCTGCTCCTACAGAGGTTAGATTTAGCCACAAGAGCCAGTTGGCCTATTAGCTGGAGCGCTCTTCAATCCAAGTCGCCTTGTTCAACCGCCAGTCGCTGGTGTGTGATGACCTAGGACAAGGTCGCAGGCCACAAGCAACCATTCGGTATGCTTGTGCTTACAGAACGACGATAAGTGACGTGTTTCTGTTTCCCATGTAAAACAGCCAAAAAAAAGACGAGCCATAATGCTAGAATCTGATAAACAATGAACAGGTAAGGGTTTGGGGGGAGGCACGCCTGCAACTCCACGATAACAAGGGGAAAAACACCGGCTGGACCACCGGGGGGGGGGGGGGGGGGGTTGTGTCGGGTTTGGCCACCCCCCCTGTTCCAGTGCGATGTAGATCAATCGATTTCATTCTCAGCCGTGCCACACCTACCTGCAGCCCGACATTATGGCTGGAGAACAATTACACGCAGACAGAGACAGAGATGATGCCTGCATCCAAAAGATACCCCTTCAGAAGATGCATATGCATATCGAGAGAGATCGCCGGCAATGCAGTGCTTGCTCATTTAGACTCCAAACCAACACAGATGTAATTGCTTCCCAGTGTATGGGTTATATTCGTATTCGCATTAACTGAATTTGTTTCTAATGTTGATGTTACATCGAGTGTTATTCGTCAAAGGAAAGCGGCGTTAATAGGCACCCTACACCACACACGTTACAATGACACGCAATGATACATAACCATGACATCACTGATACTGGTTCTGTAAATGAGCACCTCATGGTAAATAGAAAAGCGATGAGTTCATCATCTGGATTTTTTTATAGCTTTGTTCCTGGCAGGAAGGCACAGTATTCTTTTGGGGCAGAAGGTGAGAACGTCAGGAAAAGAAAGTTAAAAAAAGAAAAAGTTACGCAGAATAAGCCGTCTGAAAGGAGCACCCTAATTAAGCCAGACGGTGAAAGAGAATTCTGGCAAGTAAAAAAAATTACGGATCAATGTCTTTAAGCCATAAATCTAGA
>JAODKF010000045.1:8670568-8684157 GCA_026779585.1 Mormyrus proboscirostris | reverse complement strand
CCCACCTCCCCAGCAACCAATCCCATCCTAGACCAGGTCTCGTTTCGTTCTCTATGCTTTTCTGTCCTACTTTATTTTTTTCTCTTTTTCCACATCACCCTCCCCACCAGCAAGTGACGATAAATTTGCAGTTTTCGGCTCAGTATATACCTTTTCTAGTTACCACTTTCAAAATGCCAATTGAGTAATAGATCAGGCGATGGCAGTAAATTAAAGAGAGATTGTCAAAATATGCTGAAATTTGTTCTCTTCAGACAGGGAAGCCTTGTCATCTCTTTATTTTGTTCCACTTCTTCAGCCCAAATGAGCCAAATTAAATAAGCCCATAATCAAACTTTATCTGTCAAACATATGCTGCTTATAATGAGAGACAATGTGTGAGAGTGAGAGATCATGTGGCTTGTTAGGATGTTTTTTCTATTCTCAGCTGCAGCCTGGATTATTGCTGCTATTGCGCCTTGGACCCTGTAACAGAGGAAACTCTGAAATTTGATTTTCTACTTTTGTGTACCTATGCTGGAGTACTTTCCGTTCTTTGCTGTTTGCATTTGTCATCCTAATATTAATGAAAGTGCAGCAAATGCATTTCAGCTTCCTTGGAAGGGCCGGCGTGTGACTTTACACTGGCAGTGGGGTCCCTGCAAACCTCATCGTTTCGAACTGCACGCCAGTTGTTCATTTCAGATGCATTCTGTTACTCTGCCTCTAACTCAGTAACGTTATCGCAAGGTGACAAGGTCACAGTAACATTGGGGGGATGTTGGGTGTGATGAAGTGAACACCTGCGGCCTGTCAGCTGTAATTTGTGATGCAGCTTTGAAGGGTCTGTTCATGCCATTTAGTGCAATGTGCACCTGTTTCGACTACTGCAATCAGTGTCTAGATTGAGCCCGATCAGAAGAAGGTCTTGAGACTCACAAAGGTTCAAATCAGAAGCAATAAGTGTTTAGGATATAGTATATAATTAAGTGCATTGTATATAAGATGATGATGTATATAAGATGATGTACATTCCATTTGCAACCTTAGAGTCACCTACCTGATGGTCTTTTCACTACAGCTGCTTTTGCTTCCTCTGTGACTGATGTTCCCACGTAAACAGGAGTGGCCTACCGTTACATTCCCTCTGTCCTGTGAGTCATTACCTCAGTTTAAGCGACTCATAATCACCCACAGCTCAAGCGTCCCACGTCTTACCTGCCTTGTCTCGCAGGCAAATGTCTCCCCTCCAAAACCTTATTTTTCTGCATGAGGAACAGACTTTTCTATCATAACGATTCAGCATGTTTCTGGGAGACATTTCTGTACGCTGAATAGCAGCATAGCTCTGGGTTGGGAAGGGCACAATTTTTTTTACAACACTTTGTATCCATTAAGGACGATAGAATCGAGAATCAAAAAGGACAGAGATATGGTACAATGTTGAATAGGTCAAATGCCCCCACTACCTGTCTCCTTTAGCGTTTCAGGTTCTCTTGGTCATTATTTATTAATCGCCTCAATCTTAATCAATGTGCAGAACCTCAGTAAATGGATCCTTTCCTCCTGGGTCTCTTATGTGAAGCTTTAGTCAGATCTCATCTCCTTGATCTCCTTGGTCCCATCCTGCATTTCTTATCTCTAGATCAAATCTATATATTCCCCCCACTGACATTTCATGGAATGAATATATTGATTCATCTATATGGTTGGAAGCACATCCTAGCTGCTTTCTGGTTCCGTAATCAGAGCCACCAGCATTTTGTAAGGCTCTTTTAGGCTGTCCTTTACAGCAAAACATGCCTTACCTTTAGAACCACTACTGGTCCATCATCCTGAATACATTACTATATTTCTCTGCAATGGGATATGATGCAACTTGTATGTGTGCATTGTGTGCAGGCGTGCTTTGTTTTCTCAAAGGAATACATTTTCATGTTTTGTCTTTGGTACATTTGTGATTATATTGGCAGATATGCCTGTAAGAAAACACATGTGCATAATGACATGGTCTTCATAATGAGGGAATTTCTCAGATTTCTTTACCCTGGAGGTGCAAGTTAGTGGTGGAGGCAGATAAGTAACCACTGCAAAGGGCAGATAAAATCAACATGGACTGCATGCTCTGTGAGAACAGATTGTCATTTTTAACAGATATTTTATCATTTTCTACAACAATTTACCAAATACAGTGTGACAGAGAGCCTGGGGCGTCAGCATAGAGTCCAAGGAAGGATGCACCCTGGATGGAGAGAACATGCAAACTTCTCACACACAAGGTGCAGGAAATGTCAACAGTGCTACCTACTGAGCAACCTGCAAGCTATAGTTGTTATTATTGAAGCGTTCGTAATTATTCCTGCGTTCTTCCGATTCTTCTGCCATTTGCCGATTACCACTACCCTCAGTCATCGGGTGCTATCCATCCATTCTGAACCTCTATACACTTTAGTTTAAGTCATTGTGAAATAAATCCGATCATTTTTCTTCGGAGTCGGCCGGGTGTGTCGTTGGAGTTACACCTCTGGAAGTTTACACCATCGCCGAGCTGAGCATAGGGCCACAGGAATGTTCGGCAACAGGAGCCGCTCATGTGGGTGCTTCTGCTCTTCAGAGCAGTAATATTGCTGTTACATAATAAAATGCACAATAACTCAGGTCCTCTCCTGGTTCAGCTTCTAATGACGGCAGCTGCCACACAGCTCCTCAGTGCCAAGAACACAGGAGATCCCAGTACAGCTACCAGTCTGCCATGGCTAGGCATGTGCTTCCATTAAGCTGAAAGAGCCTTCCGCTCATCCATGACCATCCATTCAGATCAGGGCTCTACTGAGGCTGCCTAGTAGCCCAGGATGCACAGTGCACAAACTCGAAGGACACTTACAAAAGGCTGCTCTTCTACAGTAAACTGCAAGTTTTCGACCTGTGGGAGGAATTTGGAGTAGCCAGAGAAAGCCCACACAAATATGTGAAGAACATGCAAAGTGCACGCACATGGTGCCTGGACAGTACTCAACCTCCCCAGCCAACGCTAGAGGTGTGAGGCTACACCACCACCTACTAAGCCCCTGCAACACCCAAGAGTCATACAGCATGAATAAAATACAATGTAGTAAATTCTGGATAATCCACTTGATACTGCAAAGTGGATGCTGATTTAAAGCCCCTGGTTCACAGCAATATCTCACCATGCTTTTCCTTGCACTGTTCTTAAAGTCTTGTAAAAATAAGATCTATGGAGAGTGCAGCCCTGCAGCACAGAATATGTTTTCACATTCCTTGATAGTTTACTGAATGATATTATTTAGGTTTTAATGCACATTTCTTTATGTACCATTGAATGTGCTATAGTGTTCACTCGAGCAACGGCAGAATATTTTGTGCTACGCTATGTGACAATATGATTTCGAGTCAGTTTTACCAGGTCCCACAGGGCAGGGCTGGCCAATTAGTGACTATTATCACCTCCACCTGCCTTGCTTCTTCATTAACCCCTCTGCCCTCATCCTCAGCGTGAGCTATTGTTGCTTTTCCATGAGTCTTACTGAGTATTTCTGACTTTCTGCATCTGTTCCTGTCTCCGCCTGCCTTCTCTGTTCCTGCCTTTCCTTGTTTCCGTGTCCTTTGGACCAGCGTCTCGTGTTCACCCCTTGTTCTCCGTGCCTCTGATTCCCCCATTTTTAGACCCTTTTGGACCTGTGACCGTGACCATGAGAATAGCCTGAAGTTTCCAGTACAGTCCTGTCTGCCTGATCCATTTAGTGAAAACTTCATTCTCCAATTTCTGGGTCTCCTAATCTCTGTCCCAGCCTGTCCTGACAGGTTTTGTAAATATGTGTTTGTCCTTCAGCTGGGATCGCGCTGCCCATTGGTTCACTCAAGAGTTGTTATGGAAACGTGGACCTTCACGTGCTAATTTTACAGGCTGGGAAAAGGGCTAGGTGTAGATGAGGTGAGATACTGAGAAGCTATGATCTTTTCTCATATTTATTTTGTTCCTGGCAGTAAAAAAGGCACAAGCAACCCTCACAATGTCTGTCATTGTTCCTGTATGTCCTTGTAGTGGTTGTAGTGACCACATACCCTGCATCTTGCTGCCATTTTTACCATGCTGGTGTTGGATTAACTGATGCACTGTGGTCTGTTTTTTAATGTAAATCAGTAAACATGCCTGAACAAACCGGTCACGTATCTCAAAGTAGAGTTTGAAAGGTAGCAGCTGGTGGCTAAAAAAAATTAAGGAGCTAAAAAGATAATAGTGCATATCATTATAATAGTGAAAAGAGAAAAATGTGTCTTCAAATGACAAATTGTACTAATGAGTTATTTATAAGAGACTTATTTCATAATCGATATTACCTCTATGGACCAGCCACCACTGGTGTGTACTGTACAGCGCCTTCCATACATTGTTCAGAAAGGAATGGATGTCAAATACAGATTCCATAGTTCTTTGTTTCACTATTTATATCATGAGAAAAAGACCAGTCCGCCTGTCATGTTGTTCCTGTGTATTAGTATTTGTCTGAAGTGACGTGTTAGCGTGCTCATTGGGAAAGTAGGATTAGTAGGCACCACTTGATTTGGTGAAGGTCCTTTGATTTGATGCTACTTTTTTTGTTTATGCATGTTTCTAGTGACCAAAAATATGTTAAAATGCTTGTACTTTCAAGAGCAGAAGGTCTTAAGCATGGAACACTGAGAGCCAAGAAATTATCCTGCTTTTTCAATAGTTCTCAACAAATGGAAGCATAACTGCTGGTAGCCCAAAGAAGCCCTGCTGCTTTCTTAATGGTGCAGGGGGCCATATTCTGAGAAAGGCCCAGGTGCACTAATTTCATTATGAACCAGTGCTAATGCGAGGCAATGTGCCTCTCCTGACACAGCGTTTTGTTCCTCCTAAAAGGGACGTCTCCCAGGACAAGTGGGATCTGCACGATACAGAAGCCTGCCGATTGAGCACAGCATCTCCAAAGAAGTCACCAGACACGAGGGCCGCTTGTCACCTCCCTGCTACATCTCCTCACGCCTTCGTGAATCAGATGGAAACTGAACTGCGTGCAGAAGTGTGGTGCGGAGTCCCTGCTGGCGTCCTCCAAGCTCCGTGAATCAGCATCAACCAGCCAGTGCACTCTGCTAACACCTGTTTGGTCAGGATTTGTTGGTTTTGACTGTTCATCCGCTACAGGCAGCACCCACACTGTCAGGTTCTGGTCCTCGCTAATCAAAGGCGACTTCCCCACAATTAACGACTTAGTACCTGTAATATCACTATTATACCTACCACATCCTCACAAATAGCAATAAAAAGGTTATTTGGATGATCAAATAACCTCCTCTGACACACCACAGAGCTGTTAAAATTCTTTTCCTTTTTTTATGGTTTGGTGGGGCTGCAGCGACTCATAAAAAAATTACATTTTGATTGCCAGCGCATGCATGGCAGACTTGAAGTAATCCTTTAAAAAAAAGGGAAGCAAAGATCTAACAGATCTATGGAGAACGTTTGAAGAGCTGTGCGATAAAAGGAAAACGGCAGTGGTGCTGAATGAAAGATGGGGGGGTGAATGTTTCTGGGAGGGGAGAGGTCAAAAGACAAGTACCTCTACTCTGCTGGGGTGAATGTGTGAGTGTAGGAATGTGTAACTGAAGGAGGTTTGTATGTATGCATCTGTGTGTGTGTGTGCATGCATATGTATGTGTGTGTGTGTGTGTCTGTGTGTGAGAGAGAGAGAGAGAGAGAGAGAGAGAGAGAGAAATTGAGAGAGGCCAGCAGCAACAGACTGTCTCTCAGGAGTCTGTGGTTTTATATCAAATTTTTGAAAATGTTACAGTAATAGGCATTTAAACAATCATGTATGCTACTAACTAAATCATTGTACACATAAACAGTGCAATAGAAATAACTGCCACTTGTCATATGCCACAGAAATGCAATCAAATAGGTAGTTTCTTACGAATAACCATAACAATCAAACCATTTACAGTGAAACACAAAGCAATTGTCTCATTCCGCTCCCAGCCAGTGTCATTAATTAAATCACATTTTAGGCTGTCATTGGTCCATATTCAGTCCAGTAGCAGGTAGTCCAGCTCCCAACAATGGAGAAAAAGATGCTTGTTTCAGAAATCAAAGAGATTCGAAATGACAAAAAGTCATAAAACGCACAATGTTGATGCTAGAGCAGAATCAAAAGCGGCAGTAAGCTAAGGGTGGTTAAAGGTCTTTGGACTGATGTTGGAGTCACTGAAATCAGGCTTTATTTGCCATTTGTACAGGCACATCGGAAAGCTACTTTTCGCATATCCGATTGAGCTCTCCTTTGATATATACACCCAGATAAGGAGAAGCTTAGGGTCTGAATGCAGGCTTAGTTATTCATTCGGCCCCCCTGGAGCTTTTCCAGAGGCTAGGGTCATTGTTCTAGGGCCTATCGGCAATGTGACTATTTTGTCAAGCATGGGATTTGACTCTGTAACCTTCTAATCATAGGTACAGAGACCAAACCTGCTGAGACGCAGACCAGGTGCAAAGTGAAGGGGAACACATTGATAAATCCCAATCACAAGGATGAGACATAGAGACCAATCTAATATGCCTCACAATCATCTATCTTAAGATAAGCGGCAATTATAAACAAGACAGTACCTCTTCTAATTAAGGCCTGCAAAACAATTCACAATACAGTCACCTTGGCACTGTCAGTCCTCACACAAATACATATAAGTGCAGCTGAGCATCTATGAGACTGGAAAAAATAATCTGGTATCTTTTTAAGGGTGATATTCGATCATCATGAAGAGGCAACCCTAAATAAGATATCCAGTTAAATGTCAAAGTAAGACATTACAGATCAATTGCACTGGTTGTGTGAAAGCACACATTAAGACATACTCTGTCTTTGTCACTGATCTCACGCAGAGGAGGAAGAGGTAGGGATGTGCAGAAGAAGCTATCTCACAGAAACAATCCGCCCCCTTCCACGGACCTGGGGAACCCAGGCTGCCGCCGGATGCTGTTTGTAGTTAGTGCACTTAATGCATACTTCTACAAACTTCAACATGAACATGTACTTCATTTGTGACTGTAGCCGAGGAGAGACATCCGGTGACCCTGTATTGGAAGATAAATAATTGGGTTCGTCCTATTTGCCACTTTATTATTGCCGATGCTTCTCTACTTATGAATGAGTTACGTTCCGAACGGCCGTCTGTAACTTGAGATGTTCGTAAATCGTTATTCAACATCATTTTAAGGGTATACGCAAGTACAAAGAACTAGGATGCTGGGAGTACGCGCTACGCTGGAGAGCGGCGGGAGTAGCGGCCAGAAGTCGTACTAGTCGAAAGTGACACGCAGAAAAAAAAGTTGATGTTGCTAACAGGAAACAGGAACCCAAGGAACACAATTTGGACTAATAGTCCTCTTTGTTCGTATGTCTGAAAGTTTGTAAATTGAAAGTAGAGGAGCATCTGTAGACACTTTATATCCATCCATCCATCCATCCATCCATCTTCTAACTGTTTATCCTGACTAGGATCATGGACCTTAATATCTAATTAATGAAACTAAGTCAAACTTTGTGAGACATCATGAGAATGCTTTTTGAAGCACTGCACAACACAAGTTAAAAAACCATGTATCAAATAAATAACAGGCATCCTATAATTACAAATGAAATGAGTCACTAAGCTGATATGATCAGCATGTGATGTTTACGTTTCTGGAAACAAATTTGATGAGATGGCCCGCTGGACATTTCAATATGCATCTATGTCCACATATTACAGCACTCTGTGGAATTACTCTGCGCTGCTTAAACATTAAATGGATGAAGCGTGTCTGAAAATGTCTACCGCAAGCTGAAAGGCAAAGGAAAAAGCACTCATCAGGTGGCTGTGAAACCGGCTTTAGTTAGGCCAGCGAACAAAACTCTGTGACACACAGGGATGGAGAATCCCATTGCTGGCTTATAGGGGCGGGACAGGAAGGGGGCTAACAGAGAATGACAATGAAAAATGACAGTGAAAGGAAAACCAGCAAATCACAGCCACATAAAAGGGGTGAAATTTTGTATCTAGTTGGGTTTCTTGAGGAAAGAGAATGAGACAAAGGAACAGGTGGGCTGAGTGAAAAAATGCTCTTGGCCAATAGACCCCCCTCCCAAGAAATCCTTGGCAGTGTCCAAGCAGCACAAGGACAGCAGAATGGTCAAAGTCTGCCCCTCCAACGACTACATTTTAAGTCAAGCCACACAATGAATTTCAGGCCAATTTACACCAACCTTTATATGTTGATAGGTTGATGAAGCACTCGCTACTCCACAATTATGATAAATGTGTATAGAGTCATTAATGTCCATTGTTATTGTATGCAGCCTACATCTAGGTTATTTTAAATGTGAATTTTCAAGAAAAGCGGTATTCTCAAGGGTACAGCAGAAGCGAGTTGGTGTTCCTTTTTGAAAATATTTTGAACTATAACAAGGGACACAGTTGGGGCATGGATACTCTGGCCAATTTCCGGCGTCCCAGCGTTTTACAGGGGCCACAGAATACACAACATTGTGAATTTTATTGGGAGGGTCAAAGTGACATTTCATCAGAAGGTCCAGAATTTCTAGGTTTGCCCCTGACTGTAATTCATGCACTCTGGATTTCACTGTCCAGACAGTGAGGTCTTGTAGAATCCTGATTAACGAGGCAGGTATGGACGGTTCTGCTGTGATCTGGTCTGCTGACATGAAAGACGTGTCATCATTCTTAAAATCAGTGACACCCAGCTCTGGATCAGCGTTCCATTTTCTGCCTTGTGATGTCCATCCTCAATGGATCTTTTACGCAAAACAGGATCCGTCAGCATGACCGTCATACTGTAGATAAGAATGAGTCATATGTCCAGCGGGGAACTAATTTGTGATTTCACAGGGAGAATGATCTGTGTGGAGCTGTAGTGGGTTAGTGGGGTCCTCACGCTTTGTCCAATACCAAACACACTCTCCTACTTATTTTGACTGCAGCAAATATTAGGTACTTATTACTGCAGGTTTTCCACACTTCAGGATCAGAAGTTGTGCCTTGGTAGGTCCACTGAGATAAAATTAAAAACAATATCCGTCCATTCATCATCCACCACTTAGTCTGGACAGGCTCATATGAGCCCTGGGGTTTTCCCAGGCAGCACAGGGGCCAAGGCAAAGGTAAACCCTGGTTGGAATGCATCACCCATGCACACACACACACACACAGATAGACACACACACGCTACTGCAGAATTATATATGCCAATTATCATACCTGCTATACATTACATGTGTANNNNTATATATATGCACCTTGCCGTTCCTGGCAGCGATGTGACAGGCATTTTTATTTATATCTGCTCTGTGACACATAAACCATGAAGCAAAACCCATCGAACTCTCACCCTGCATTTACTGCCAGAGCATTACTATCTCACAGGAGGCTTCTCAGACAATCTGATTTGCAAATGCATTCACTCGGGTATTTAACTTACAGTGTTTCTTCCTTTAGATCAAAATACGTTTAACCCACGGAGATTGTTTCAGCTAAGTATACATATATATACTCAGGAGCACATATATAAATTGGGGGGGGGGATAAGACGATTCCAGGGGCCCATGAGTGATGGGGAACTAAACAATTGGATAGGTCTGTCATAATTGGATTGGTCTGGACCTCTGCATAATCATACACCCCACTCTGCAGTACATGTCACATCCTACAGAATGATAATTATTATCACATACTATATTTCTAAACTTCAAACCTATATTCATAACACAGATAAGCCCCTAGACAGATAACCCACCAAACAATGGAGCTATTAAAATAACTATGAAATTAACTCCCAGGAATTTCAATTAATTGAGATTATTCGTCTATTAATCCACGCCAATGTACAGTCAGTCCCAATCGATGTCAGATGTTTGGATTTTTCTAATGCATGCGCAATAAACTAAAATGAAAGTCTTAATGTTTTAGGGGGAAAAGTTAATGGAGATGTCCGTTCCTGTTTGCATATCTCTGCTACTGAAGGACAGAGGACGACTATACACGTGTGCGTGTGGATGTTTCTTCTGTATGCGGGGTGCAGGCTCGCTGTGCAGTCTGAAGACTGGGGCGCTCACAGCAAGTGTCTTAACATGCCCCTTTCGCGTTTTATGCGCAGCGGTTGCCGTTTTGTCCATTTCTCCTTCGTGGATTTGGATCTGAATTCGTTTGGTGAAAAATGATTTCAAACATCTGCTTTTCCTTTTTTGCTCCTCTGTGCTGATATTCATTTTTTCATATGAGACAAACAAACAAAACGTTCCTTACTCCGCATGATCGTAGCGAACGCTGATTGAAGACCCACGTCGGGATAAAAAAATCTCGTTATACGAAATATTTGCCGGATCCTTAAGGGCGACTAACCCGTTGAAGGAACTGTGCTGTTTGCGTGCAAGGGAGCCGGTTTAGGGCGATTTCAACTCAACTGCACTTGTGAAAAACTACGGAAGTCTTAGCCCTGTTTGCGGCGAGGGCTGCAAGAAGGATGAGCATCGCTCGGTTCGCATTTTGTTTCCAAAAGAGAAGAGGATGGATGCCCCGGAGTAAAACCGTGCTTGGAGAATGTGAGATCTCGAAAGGACGCAGTAGATAAAACGCTTATCAAGGTAAGGTGGAGACTTGCTGATGCACGCCTGAAGATTTATGTATAAGGAGCTTTATCGTGTTTTCCAAGTGGATTTGTCTGGAGCACAGGCTGGCGTTTTTTTCGCCTTAAAAGCTGGCTCAATCTGTCTGGAAAGAGTGAAAGGAAGCCCTTTCGCGACTAAACTGTCGAAGTAAATATTATTCACATGTGACAGAAATAATAAGCTAAATTTCACTTCGCAAACCATATATGTTTTATTTTTGTGAATACACTTGTATTAGGAATATATGACTTATAACGCGAAAGAAAATATTGTTTTGTAAACTAAGAGCAAATCTGAGGATTCCTTCTTTAATTTGCATAACCATTAATACTTGGCGAGGCGTGCGTTATATATTGTGATAAACGAAAAATCCATAGTGAGAGCCCTTTCCGAGAAATCTAAACATCTAAAATGATTCGAACTTGTATGGATTAAATTCGGATTTGTTTGTTGTTAATGATGAGTTTTCTTCCTTACATCTGTAGTAAGGGTTGGAGGAAGTGGGATTAACCCTCGGTCGTACGGTTTGTCAGGGGCGTCAGGGCTGCATAAACCGCGCTGTATCTTGGTCGCCCGTCTGATCTGTACGCATTACGCAGTAACAACCCATTGCTGTACCCTGACCGCACTGCACTGGGGACTTCGCACTAGGAACAGGAGTTTACTCTAACTCTAAATATGTGAACACATCTATCGTTTTACGTTTTAAAATGAATTTCCTGTACGTGCAACAAGTTAAATGTGTGGGCTTGAGTGTGAGAGAGAGTGATGCAGAGAGCTTACTTCTATGAAACATATATAAATCATAAAAATCCATTTACACTGTGTCTGCCTTAGGGTGCGCGGGTCTGTACATTTAGGAAATGGTAAAAGGAATCATAATTACAGATGCATACAGATTAGTGTGAGATGCCTTCCGTATTGATAAGACACTCCCCCATGGGATCGTGAAGCTGAAATTTTAAAAAATCACAACCAGTCTGGAGACACATCTTTCAGGACCATGGATAGTACAATTACAAGTCTGTGTGGAGACCAGTGCTAATGTAGCATAGAGAACAAGAGCAGAGGTATATAACAACACTTTATACCATTCAGGCCAATTACAGTAAGACGGTCTGTAACCCATAATCTATACTCTGTAACCCATATCCTGGTTTTAGCGAACGAGAGTGGGCTGCGTGCCTGTTTCATGTCACCTAGTACCATCCATGCACCTCATCCAGATGGAGAAATAGCTAACTGTAGACCCTGGAGACTTGCTTAGTTGGCAGGGCATTCGTGTATTTTTATGCAAGTGTCACCTAAAAATAACTTGATACCATGCTTGAACTTTTCATTCCAAGCTGTGCAACACTGGCCAGAAGTGGAAGCATTGCAGTCCATCTTAAATGTTTGCCCGGAGAATAAGTTGAGTTTCTTTCTTTCCCTGATTAAGTCTTGATTAGACTGTCAGAATGACAGCAGATGTAACACTGCCTATTGAAAACTGAGCTTACAGAAGTGTCATAAAGCCACAGGAATGTACACAAAGATGATGCTGCGCTCATTGCCTACGGAAATCAGAAGAGCTTCAAGGTCATCTTTTGCTTGATGGGTTTTTCCAGGAAAGACTTAATGTTGACTGAGCAGTCAGTTTGTGTGCTGAATGTGGGGAAACATACCTGTTAAGGGAAAGAGGGACAGAGAAAGGTTTCCCTGCATGTGTGGTAGGAATGTGTGTTTTACATGGGAGTGAAACAGCAGTAGGTGTGTCTGTGAAAACTGCAGTATGTCATCAAAAAAGTGTATATTAAATATTTTTATATTTACTTGGGTCAGTTTGCGGCTTTGTAGGTTAGAAGTTTGTTATTGGAAAGTCACTGGTTCAAATCCCATGGTAAGCAGAGAGATTTTACCATTGGGCCCCTGAGTGAGGCCCTTAACCTCAAATGCTTCAAAGACCCTGCTCTCTCTTTTTTAACCTCCTTTGATAAAACCATCTGATGAATTGGTCTAGAAATACTACATTGACACACCTCTTAATCACTGAATTCAGGCATTTCAGACCGATTACCACAGATGTATAAAATCAAGCACCTAGCCATGCAGGTAGGATGTGAAGAGCATTTGTGAAAAGATTGAGTCGTTGTGAAGAGTTTGGTGAATTCAAGCGCGGTGCAATAAGTCAGTTTGTGAAATTTCTTCCCTGCTGGATATTCCAGGGTCAGCTGTAAGTGGTATTACTGCAAAGTGGAAGCATTTAGGAACAACAGAAACTCAGCCATGGAGTAGCAGACCATGTAAAGTAACAGAGTGGGGTCGCTGAGTGCTGAGGCGCATAGTGCACAAAAGTCGCCAACGCTCTGCTGACTTCTTCTGGAATTATCCCCAGCCAAAAAAAAAAAAAATACAAAAAAAAAAACTGTGCTTCATGGAATGGGCTTCTATGGCCAAGCAGATGCATGCAAGCCTCACATCACCAAGCGTGATGCCAAGTGTTGGATGGTGTGGTTTAAAGCACACTGCCACTGAACGCTGGAGCAGTGGAAACATCTTCTGTGGAGTAACAAATCATGCTTCTCCGTCTGGCAGATTTATGGACGAGTCTGGGTTTGGCAGATGCCAGGAGAATGTTACCTGCCTGACTGCTTTGTGCCAACTGTTAAGTTTGGTGGAGGAGGATAATGATATGGGTTCATTTTTCTGGGGCCAGGCCCCTTAGTTTCAGTGATGGGAACTTTTAATGCTTCAGCATACCAAGACATTTTGGACAATTCTATGGCTCTAACTTCGTGGGAACAGATTAGGGAAGGCCCTCCCCTGCTCCAGCATGAACCAAAATGAAGACTGTGAGCCAGACCTTCACGTCCAACTTCAGTGCCTGACCTCACAAATGCTCTTCTGGATGAATGGGCAAAAATTCCC
>JAODKF010000045.1:8652808-8670370 GCA_026779585.1 Mormyrus proboscirostris | reverse complement strand
TGGTCAGCATCGCGGGCCGCATTTGCATTTGTGACGGGCCGCATGCGGCCCGTGGGCCGCAGGTTGAGAACCACTGGTATATATCTTTGGAGGCATCTTTGTATTGGTGTTCGTACATGTCAGGGCAGCTGTAGGTGCTTGAGTGTCTTTTGTGAGTTTATGTGGGTGTTTTTGTGTGGTCGTGTGTGTGGGTGTGGATAGCCTAAAGCCAGAGGTATCTCACATGGGAGCTTGGGTCTGATAACAGTGTAATTCTGTGACTGTATTCATGTGATACTCTAGGCCGGCCCAGTTGATCATACTCATTATGTGTTGATGAGGGGTAGCAAAGTGGGGTGATCGTCGATACCAAATACAATACGCCGGCTTTTGAACTGCTGTATGAAAATTGAACACCACTCTTATTGCAGTGAAATGAGTCACCTTCCAAAGATTGCCCTTATAATGGTTGTCGATTCAAATTCAACTTCACTTTAGCTCTCATCTTGGTTTTTGGCATCAAAATTAAGCTGAGGAATCATCTGTAGTAAGAATATGCATAACTTAGTACTTGGCACAAGGATATAACAGAAACTCCTGAATTGATCATAATCATTTTTGCACATCAGATACTCCTTGCCAACTGGTTCGTAAGACGACGTGTGCCAAAGAGATTCTTGCTCGATTCTTCTTTTCCATCCTAATGAAGACATGACCACTTAACGTGTAAATTGCCTAATTGCTTAAGGACAACAGGAAGGTATTCTAGAACCATTTAAGAGCAAGCTCTAGATCCTCTCCATCGTATCTCGTTGTCTGCTGTTTAAGCAGTCACCCTTGCATCAAGGGACTGCAGATATGTCCCTAATGTACTTACAGCTGACTTTTGCACTGCTCTGCCAGGAAAAAAAAAATTACACCTCGAAGTACCATGACATTTCAGAGCAGCAAATGTCCCTTCATCCGTCACGATTTGTACAGAATAGATTTTCTCACATAATTCCGTCAAATTTGGCCGTTGTGAGTTTGTCCACAGCAGCAACCCTTCTTACTTCTTATGAAGTTGGGCTTGTCAGCTATTGGGATAGGTGGGTTGCGGTTTGATATTGCGAGCTCACGGTTAGATTTATCTGATCGACTTTGTGAATTCCACATGCAGATTCATTGTTAATTAAATCAGCTATTTGTGTCTGAGGAAACCAGATGGCCATGTCCACTAGCGCTAAGAAAGAGGAGCACATATGGTTTTCCGGAGATCCTTTGAAGCAGTATTTTGCATAGTGTGGCATTGCGGTTGTGTGATACAATTTTGAACTTATGGAAACTAATTACCAAATGCACTGATGTGGGCTTTGGCACCCAGCTGGACTCAGAACGGATACTTGAGTACATTTTATAAACATACAGAACTGTGCAAAAGTTGTAGGCAGTCAAAATTATCTTCATGTTGGTGTAAGACTATGGTAATCTTTTTTTTTTTAAAAGTGTGTCAACTTAACCATTTCAAAATCTGTCCTAATGACACCACATCATTTGCAGTAACTATTCCTTGACTAATCTACTGGCACACCATGTTTAGCTAATCAATATCCCCCTGTGTTATTTAACTAATTAAGTAAATTGATTAAGAGACTTGAAATGTAAGAAGCACATGGGATGGCTGAGGTGCCCCTGAGGAGAGGTTTGGGAACTGAGGAGGTGTTCATCTAGCCATCCAACAACTTATCAACAATTTTTTGGAGAACAATAGAAATTCTTGTTAGCTTTTATTGTGATACTGTTACTGTTCATTTGCCATATTGTTAATTGCTGTAATGTTAAAATGTGTTTTTTTTTCCCTCTGCGTAAATGTACACTTAATGCCAAGATGCCAAGACGAATACCTTTAAACATATTCTTTGACAGTCAGTAGTGTAGGCAGGAAACTGGATTAGTTTTTGTTTATTCTGGAAAAGCAAAATGTAATCTGGAATCCTGCTTTAGTTAAAAGAATGTTACACAGTGTTAATTGTTTCAAGTGCTACATGCTAATGTTCCAGTATGAAAAGTGCTCCAGCATAACTGAAATTAAGTCAATTAAAAACATTCCTAGAAATTACTCAAAGTACAAAATCTCCTTAAGATGAACAAACTGGTGTTAAAATAGTGAGAGGTGGTGAAATAGTTAAAGCCAACAAGACTCAAGCAATATAATTTAGAGACCCAGGAATAAAATATCTGAATATACATTTGCTCATAGCTGTGGAGTGAAATAAATGCCAGTGTAAAATGTGGAAAATGACTGCAGGGCTTTTCACTTGTAGGCTCACAATCCCTGTATGTATATTTCTTTGTTTGAATGAAGGATGGTCTTTGGATGTTTCAGTAATTATGTATACATGGAAACTTTTTCCAGTTCATATTTTCTACTTGCTGCAGTATGGGGTACCACTGAAATGTAGACGGTAACATAGCTACAATCTAGAATTCCATTCATAGAAATTTAATATGCTGATGGCTACTGTTTTTGGCCTATTGCTCTGTGTACCTCTAGCAACATCAATATCAGATGATAGTTATTTATATTTCAAGATAATAAATTTAATAAATACATTTCTAGCACGCTAAGAGTACAAAAGGTAATTGTACGTTTTTTGCTAGTTTGTTTAATTGTCGAATGTCAGTACCTGCTTGGGAATTTGCCATTGGGGTGAAATGGTGTTTGTTGGATGCTTGAGAGGTCTTAGAGTATGTTCTGTCTCCTTGCTGGATGATCCTCTCAGTAAATACAAAGATGATAGGTATAACGGTGTATATATGCTTTGAATCTGGGGGATGTTTGCTGTGCACTGTCCTTAGCGCTTGCTTTCTGGTCAGCTGACTTGCTGCTGTCTGGATGCCCAATCAGAATTCCCTGTATTAGAGTCAGCTTAATTTCTTTCATCTTTGCTTCTCTTTATCTTCTCATTATTCTGTCATTTCTCTCTATCTTTTGGCCACTGTGCCTCACCAAGGATTAACAAGGCAATACATCTGGCTGTCAGACTGCTGCGTAACACCATTTGCAAAGTCTTTTAAAATCTCCGTCTTGTAAAACTCCCTCTAATTACCTGCCTCGGAACTTTAGCATTTTACATGTTTCCTGTGGCCAGATCCAGGACATTCTCTGAGAAATCTCCCCGACATTCACCGTTGTGCTTTTCTTGTACACACTGTGTGAGATGTTCTGCTCACATTGTTTCATATGTCAAGCACCTTAACTATAAGCCGATGGTATAGTGAAGATGCGAGGTGGATTATCCTTCAGTGCGTCATCCAGTCACAAGCTGATATGAGAAAACCTCGGTGGAGCTGCTGCCTTCTCTTACAGAATGACGTGTAATGACTAAATCATTAATTCAGAATCATTCTAAATTATTTTACAGCCCCGAACAATACCATGGGGACAGAAAATCACAGCACTGGGCTCTTAAAATGGTTGACAAATAGGTTATACATTCACCATACCATGGGACCAAGCAAGAACTAGTTCACTCATCTTTTATAAAGTATTAGATACTCAGCAGTATTTTTTATGTTTATTTTATTTGTAAAACGACATTATGGCATATTGTATGAGTGCTGTTTGAATCAATGGCAAGATTCCGGTCAAAACCAGTTATTCAAAATTCACTCATGGGTCCCAGAAGGCTTATTGCTAATCATAGACGAGAACTTGCATTTAAGCGTTAGCGTTTTCCTTTTTGTACAATTTTATTGATTTATTTCTCACACTGTTTACCTTGAGCAGTTGCATAAACACCGCGTCACAAGAAGCGGGAGCCGCACAGTAGCAGAATTACTGCATTAAGATGCATTGCCTTTGGATAGGTCAAGCTATATAGTAAACATGGCCGAATTCCTGCCCTTTGGTCAGAGGATAGAAAGGGTATTTACCAGTGTTTTCAAAATGTTTGAAAAACTCATCCCAATTTGTTTTCAGCATAATTGTGGGTTTGCTACAGAAATGTCAAATTAAACCTCATTATTTCACCATCTTTGCTCGATGTGCACAGTTATCTTCATGTGATAGAATGCTTCTATTAAAGACTACAGGTTACCACAATCATTCCCACAATCATCTCTGCAGATGACTTTGTATAATTTGAGGGCAATTATTAATTTCATTTTGCAGAGAAGTTAATCAGAGTTAAAAGGACATCTGTATGGACACCAGCAGAACTCCTGGGGGGTGAAGGGGCACAGCCATTGTGAATGTTCTTAGCAATTTTATGCGATCTTGAACAAGTTAGCTAATGCAAACAGGATACTGTAAGTAATACATGTTATGACATGCGCACAATAGCTCTACATAAGCCCCAGGAAATGTCATTGGCCTGAAAAGTTAATGACCAAGAAAATAAGTTATTTTCTGGTCACTAAATAGGTCTCCAGTTCCAGCAAAAGCAGAAGGGGTACTTCTTATGTGAGGTTGTTGAAGATGTGGAGAAATAAAGATGAATCAGGAGGGAGGAGACAAAGAAAGACAGAGAGAGAGAGAGAGAGAGAGAGATGGACCTGTTGAGGCCAGATAAAGACTACAGTGTCAGTGCAGCTTTTCTGTAGGCATGAAGAACAAAGCCTTTTTTACCCTCCCTTATTTATCTTTTACTCTTTCGACTTTTCCAAAAATGTGTTTTATAGCAACAACCAGACCACAGTGGTCCCGTTGGTGGCTCTGATTTATTAGGTTGGGTGCTGGAAAAGATCCTCAGAGTAAGAGAAATGTGCCATCAGAACGTCATTCCTGGAACAGTCCTGTCAAACGTGATCATTGTCGGGAAATCTGGACAAGACCGACATCATGATCTTGCCTCAAAAGAGAATGGATTTGAGTGAAAACAGATACCATTTCACCCTGGAGCACACCGCCAGCTGTCCTTATATGGGCTTGGATGATTTCAGGGATCTGGACCCAGCGGCACACACAGCAATATCGCGGCTAGGTTTGAGTTATTGTTCGTGGTCGCATGGCGATTGATTACCTGCTCCTTTCCCAAAGACCCCTCAATTAATAAAACCCAGCCAGCTGTGATTGGACTAATTCATTTGTTAGGGCTTTATTTGGGGTCAGCTGAGTGGATAAAAAAAGTGTAGTGTTAGCGTGTTGGCTTGATGTGTGGGCCTAGGCTATGTTTTATTTAAATGTCTCATGCATTGTTTTATTTGAAAATGTTCTTTTTCTTTTTATTTGGGATTTTTAGTGGGTTATTTATCACCATTTTGTGCACTATTCTTAGGGCAGCCTTTCTGTGTTGCTCTCCTCTGCCTCTGTCCTGGTCATATGGCAGGTCAATCTTCCACTATATCTGTGCGGACACTGAAAGTAGTGGCGCACCAATGTGGAAATTTTGATCTATACCGTTAGCCAATATATTTTTGTCTAATGTTACAGATACTGATAACCAATAAGCAGCTAACCTGTAAAGTCTAAAAATCGGCTGGCAATACTGACCAAGATTGACACACTGGACAGACGCTGATGTCTTAATTTTTAGCAAACATTGGCCAACAATGACTTTAACCAATACATCATGCTGCTAATATATCTCTGCTTGAAAGTTCAAGCATATAGGATTTTGCGTGCAATTAAAAAAAGGAGTTAGAATATAACTAATACTTAGCAAACAAATTAGTGCGATGACTTTATAACGAATCTATTATAGAACCAGTGGACACTGGATGGATGCTTAAGTACCCAAATACAATTGGAAAAAAGACTTAAAAAAAACGTAACACTTTTGTGTAGAATTATGTTAAAATATAATGCACAGCTGTGTTAAACATGCAAGAAATGCATACTGAAGAGAATGAAGAAGAGAAGAGAATTTTTCCCAGTGGCTGGAGTGTCAATCCTGCCACCACCCCCAAGTTATTCCCTGTAAGTTGGAGGACCTCCTTATAGGGCTGGATATAGATTAGCATCATACCCTGGATGAAAATACTGCAGGTTAAGGGCCTTTCTCAAGTTCCCAATAGAGTAGAATCACTCTTGGCATTCATGGGATTTGAACCAGCAACCTCCTTATTGCTCTCACAGATCCTGAGCCTCAAAGCCACCACTCCACCCTCGGTCTTAAATAAGACTCACCCACAATCCGACCAGCATGAAGCTGCCAGAAATGGCCTGCATTACCTACTAAAAGAGCTGCAGGGGAAGCGGAGACCAACTCACAGTCCTATGGAGAAATGGGGAAACGTGCAAGCAGGGCAGCAGGATGACTGAGCAGGTGGCACCGTGGCCTCGATGACCGGGGATTTGGCGGCGCCTGCCACTGTGTGTGTGGCGTTTGCATGTTCCCCCCGTCTTGGAGAAGAGCCCTCCTGCAGCCCAAAGGCATGCAGATTGGCCTCTCCAAATGTGTTCGAGCGTGTGCCATGTGATACACACCTAGCTGGAGCCTGGTGGTTTTCAGCAGGCTCCCCTTGATCTGGTACTGGGTGAATGTTTAGCTGGTAGCTGGGAAAAATCCAAGTATCGATTCTAACAATATATGAATGTAATTTTGGGTAGAAAATGAAGAAGAATGCTCTCAAGCAATGCATATGAGCTAATCCCTTCCTAACTTGTGAAGGTCAGAAATAGGAATCAGAAAGAAAACTGATCTGTATCACTGGCCTCAGCCATCTTGCTATGGCGACTCAACAAGAGGATGTTTGGAGCCAACAAGAGACTCTGCAAGCAGTATTACCATAGAGCAGGGGAAGCGCGGACTCCGCATGCAGTGTTACCATAGAGTAGGGGAAGCGCGGACTCCGCAAGCAGTATTACCATAGAGTAGGGGAAGCGCGGACTCCGCATGCAGTGTTACCATAGAGTAGAGGAAGCGCGGACTCCGCATGCAGTGTTAGCTAGGGGAAGAGCAGACAGAGGAACATTTATGTCTTTCCGGACCATAAATTCTCCCCATCCTAAAGATTTCTCATACAATTACAAAAAAATAAAAGATAAAAAACATTTTAATTCATTCGTTTGATTGTTCGCTGTTGATGTCATTAATGTGTGTAATTTATTACCATTTATATGAGCTCATAGTCACTTCTTTATAATCCCTATTTGTGATACAAATAACTTTTATAGTCAAAGAGGTGAAAATCAACCATTAAGGGGCAGATTTAATGATGGTTTTTTTTTTTTATAAGGTCATGCATGTCGCCATGCACATAGTTACAGCAAAAACACAGATTGAAAAGAAACTACCAACAATAGAATAAAACAATATAACACCAAATTCACAAAATATAATGCGAATTATGGTCACACATGGAGCAAGAGAAAGCACTTTGAGGCTCAGGGAAGGCAGACAAAGGTTAGCGATCATAGAAGACAGAGAAGGGAAGACAAACACAGGTCCCCTTTGAGCTTATTTGGAGGCGTCTCAGCGAATGGCTAACAGGGCAGAGGCAGCCTGGACTCCATCAGCAGCAGGTACCTCAGGACAAAACAGCAGGCCCGTGTGGGCAGCCCCCTTCTCAGAAAACAACTCTGCCCCCTTCCTACACCTGAGAACACAGGCTAAATAAACACCAGTCTTGAAGTATATCTGCTTGTTTTACTTGTATTTATTGGCAAATACAAGTTTACACCCAACATAACACGTTGATTAATGCATTAATAAATGAAGGAGGAGATTGCAAGTTTGTAGTAGCACAGCACACACATTTAGATAGTGAAAAAGACATGTATACATTAATAGACAATAAATAATTCACGATACCGTGCCATAAATAATAAACAATGATCAGTAAACAGTGTAGTAAAACCATACAGCTTTGTACACTCCGCTGGAGATCTATTGGACTTCACTGTTATTTTTCCCGAATTCTTTGGTAATGGGTGTGAATGGTTTCTTGGGAATGCAGAGTCTCTGTCAAAGCACCGCATCACACTGTCCGATCCCAGAATTGAAGCAGAAGCTGTTTACTGCATTGTCAACAAGCTTTGTTAATGTAGCTGTTAGCGAGACGTAGAGGATTGGTGTGATCCATGCCGATAATGACTTAGCCAAGTGAAAATCTGCCTGACCTCAGTTAAGTGTCTCTTTTCTTTACTGCAGAAAGGTTTCACATACAGTGGTAAGCAGCCAGTGAAATAGCCTGATGTAAAAATATTTGGGCGGTACAGTATATGATTGATACCATAGATGACCATTTAAGTATCTGTAGTATCTTATTCTTTCAGTCCCATCCCTAATAAAGAATAAAGACAAATGCTACAGTCATAGGATGCTTAACGTGCTTGGCAGCAATGACCAGAAATAGTAGCTAGATCACATCCAACCTAATAAGTTCCCCATGTTCTTAAAAATAGCTGCATAATGGTTGATGTCACTGAATCGAGTCCAAATTCCTCGAGCATACAACAGAACAGACAGAAAGTCCTCTGACAGTTGTGTGGCGAAATTAAACAAGGACCCTTAATCTCAAAATCTGTTGGGTTCCAAACAAATTAATCACTCGGGTTTGTTTATGCTAATCGCTACTTTTTTTGTGTTTTAAACTGATAATGAGGCTGACGGCCACCTTACACGCTGTGTTGTAGGTTTTTATGGGCTAGACTCAGGAACGCTCAGGCTCTCAGAAAGACCAGACTCGGGTGTTGTAGCTGACCTGCGCCGCGTTTGCAGGTAGCACTGGCAGCAGATTTAAATGGGTATTTAGTTTAATGGTCGCTTTTATGAAATCCGAAGACGGCATAAGACAAAGCTTCTCACTTATACACGCAGGATGGAAAAAGCACAAGAGCCTGAGCATTGCTTCTGTTCACTTCTGGATGGTGGCCCGGTGTTTCATTCGCGTAACTGTGTTTCATTCGCGTAGCTGTGTTTCATTCGCGTAACTGTGTTTCATTCGCATGGTTTATCACAGGTGAGTAAAAGGCCTGGTTCTCATACCCACCGCCTCCCCCACACATTCATCTATTCTCCTTATTCTGCAAGCTTGCAGCAGCAAAGCAAATGGAGTCTTTATTGTTAGTGAGCCAGATACTGAAATGCATCTTATCGTATAATCACAGGAACGGAAACCTTTGTTAAATATACCAAACTCATAACAGTCGGGAAGTCTGAGACATTTTTGGGGAAAACTGATGGGATATGCAAGGTATGCAGTGTGGTGTTCACAGTCAGCAACTTGCACAAGTGCCTCAAAATAAGGCGACATGTGAATTACATGACGGAGGGGGGAAGTGATGGATTCAAACGCACAGCCTGTGCATGGGCCACTCCTGGTGTGAGGAGGACTATGCAACACCAACAATGAAGCCTGCCAGTTAGGCAGCTGGAACGGTACAGAGAGAGTAAGTTGAACTAACTAAGAAATAGATTAAAATCTGCTGCGGGAGGAACATGATTGCATTTTATTTAGTTACTGATCCTCATGAGAGAGCTCCTCTGTTTATTAGATCAAGATTGTTTTAAGGCTGATTGCATTTGCTTTCATGTTGCAGGCAGCGCTGATTTAGCCACCTGCTCAAATATGAGAAAAGGGGCCAGATAGGATCTTTACAGCAGATTGTCCTCCTTTTTTCCAGAATTGTAGCTTACCCTGGATAAAAAAAACCTTGTGTAATATATGGCTCACACCTGAATTAATAGGTAACATATGCATTATTTTTTTGTGAATTTCTTATATACATTTTTAAGTATATTAAGTACTTATATACTTAATGTGATCTGCTTTATGTGTATAGTGGCTTTAGGTAAAAGAATACCCTCAGTGGTAAAGATAAATATAATGCCTATTTATATATAAAATGTATAATTCCTTCCCAGAAGGTCTTTTGACAGGACTCCAGGATTCCCTTTTTTAGCGTAACGCAGAGAGTGATCTTACCATTATTAAGCTGAATATATTTCAAAGCATTACATAAAGGGAGTGACCCGGAATATCGCTGCATGCGCTCTCGATATATTAAAGCCCTGTATGTGTAGATATGGAAGACTATCCCCGTCGCTGGTGCAGCAACTTGGCTTGCAATATGTAAGCGATGGGGTGTTGCTGCTCCTTACAGATACGAAACCCTAAGCAGCGGCTGCAAGTCAAAACAAGATAAATACACCAATAAATATACCTGACAGGGCCAGGATGATCAGAGAAACATATTAACCACAAAACTCTGTCATGTTTGTTGTGCTAAGTAAGATAAATGTCCTAAAATTATATAAGCATTACCATTTTATGTCATCGTCTGATATTTATTTTATCTCACGGGAGGCGGCAAATGGCTGTAGTTGAGGCCGAGTCCTGCTCACCTCCAATGTAGCTTTCCTTTCACGACACTGACATTTAAGCACCATCGTTTAATCGTTTTATTTGAGTCGGTGATTAATAAGCATTAGAGAACGCCAGCAATCTGTGAGTCTGACGGTAAACCGAAGACTTCAGCTCGCCGCACACCTGCTTCTGCTCTGCCAGCAGCTGGCAGTTTTCTGGCTAAAAACTGCTCATCGAACATGCAGTACATCGAATTAGCTGGAGAACCCAGTAGCAGTCTCTGAGGGGTTCGTGCATACTTGCACCTTACACAGGTGTCAGACTTTTAACACAGGAATTAGCTGTCCTGTCCTACACTATCAGACATCCTCCTGGCTTTCGGCTAATTTTCTCAGTTTCAACAGCGACTATGCTAAATTGGGGCATGTATAGGACGTTCTTGCTGGTGTGCAGTCACCCGTGCGAAATCATTTGGATGCCTGGACCCATGCTATTACATTGCGCCTACAATGTCAAACTAAGGTTGCGTGAACACTGCCGTCTTAGATGGTAATTTGAGCCTGGGGGCCAAGTTTATTTATTTATTTTTATTTAACCGGTGCTTTTGTCCAAAGAAATGTACATGTGAGGATCAGAGAACAAGGTCAGCCAGTGTGCCTGGAGCAATTGGGGTTAAGGGCCTTCCCTGATGGTGAAATCAATCTGCCAGGGCAAAGATTTGAACCAGTGACCTTCCAATCACAGGATAACCCGTCTTAACCTGTGGAACCTTTCAGATTTGTGTCTTTTAACATGAATCCAGAGCATCGACGATGAATGTTTAAGGACACTTTTGTTCCACCAGTGTAGTTCTGTCTATATCAACAGTACCTATTTGGTTATCAGGGCTAATGTTTCTGTATGTTGGGTATCACAGCATTCTTTTCCCGGTCATTCTCTTTTCTGGGTAATCTTTTGCATTCTGGGTCTGGTCGCCCCACCTGGGAGCTGTGCCCACAGCCCGCTGTACATGTATCTGTGCTTTACACACCTCCCATTTGGCTGCTGCACTCTGCTTTCCTGCTAACAGCTTAAACTGTACATACATCTGGCATGCAGATTGTTGGAGTAGCTCCAGGCTCACGACTTGCCTACCAGCCTGATGAAATGGTTAATTTGACACTTAGTCTCACCCATTTACTTTGGCCTCTTGACTGGCTACTAGTTTAGTTTAGTATCCTAGCTCTTTATACCTCCCAATTCGAAAGAGGCAGTTAAAATGTGAATAAATGGCTTAACCAATTTGGATGGTTTTTATTTAATAACAAGAAATATAAAAATGTGATTGCACTTTATTTCTGTTCCGAGGATTTTTTTACCTGTTATTCTTAGCGATAAAATAACAGCATTTTAGTCAGGTTGTCTAGTTTAGTTAGAGAAGATCCTACATAGTGAACACATCTGCAATCTGGCCCAGTGGCATTCACACAGTTAACAGCCTCATCCCAGCACCCCCCTGGCTGACGCCAATGTCAGGCGTCAACACATGGTCCAGGTTAGCAAGCCAGATATCCTGGATCTGAAGCTCAGAAGAAACTTTCTGTGGGTCCCATAGTGGATGGGAATGAAGACGTACTAGCATGAGCACTTAAAATCAGCATATTTTTTTCAGGATTTGTAGATTATGCATCTGGCCAGGGTACTTAACCCAGAATGGCGCACTAAAAATTTTCGTCTGTGATGGTGAGCAACGCATTTTAAGATGGTCAACATATAGCCAGATGGCTGAAGATCTGCCTGATGGAAGGTTACTTTTTATAGTCTTGAACCTGAATCTGTGTGAGTGGGTGATGGATGAAAATGTTTGCTGAGCTAATCAGTAATTTGATGTAGCATGCGGCTCGTATATATCAGTATGGATGGTAAGCTTGAAGAAAGAGGGATATCAGTATTGACAGTAAGCTTGAAGAAAGAGGGATATCAGTATTGACAGTAAGCTTGAAGAACTAAGAAGGGATATCAGTTTGCACAGTAAGCTTGAAGAAGTATGGAGGGATATCTGTATGGACATTAACCTTGAAGACAGAGGGAGATCAGTAATGGAAAGTAAGCTTGAAGAAGGAGGGATATCAGTATGGACATTAATCTTGTTGAAGTAAAGAGGATTATGCAATTTCGCAAGAGCCTTATACACTACAGCAAAAAATGCTGTTTGTCACCTAAATTTTAATACCACCTTGCCATGCATTATCGAAGAATGTTTTTACATTTCATTATCACCCTGTTGGACTAATTAGTCTTTTTAATACATAATAAGATATTAACGGAAAGGTATTAAATACCTGTCAGATTTATGTAGTGCCAGAAAGGTATTGTAATAATATTTATACAAATTTGTTCTCACTAATGGGAATTAATAGCGTTAGCTATTTTTATCTTTGAACATACATGTGCTAATGGTGTGGTTCCATTTTGTCATTAACTTACTTTTATTACCTTTTTCCGTTCTGATTTCTTTGCAGACAGTTTATTTGCCGACTTTCACTCGAAATGCAGCTGATGTTTAAACTAGAAATAATGTATAAAAATATTGAGGTAACATGGTTCCGTCTTCTGTATTCAGTTTCATTATTGCTAAGTAGCTGGGTCGACCACCAGCTTACTGATAGATTTGAGGATTTTAATCATTACTTTTCCCAACCTGGTAATCTCCTTTTATCCTCCATATATCCTCCCTATATCTAAAGCAGACTGTTAAGCTCTCTCAATCAGAAGATCAGAAGGGTGGTGGGGGGGCTCTATGCAATAACGTTGTTAGTCTGCCATGCCATCAATTCTCATCCAAAACTCCAATTAATGTAACGACATGATTCTAGTTTAATTGTAAGAAAGCACCGCACTGTAATAAAAAGGGAATCAATTTCATTATCAAGAGGGTGAAACATGACCTTTAAAAGCAGATAGGAAATCTGGTATACATTGTTAGTACTGGACTCACTGTGTATCAGTATGTTTCTGTCCTCTGTGCAGAGATACTGACATTATCCTGCTGCATGCTAGGCTAATTCGTTATCATCATGTGCCTTCTTTTTGCTCTAAGCCGGGAAGATCTCGCTGTCTCTGTATTATGTGCGATAATTGCATTACATTTGCACTTCAGAAGGCTTTCTTGGGCACATGCAGTGTGTAAAGGGGAAAGGGAAGCCGTGCTGGTGTGTCTGACCACGGGAGGGGCCTCTGCACACTTTTAAGCAGCTCTGTGGGCTCCCTGTCTGCTCCTTTCGCACTCTCTGCCCATGTCAGGCATTCTGCTGGGACACCCAGTGCTCCTCAGTAGGGGAGAACTGTAGAACCATTCTAACAGCTCTTTCTGGTCCTTCCTTGGGTGGCACTGGAGTCTGGTTACATAAAGTCTTTGGATGGTGCTGGAAATATATGCATGTTCACTTGTATAATATATATATATATATATGCACACATACAAAGTACACAGTGGTGGAGGCGAGATGGAGCATTTCCTAGGTAGCACAGGGCATGAGGCAGGGAAACATCCTGCTTCTTTTTAGTCTGTGGGAGGAAGACCAATGTGACAGCAGAGGCCAGATCTAATTATTGTCATTGTTTTTATTATTAGTGCATCTATCTTTAATGTCTGTTTATCCAGTATCAGGTCAGCCTGAGCTTGGAGCCCGACCCTGGAAGCACCCTGTATGGGATGGCCGTATGTGTGTGTTTAATCTAGCCGATGCTTTTATACTCATCAACATAGATTTGCCAAAGCAGGGTGAGCCAGACCTTGTAAGAACTGGCCTTGAAGTGAAGTCTGTCTCTGCTGATCACAAGGTTTAAAACGGAGGCCTTATGATCACGAGCGCAGAGCCACACGCTGCCCACGTTTCAAATATGATTCTCCGCTTTGTGCTTTTTTTGTAGATCCCATCAAGATTGTGTCATAATCCGCACGAGTGAGTGATGACCAGTGGATGAGTTCGGTTCTGCTGAGCTGGACGTGAGATCGCAGTCAGTTGCGCATGATGCCGTGTCTCGATGTGCATGGGAGTCTGGGCTGCGTATGGTGCACACATATGATTCTGCGGCACCTCGGTCTTTCTCAGGGGCTGACTGCAGGCATGCTGGGTAACAGACCAAGCCGAGTCCACATCACACGAGGGTGTTTAATATTGCATGACGCGCGTGAGGTCACATGACTCAGAGAGTGAATTTCCCATCATGCCCTTCTGTTCCTTCCTGGACAGAAAACGCACAGAAAATGCACATCTGTACGCTGGGATGGTATTGCATAGCACTACAGCTTTAAATTTAGGTGGACTGAAACAAAATTAAATTGGTGCATATTAAGTATCCATTGAATACTATGCTTCTGATGAGTAAAATTATTTTCCATTTAACTATTTTTCTGTTATTTTGAAAGTCTATATGAAATATAATGCGCACATGGTATCAGCACACTAAAGGATTCGGTGCAGCCACCATATTTCTCTTGCTTCTCAGTTCTGTTTTGTGTGGATAAAATCTTGTAATGTGTGCGTGCATCATTCCACAGGCAGGCACAGTGCACTCTGAGCATATAGGTAGTTATCGTGGTTGGGGAGATTCTGCTCACTGGCGTGCCTGTGCTTAACCTACTTTCAGCCGTTAAAATTTTAAAACCTCTGCAATTTTTGTGCGTGAGTGCTTCTGCGTGCGGTGGGGCTTTCGTCAGCTAGGGGGGCCCTAGAGGGATTACTCCGGCTGTCATCTGCTGCCAGCGATCCCACCCCCCATGTAGGACGTCAAAATGGTGGAAGATGGTGTTGATTTGGACGTGGCATGATGAAGATGCAGCTGATGCAATAACTGTGATGCGCATGTGTTATTTGCTGGGCACCAACATGCTATATTTATGCTCCTCAGTCAGGGTTTTCTTTTGGTTTCCAGTTCTTAGTTTCCCATGAAGTGTGAGAAGTACAGATGATGGAAATATACTCAAGGGGTATTTGAGGAGTATGCAAGCTTCAGTGATTTATTACCCTACGAGGGAACGTTAGCGCTTGTTTTATTATTTGTTGTTTCATTTAAATTGAATAAATGGTTGGACCTATTGTAGGGATAATGAGTAAAGCAGATATTAGTTTATTACTTGGTTTATTACTTATTAAGTTTATTTGCATAGTCTAAGGGGCTTTTATGGGGTTTATCATTTGTTATCAAGTTATCATTTGCTTTCTGCTTTTAATGCATCCGTTGGCAAGCCTTCTAGTTTAACGATGGATAACTTTAATAACATACTCAGCAATGCTTTGGAGTACAATGAAAATGGCAAATGCCAATGAAGCGTTTGTCGGAAACAAGAAATGATGCATCCATAGCGAAACATCTCCATTGCTTACTAAAGTGTAGAATTTAAAATAAGCCAAGTATTCAAATGTGCTTTTTTAGCTAGCTGAAAATCTATTCGATGAAATCTTGCAGAAAGATGAGGAACGTTGTTCCTGGGTATTAACTTTTATGTGTTTTTTTTCCTGCGTTACGCATGCGAATGCCTCTCCTCAGTTTGCAGAAGCAATTTGAAGGTGATTGCCAAGGTGATAACTCCTTGAATTTTTGATATTTGCCGTGACAGCATGTCACAGTACGAGTGACTGCTCCAGTGCTCCCTGCCAACAGGTGATACATTCTGCCTCAAAAGTCACAGTATTATTTGTTACGCTAAGAGGTGTAGTATTTATAGTCATCAGCGCAGAGGCAATACAATAAGTGAGCAGCCCATTCTTAGATGGCATCTGTGGAAAAATCCTAGGAGTTAACAGGAAATATAAGCTAGCTAATATGAATAGAGCTTTTACGTTTGTTGTTTTGTAATTACCATTTCTGTTGTTGCTTTGAGATACAGCTGGAATGGGGCTGGCAAGATTGAATCACAATGATAGAGTGCTCAGGAGCGTCTACCCGCACAGCAGCACGGCTGATTAAAGAGCACAGCTAAGGTTTCCTGCTCGCCTGTATATGTGTATGTGTGTGTATCTGTTTGTGTGTGTGTGTGTGTGTGTGTGTGTGTGTGTGTGTGTGTGTGCTATCCCACAATGCATTGTAGCACTGACAGTGCTGCTTTAATGGTCCATGGGGAGAACAGAGGAACCGATAATATTACCTTCTTGTCAGTAAACCTTCTTTGAGGTCAGGAAAGAGCTACTTTTGCCAAGGTACAGCATTTCCTGGGTCTGTAATGGTGCCCACGTTCTTAAATAGAGTGCTTTTAGTTCACATGGGATTTTCTTGAGCTTCCATCTGAAAGAGAACAATTATATTCTAGATTTTTCCATTTTCAACACCATTTTCAATACAAACATCTGAAGTAAATTGAGACTGATGGAGGAAGTTGACAGTTTCAGCCCTTTTGCATAATGTGACGACTTGCCTTACAGTGAGGATCACCTGGGATCTGCACTCAGTGCCTGCCAGGAAGCGGAGGCTTATGTGAAGGGAAGTGCTGTGAACTCTCTGAGCCTGGATCGTTATTTTCAACAATAAATACTTTCTGACTCATAACAGCAGTGTCCAGTGTGGGACAGAGAAAGAGTCTGATAAAAATATCTGGGTGGTTCGACAGCAGGTTTACCATTAGATAAATGTAAGTATGCAATGTTCCTGTAGGAATTATATACACTTACGATTCCCAATTCATGTTTCTTTTGCCAGACGTCTAAAAAACCGTTAGGCTTGTGGCGGGACATTTTCATTTTCAATTTGATGTGACCTGATATTCTGAATAATTGTATTCAGAAATGAATGACAATACAACTATGAAACTACCTTCAAAACTCCGCATACTCGCACCCCCTCGCTACTGCTTGTGGAATCCCCGTGTTACCAGCTGTTTCTCGTTGTTGTTAATTAGTCTTGTGTATATAAGTCCACGTTCAAGTATGTTTCCCCAGTCCTGTCATTAATGTCATTTTGAGTTTGCTGCCTGTTCTGTTGTCCTGCGTTCCTTTACCTCCGATTAAACCCTGTGTTCCTGATTTCTTGTGTTCTGTCCCTGCTAACCCTGGTCCGTCCCCTGGCAATACATGACTCTTAAGAACACTGCGTAGAGAACTTCATGGAATGGGTTTCCATGGCTGAGCAGCTGCATCCAAGCCTTACATCACAAAGTATAATGCAAAGAATCAGATGCAGTGGTGTAAAGCACACCGGCACTGGACTCTAGAGCAGTGGAGGCGTGTTCTCTGGAGTGACGAATCACGCTTTTCTGTCTGGCAATCCGATGGATGAGTCTGGGTTTGGCAGTTGTCAGGAAAACGGTACTTGCCTGACTGCATTGTACCAAGTATAAGGTTTGGTGGAGGGGGGGTTACGGTGCGGGGTTGT
>JAODKF010000045.1:8637164-8651836 GCA_026779585.1 Mormyrus proboscirostris | reverse complement strand
AAGCCTATGAATTAAGAATGGGATGTAATTACTGTAAAGTTCATGTGTGTGTAAAGGCAGGTGTCCCAATACTTTTGTCAATATAGTGTATAATGAGAAGTAGAAAATTTGCGACTGACTAATGTGATACCAAAGATATGCTTGAAATATTGTATAATATTAACCCTTTAAGCTATGCCTCACACAGCCTAGTTTTTTCCTTCACATTTTGCTTGCATCGTTACTCTGCCATATCGCAGCCATAAAAGCTTTGATTTGCACATCTAACGGTGGGAGCAGATATATGTAGTCATGGATGTAACAAAGGATTTGTTTGAAATTTTGAGCTGTTCTCTGTCTCCAGCAGCCATTGAGCTATGCCGTCCAAGTCTGGGATTTCTGGCCCTCAGGCAAAATCACCTGTATAGTAGAGGATCGTTAGCTGGTATGGAGTCTGCTGAACATGCTCAGACATCCTGCTAAAAAGGTGACCCGGAACTGACGGAAGCTTCTTTGTATTCGCCGAATCTACCCTATCTCGTACCACAAAGAGTGAGCTACTGACCCAAGGACACAGAGCATGCCAAAAGAGAATGAGTAGCTAGCTGTCATATAGCTGCCCACACAGAAAGGTCGCTCGGTGCCTGAACGTGGCTACTCACCTGTTCGGATGAATGCTGAATTCACAGGTATACAGCGTAAACCGGAAGGGCTGTGATGTGCTGAAGTATTGCACACTGGTAAATTTAGGTACGTGTGAGAGATTTGATTCCCTGCATAGAGTGTGATAGGCAGGAGGAAGAGCTACATCTCAAATTAGAGCAGGTTAGGGCAACTAGTGCCTCTTCATGCTCTGATGCGTAAACCTGGAGCTTTACAGGTAGGTGCTGATCAGATCTACTGCTGAAAATGAATATTTAAATGAACCACACATGTCACTGGAATCCTACATTTGTCGCATCTTTTCATTTGTTTGTTTTTCCCTGAGGGTTGCTGTTTGCCCTCCTTACCAGTTTAGCGGAAAATGTATTTATATGATTTTCATGAAGGCTTGAGTAATATATTGTTTAAAAGGTAGGTATATATGAATGTATGTCTGTGTGTTGTGTGTGTGTGTGTGTGTGTGTTCAATTATAAGAAGTAATTGTAAATACTTACCTAATATTAAATAGTCAACAATCGATAAGAAAACACTTTTTCTCAAGTATTAAAATTTTTGTATTGGATATTCAAGCCTGTGTTGCCATGGAATAGGAGGAATATGGCAAATTCTGAGTTTGTGTTAACTTCAGCATGTTTTTGGATTTCGGGGGGAGGGGGGGAGTACCTGGAGGAAACCCTATGACGATGCAGGGAGGACATACAGACTCCACACACATAGAACCATGGCGGAGACTCAAGTGTCAGAGATGTGAGGCAACAGCTCTGCCCCTTTGTTGCCCCTTTGATGTTATTGTTTAACGGTTAACTGTCAGGACAGTAGTTTGGTGACTGGAGATTGAGACTGTCACATGAAAGGGTATGGTTACTGTAAAACTGAAAGATGTTTGAAAGGAAAATCCAAACTTTGTGTTTTCTAGTAAGTATTCTGCATTACAGTCACCTTACGGTCGCTGCACTATAAAAACACATCTGCTATGTGGAAATAAATTATGTAATTTACCGGCTGGCAAGTCTCTCTTCGCTAAGAGGCAGGAGAGCATCATATATAGCTTAGACTCCATGGTTACCTAGGAGTCACTTCAAAAAGCAAAAGCAATAATTTATGCTTGAGAGAAAAGAATTAGTCATCAGCATTTTGAGGTGAGCAGTGTACACATAATTAGACATGTGATTCGTGCAGCGAATTGAGGGAAGCAGGGCTGCAGAATTCAGGGCATACCTCACAGTGACAACTTACTGAAAATAAATTATGCTGAATATCAAACCTGTATAATTTGTCTTCATTGTTTAGGCATGATTCATGGCTCATTGCATAGAGGGTTTTTATAGATTACTTCTGGAAAATTTGTATAATAATTACTAGTTACTTTGTTGTAATAGTAATGTATTAAGAAAGGTTTAAGAAATTGTTGGCATCGATGTGTGCCTTTAAATACGTCTTGCTAGAACAATGCCATAGGATATTGTAAAAGCTTATATTTTGGGAAATCATTTATATAAAATGTTATAAAGTTTGCAAGTTTGGTATTGAAAGATTGGAAAATAGAGTGAATTGTTTCTGCAAAATTACATCAATAATTTTATGGTAAGAAGGATTAACTCTTTTTTTTAATATCCAATCGTCATTTAAAGGGATAGAATTAAAAACTGTAGCCATTCATGATCTCATAATGAACTGCATTCAGTATTCTGTTCTAGCCAGTTTTTTCTATTCTTGCCACGATAGTTGACTTTATAAGTCCAGGCAAAGATTGATGAAGTACAATACAGCAAAGAGAAACATTGCAAATGGTATGTATGAAAGACAGCTCTTGAAACCTAGGATGTGGACAGATTGGTTTAAGAGCAGAAGTCCTTGGCTATAATACAAAATGTCATGTTTAGTATAAAGAAAACACTATATTTCACCAAGACATCATGCCTACTGTCAAGCGTGGTTGTGGAAGGGGGTTGATGGCTTGAATCTGTTTTTGCGCCTCGGGGTTTGGACGCATTGGTGTCATTGAGTCTGCCATGAATTTCACACTATAGCAGAGGATTCTGGAGGAATATATGAGATCACCATCTGCGGATGAGCCAAAAGTAGGTCATGCAGCAGGACAATGATGCAAAATACACATGCGGATCTATGGAAGAATTTCAGGGGAAAAAGGAATTCAAGACTGTGGAAGAGCTAAATCAAAGTCCAGACCCGAAGCCTGTAGAGATGCCATAGAGGGACCTACATAGAGCTGAGCTTGTAGGAAAAACCAGAAGTATCACCATTGAAGTAGAATGTGGAGCAGAATTCCTCCAAGGCCATGTGAGAGAAACTCTAACAAGAAATATTTGATCTGAGGTGCCGTCGCTAAAGAGGACGACACAAGTCACGGAATCCAGAAGTGCAAACTATATTTTTTTTAGTTTTTTCAACTATTATGGCTTGATGAGCACAATGTGAACATCAAACATATCTAAATTAGTTAAAGCATGAAATTCAGAGTAGGTATTTTTCCCATCATTATATGAAAATCAATTTATTTGGTAGAATTTATGAATTTATGATTAAACTCATAGAATTTATTAGACTAATTTTAGTTAAATAAAGCCTGGAGCAGCTAATTTTAAATACATTTATGTAGGATATAGGCTTGAACCTAACACTTATTTGCTAGGTTCTGACAAGTTTAGAGTTGTAGCGGAGTGTCATGAAAACTAGATTAGCTTCATGTTGTAATAACAAGATCTGTCAGATGCTCTGGGTAAATCTTTCAAATGACAGCATGACATCCATCCATTTTCCATGCCTCTTATTCAGTACATGGTGAGGGAGAGCCTGCCTCTTATCCTGGAAAGCGGAGATCACCAAACAGAGGATGCCCTAGACAGAATGCCAGGCCAGTGCAGGGCACGTATTTGCACACTGTATGAAATATAGAGACTCCAGGTCCTCAAACCTTTATTTAGACTACGAGAGGCAACCCTCAAAGGCACAGGGAGAACATGCAAATTCCACATGCACATCGCTGGGATTGGGAATCGAACGCAGTGCTTTCCTCTATCCGAATGCCAATCCAGTCCTTGCAGACCCGCAGAGAGTCTATGTTATTGCTATCTCCCAGCTCCCTGCCAGACAGTTCACGGTAGCAGGTAAAAGTCAAAACATGGACTGTGTGTGGGTCCTCGAGGATCGGAATGGGAAACACCACTCTAAACCGCCGTGCCACCCAGTATCCGTACTGTCATTCTTCTTCAGAGATCATTTTCCTCATGTCTTTATGAAAAGCAGCATGGTAATTATGCATGCAAAAATATATATTCAGGCTGAAATTTCGTGAGCAGTAATACATAATAGTGGGAAGGCAAATTAACTATACATTTGTGATGCTTGAATTAGTGGTGGTGGTGGTGGGGTATCTGCAAGTATGCAGTATGTCAGACATGGGGGTGTATCAAATTTAAATTCCTGTAGCACTGCAATGAAACCCTACATCTAGAGGAAAGTCAGTCCTGCTCAGTTATATGAACAAATGTAACACGATGCTGCTCAGAATGCCTAATGCTGTTTGGAATCCCAAGGGAGGAATTGTATGTCAATAGGAATGGTATAAGTGGATCTGCTGACTGGATTACAGGTACAGCTCTGTGATGTCATCAATAAGGGATTCTATATTGTGTTTCAGTCAGATTCCAATTGGAAGTCAATGACAAGTCACTGGTGAAATTATGCAAGACGAGTTACACCCCCCCCCCCCACACACACACACACACACACATAAATGACTGTAATGAGTGCAGTTGAGCCAACTGAGCCTGTGCTGTGACCCCCAAGGTTGTTCTAACCTGTATGTGTCTGTCTCATGGAGAGCAAGACGGGATGGGTGAAAAGAGAACATCCCCAGGGGGCAAATGAAGGATCACGATACTGGACTATACTACATGTGTAATCGCACAGATCAATGCTGTCTGGAGTTCATTTTTTATGTTACAGGTAACAGAGACTCGGTGAGATTTTATATGAGAATATCAAATTGGGCGGGGGGGAAGAGTCTCATGGCACCATGTTTCTGGAAGGGCAGGGAGCAAAAACACATCTGGCCTTTAACTACCAGAGACACACGGTCAGTAGCTACTTCAGACTCTGCTTTTATTAGCATATAAATAATTCTGTTGTGCTTGTAAAAGTATCTGTATCACCTCTTGAAGTTGTTTACAGCTCAAGCTTCATTAATTCACTTTGTTGGACCAGAGATAATAAATCAAACTAACTTTACATGCTCCAGTTTGTGGTTTCCTTGGCCGGAGTCAACCACAATTATTTACAGTCATCCACAGTCATCTAAAGTCACCCACAGTCACCTACAGTCATCCACAGTCATCTACAGTCATCTATAGTCATCTACAGTCATCCATAGTTATCTACAGTCATCTCCAAGGCAAATTTACTGGGTCCTCATGGGGTTTCTCTGCCAGAGCTAATTTAGCTAATAACAGATGAATATTTCATCTATATTTTCAGCTTTTGATTGTAACTCGAATTGTCCTTGACCCATGTCATTCATTTTAAACACTAATCTGGGGCTTCATCCAAGCTGTCTACATTATGAATGCAACGGATCGTTAAAAAGCCATTTACCATCGATTAAATCACTGAATCTTAAAAGTTTCTGTAAAGTCAATAAAAAAGCTTAGTTTTGTATTTATCAAACAAATTAAGATCGAAGGATAATGTTGCATCTTAGTTCTTGTGGCCTTTAGCAAATTGGTATAATGTACATTTTTTTGCTGAATTTCTACAACAGACTTTATTGATATATTGGGTTATTGGGTTGGTAGTTGGAGTTAGATATTGTAGCATTTATCTGTATTTCCACACTATTTGTGGGGTGACTCAGGTCCAATATAGTCTAACGTCTGCCCCCTGAAAGATGTGCATTCTCATGCTACGTGAGAGCATTTGGATTCTGCCTTTGATGGAGCTGCCTGATGCGAGCACTGCAATATCGCCTTTGACTCAGAATCTTCCCGAGGGATCACAGCTGGCCATCGGGGCCGGGCTTGTTTATTTCCCACAAGGGCGTCATAACCTGGGAATAGGTTCGGGGGCGGTGCAAGTGTGAAGCCGTGAGCAGCACAGTTAAACCTGCCAAGAACTGTCAGGTTATCCATGTCGGGATAATACGATGTGCTCAGAGAGACGTGGCTGCTATGTACGGAGGATCTGACTGCATCTTTCTCAGATGTTTAGACTTTACTTTAAAGATTAAACACATTGACACCTGGTTTTAATCACAGAAATCCCAGTGCAGATGTTGACTCAGTCTACTGTAGCAAATGTCAGATTTAGATTCATTTTGCTTCTTTCTTAATAATACATTACAGTAATAAGCCTTGCTGCATGAAACGCAGTAACCTGGTTGACACACAAACATACAACTTTAGAAAGACTAGAAATGAACAAATCAGTCAAATTGTCATTAATGAAAACAACCGAGTCATCTGCGTGCGTATACACTGGAATATAATGTATGCGATGCATATTAATTGTTTGAAATTATTTGCTGTTTTAAGTTATGTGTGTCCAGATGCGCATTTGTTGTATCATACGTTTATTCATCCTTTGCAACCCCGTGACTCTTAGCATATGGCCTGCAGCTGTTTGATTAGCATTCTCTGCAATCTGTGAGGAGCAGCATCGCAAGAACGCTCTCGGTCTAGACTGCAAGTAGGCCACTCATTAACAACACATATTTTAGAAAAGAAGATGATGTATGAAGACACAGTTATTTAGTAACAAGGGGTTTTGTGCTAGGAATGCTTGTTTTCCTCCATCCAGCCTATTGCATTATTCATTCCTAAGACTGCTGTCTTGTCAAATGACCTACAGTTCTAGTAAACTTCGCGTTTTTTCTTTTTTTTTGCAGGAATTGATCCATATTTTGCTTGACCAGTAGTGGGAGTGAATACTTCAAGGACATTCACATGAATGTAACCTTGGATCACATTGCCTTTAGTGCTGAGCTGGAGATCCTGGGTTCTGGTTGCATGCAGTGTGCTGGGTTTGCACAGGGAGGGTGGGGCCTCAGGCCCCCCTGACATATTATCCAATGCACACCAGCGGTACCCTGGAATTCCAGGCCATCTTTTCCTCTTGGTGGCTACCTGTATTTACGTGTTACCTACCTGCTCTGTTCGTGCTGTCTACTGACAGCAAGACAGTCAGATGCCACAGATAGAGAGTGGAATTCTACTCAGCTGTTCACAGCGGTGGCCATCTGCCACACGATAACAGAGCCGTGCCAAAAACCAGGCAACTGCGGCATTAGCAGTCAGGGGAAAGTCCAGGACATGTAACCTGCAATAAATAACACTGAAGAATGCGTGAAATGCAAATTCTGAGCTACAAGAGTCACAAAAGCGTAAATAAAAATGACACGGGCAGATATAAAGGGCAAAAGGAACAGCAAAAGATTCTTTTAAAAATGAAATTGCTGGCTATCCGCGCTGGCTCACCTGAATGATTCAAGAATTTAGCAGGATTTAGTGTTTAACCTTGTATAACTTATTTTAATGCTATTGTAATATGCTGAGGTTGTGACATGGTGTGACAACGCGTGGTATACGATGTTAAATAGATCGTTTGCTGAAGGGTTGCGCCTGATCATTTATAAAATAGATGCCAAATTTTGTCTTCATTAATGGAGAGAAGGTTCTAGAATGAGTCTTGGCTGATTGTGCATGACATCATTTAGACAGAGTTTGACTTATTCCTTTGGGATTTGTTTAAAGACTTTCCTCTTGAATATTTATTTAAAACTAATAATTCATGAATGCTTCATATCTGTGTTTAATTTAAGGCAATACAAAATGTATACATAAATTTATGTATAAGCTGTATTCACTGACAGAGTGTTCAGTAATTAATGACAGCAGATGGTATTAAGGTGAGTAAGTGGGCTAATTTAGGGACACGTGGTAGATGCATTGTAAGTCCTCGGCCGACTGAGCATGTCAGTGGTGACATCACCATACACAACAGCAGATGCTGTCAACATAGCCAAACGTAGAATGAGATTTTGAGTCATGTCTGGTGCGAGCCAGTGCTAATGACACGCAAAAGTGTTTGCAGTCTGATTTAATAATTAAACAATGTTATAGTCAAATTAGAACAGGCTGGGGATTCATACACATATGCTGATTTGACAGTAGTGAAATGAGGGTGGTAACAGTCTCACAGTACGAAACAACAAAACTGTTTTCTTAATTTATCGTCATAACCCCTGGTGTTTGTTCTACCTGTTTTGTTTTTGTCTCCTAAGAGACATCTCAAAAATATGCATTTATGTAGCTAACTTGACTAAAATGACAGTAAGAGACCACCTCAGGCACGAAACACAAAAATGCTGTACAGTTTCATTGGCACCAGAAAGAATATTGCTGCAAACAGATTTTAATTGCTTGTTAGATCATAGAGAAAAACGAAAAACATATTGGTGCCAGAGATGATTCTTTCATGCGCTGGTTACAGTGAGTCATAGCGCAGCTCTCTGTTTCACACATGCTCAGAACAGCCTTAATGTGTGAAATATCATAATGAGTTCCTCCCACTATACCATACATACGATGAGGGAATAAGAGGAGAGATCGTGAAGCGCCATTCACATTTACAATTGCGTTGCTTAGTTACTCGTGTTGGACGTGATGGTGCTTTGCTGGAGAGATTCACATGCTCGCGTCTGACGCCGGCGCTCACTCCCCGGCTCTCTCTGATACTGTCACAGTCCTATTGCCGACTGAGCTGGTCCGTATGGCGTCTGAAGGCCGGGCTGTTTTTGCTGAGACGGTATAGCACGACGGGTCCAAAACCCACAGAAGCATTCTGCAGGGCTGTCAGCGGTGGCCTGAGTTGCCAGACTCCCCGCTGTTCATTATGTCAGATCTGAGGACTCATTGTTCGCACGGACAGCCACCTTAATCATTTAGCTGCAGCTTAATTTATTAGCTCATGAATATTAATTAAATTCCTTCAGTGTAATTGCATGTTGTTTTGTGGGAAGGGCAGGCAATTAATGACTGTTTTCAGAAGCGTCGTCAGCTAAATACTACCTGTAAGGCTAGGAGAGAGAGGCCTGGCTGCTTGTCACTTTTTGCATTGTCTTTTATGTGAAACCTTTTTATTAATCTTCTAATGATTTCTGTTCTTTCTTTTTAAAAAACATTCTTTCAACTTCTCATTCGAGGGAGCTGACTTTCTCACATCGATCTCAAATCAAAGACGTACACTGGCGGCCAAAAACACTTCCAGTTTTATCCCAGTTACTCCAGTTACTCATTTAATCATCCAATGCAAACATTCTTCGATTGTTTATAAACATTGCCACCAATATTTATGTAGTAATTTTTAAAGCATGATGCCAAAAATGTTAAGTGTTTCCACAATTTTGGCCACTAGTGTATATATATATATATTCATTTTAGCAAGACTAGCAGAGTAGCAAGTTAATATGTGCATTTTTTTCCCTCAGTTAGCTAGTTTTCCCATTCAGTGTTCTCAGGAAGGCCCACCTGCTGGCAGATTATCATACCTCAGCTTGAATTCCGCAGATGTAGTGTGGACAGCCCAACGAGGACAGAAGGTACTGAAGGTTTATGTTAGTTTGCATTTATATGGATCGCCAGGTTTTTCATGTGAATTTCTTAAAGGAATACAGCAATGACTTTGACTAAACAAGCCATAGAAACCATATTTAATATAAATACATATTTAATATGTATTCTTTCATGCATAAATTATTGAGCTGTGTGCCTCCCCAATATCAAGACACTTCCTATACTATTAGTTGAGCCGATAAAATATAAAGCTGTATTTCTTGATCAAATCAGGCAAAAGAGTGCTGCCACAGTGTGCTTTCTTATTAGTAGGTGATTGGCAGCATGCTTTCTTATTGGTGGATGACTGGCAGTGTGCTTTCTTATTGGTGGATGATTGGCAGTGTGCTTTCTTATTGGTAGGTGATTGGCAGCATGCTTTCTTATTGGTGGATGATTGGCAGTGTGCTTTCTTATTGGTAGGTGATTGGCAGCATGCTTTCTTATAGGGGGGCAACATGGCGTGTGACGGGAGAGGGATGTGTCTGGCACCTGTTTACGCTCACCGGGAGCCTCCGGTGCCACCTGCCTGCTTTTGGAGTCACTCCTACAGTGAACCCAGCTTGGCAGGAGAGGTGCTGTTAAGACCATTCTTGGATTTCCTCAGCGTTCACCTCCCACTGCATATCAGGCAACCAAAATGTGGTTTCACTCTGAGAAATAAAAAGAGCCATCGCACAATATGGCATACAGAAGCGCTGCTTCACTTTTTCACTGTTGTTGTGTGGTCTTCACGGTTCCTCACTATTACGTGGCTCAGTCAGGATCTAAGCCTTGCGGTGGCACGTGCCCTGCTTGCTATTCATATGACAGTGCCGTGGTTTATTCCACCTGTGAGGCTCAACCAGCACAAGAAGCGGACTGGAAGCTGAGACGGGGACTTTGACAGTTACAAGCACAGCATCACATGTGTTTCGATGAGAGTGTTACATTCCAAAAGAATCCTCACCTATCATTCAGCATTCATGCTATCGGGTCAGAATTGACTTCAGGTGTTGCCGTCGCATGCAAAGGTATTTATTTTAGTATTTTGTATTCAGCTCTAAATCGGGTAGCAGTTCTACTAGGGACTCTTACAGCTGCATCCTGGAGTAGCTGAAGAGATTTTAATGAAGAATTTGTGCAATCAAATAGCAGAAAATTAACTTTGTGTTCAAGTAATGAACACGGAGAGTAGTTTCCCTGACGTCATTCATGCATTTTTTCAACCTTGGCTATACACCACAGAAGAAAGATGACTGGATGTTATTCATGTAAGTGTCGAGTATAACTCCAAGGTCTAACTCCAAGGTGTATTTCCAAGGCCCTTTTCACTGAAACACACTCATCCCTGTTTATGAAAAATCTGTGTCGGAGTCACTCTAGGATGTTTCTGTTTTATTTGCTTATAAGGGGGAAATTCTGTATGTATCACCAAGCCCCTAATGTAATTTGCAATTTTAGGCTTGGGGGGGGGGGCAAATTTATTTCACTTGGTCTGATAGGTATATAGAGTTTTGTATATATCCATCCATTTTCTCTGACTGCTTATGCAGGGTCACAGGGGTCCGGAGCTCATTCCGGAGGCTATGGGAGCAAGATAAGAAGCAACCCAGGATGGGGCACCAACCCAATGTATGGCGCACTCAGTCACGCACGCACACCTTGGGGCAGTTAGGTAACTCCAGCTCACCTCAGCATGTTTTTGTACTGTGGGGGGAAATCCAGTGCAAAATACCCAGAGGAAACCCCACGATGACACGGCGAGAACAGGCAAACTCCACACACATGGAGACATGGCGGACACCAAGTGATTCCAAGAATTGACAAGTGTTCTTTCATTTTGTGTAGTTATTGGACCCAGTGCACATATAAAACTCTGATTCGGAACATTTATTTTTTGCCAATGTACTTGGTGTTAAAAACACTAATGATAGCTATTCTTATCCGTGATGGTTGTTTAATTCACTTACCTACCTTCCAAGCATTACAACACTACATCACAGGCAAATGGGTAGGTTTTCTTTATGCTTGAGTTCATTAATGGAATATTATGTTTAATTAAACAAACCATAAACTTTTTTTTTACCTCATGATCAGTAGAAACATTCAGTGCCATGACAGTGGACCATAGAGGATAAAAATCCAACAGAAAGAGAGAGAATGCTTGCTTGTATTTCAGAATTACTTCTAGAGTTACCCCGTAACGGTAATATGGGTTTCTGAAAAGGTGTCTTTTCTCTTCGATTTGAAATGCGTAATGGACTGTCTAGCCAGTGTATTTGGCTTTTATTTTATTTATTTGTTTGTTTCTTTATCAGTAGTTATTTTCCATTTTGAAAACACCAATAGATACCCAATAAGCCATTTAACTGACCAAAGGTTTCCAAAAAAGAGGCAAATAGCTGTGGTTCATTTGCATCCTGCCTGCAATAACAAAAGAGGTAAATGGCTGGAGAGATAGCGGGAGAGGAGGTGATAGAATTTAGGTCTATGATTTTGAGGCTACCAGAGAGACTTTATCTGGCAAAGATCTGATGTTGCACTGAAGGCCACCTGGTTAGACGTACCTGAAACGAGGAGAGCGGAAAGGGGAGCTCTGCTTTTGCGTTTTTTTTTTCCCCTGCAAATGGACATGTTACTCATTCTCGAGGACTAAAGGTTACCTTCAAAGGCTGGATATGGGAAAGTCAAATGTTGGGACTGTGCATTTTCGCATCCCGCTGTGAGTCGTTTAAAGGCACTTTGCAGAGTGAGATGTTGGCCCCAGCCTCAGAGTTCTCCCCAGCCCTCTGCCAAGAGTCTATTAGCATTAAACTGGGAGTACAGCTTTCATCTTCTCAAGCCATCGCTGCTTGGCTGCCGGAAAGTCTATATGGGTCATTACTGGAAATCAGACCGAATTGATATTGTTAAATGGCATAATATGTGTTGGAGGCAAATTCTACATCATTATATTCTGCTTATTTCTATATTTAATCATAATTACAATGATGTGAGTCAATGTGAAAAAGAGATGCATTATGTGATAATATGATTATATAATATTTTGCGTTCTTTAATGTCTTATGGAAGAGAACTCAAGTTATTGACTGTATAATACAGCTTTTACGTCTACTGTGAGATTTGAGAAGGTTTGAGGCGAAAAACATTTCCTATTCATTTTTTCCACAGAAAGGACGTTTAAACTCAAATTATTCTAAGTAACCTAGTAAATATTTTTGTAAAGTTCACATTTATACAATAGTAAAGAGGAAAAAAACATATATCCATATATCCTGCACTGAAGAGTTTTCTGGGTCAGCAAATCATCTGGTACAATACTTAGAAACAGAGAAAAACAACCAGGGGCTTTTTTCAAAAAGCAGGATTTTTTTGCTTAGCCAGTTAATTTGTTGAATTTAAGGTAGCCCAGTTTAAATGGATGTTATCTTTGTTCACTTAAGTTTAGCCCAGACTACCTTAATTAAATCCAACAAGATATCTGGCTATGCAGGAAATCCTGCTTTCCGAAAAACAGACCCCAGGGTAGTATTAATTGGATTAACTTTTAGTTTACCTCCTCTATGTCATTGTAAGATCATTTTGATTTGGTCTTTTCTTTTGTAGTAACATTAAAACCTCACCTCTCTCGTCTGTCAGAAAGGACAGTCCTCGATAAAAACATATTTAATAACCCTATTGTGACCTTGCACTAAAGATCAAGTGTTTGCAAATGTGGGATCCACAAGAACAATATCTGTGTTGATATTTATTTTATACATCATTTCCCTGCAATAACTTACAGGCTTAAACAAATACATAGTCAAAAACACATAATTAGTATGTGCAGTGGGTCTTCTGTAGCGTTTGAGGGAATTTTATTATGTTTTGAGGACAGAATGATTGGTTCAGAGAGATAACCAAACAGTTTATAGAGGAGATGCGTCCGGTCCAAGCAACTAGAGGAGGCAGGACCAAGAAATCTGATTCGTTGGTCCCGCCTCCTCTAGTTGATTGGACCTACCTCTTCTATACTCTAATTGGTTATCATTCAAACCAATCATTTTTATTTCGGCCCTCAGAACATTTTTGTGTGAATAAAACACCCATGAGTCACCTAAAGCATACGTAATCTCTTATAAGGGATCTCCAAAACACATGATAAAACATGATATGCCAATTTAAGGTACATGGTGTACCTCAGGGCTCATGTTGTGTAAAGAAATATACATACACTCACATAGTCAGGAATCAGAGGTGAAGATGTACTTAGATCCATACAGGGGGAAACAGAGAGCAGACTGTTGGATGCAATCGGGATGCAGTCAGAGTATCAGGGTAGAAGTGTAGCGCAAAGAGTGAATCCTTCAGCCCTTGCCGCTGCGGATGCATGCACCGGGACATGGGGGCTTGGGTCAGAAACAGACAAGCTTTTCATTTCTGACCTTTCAGCCCCGGATCTGTCAGGCACTCCAATATGGGGGTGCTCGGTGACTTTGAAGGAGTTACGGTTTTACAACACCTTCTGGATGCAGTATTTCACATAAGATAGTGTGGATGTGTATATTTGTTTGTTTGTTCAGTATGCTAGATCCAGCACTTTTATATATAAAAGTAATAGATCTAGCATACTGCACAAACAAACAAATATATATATATATATTAGTCTGATGCTGGCTTCACTACAGACTTATGGTTTATGCCTATGACTGTGATCTGAATCCTCATGGCAATGCATGAGACAAACCCTGTTCTTATTGTGTGACAGTATGGTTGCTTTGTACTATAATACGTATACGGTGCCCAATCAGTGAGTAATTATGTAAACAGACAGTAAAGCCTTCTTTTTACTTTGTTCTTGTTTTACAAATGCAGATTTAAACAAACTATTAACTGCAGTTGTAGCAACAATACGCTAATTTCTGGGGCAAGATTACACTTAATAAAGTTCATTACTGAACAGCTGACAGTTGGATCAAATGGCACTGCAGGTAAAAAAAGGTTACAGAGAACCCAAATGGGGTGACCTTTAGAAATGTCACTCTTTCCAACGACAAAAACACAGAAGGACACTTCCGCTGGGAGGAGAGTTCTCAAATAGATGGTGTCATACAGAACTATTGCCTGTCAAACTCATATCAAACTCATTTATTTGATTCAGACATATTAATGTTTGGTGACAGTGACATCCCAATGTACACCCTGCCTTTTTGCACTTTGTTGCTTGGGGTGGCTCCAAGCCCCCTGTGACTCTGACATGGATGGATGGATGGATGGATGGATGGATGGGTGGATGGATGGGCTGTTTGTTATTGTCCTTCATTTATAAAACTGTGTTTTCATGTAATCTTCTATTAAGTGGTGTATAGGTTTTAAACCACAAATGCTGAATAGCCAGTGAAATTGTTGTCAGTATATACATAACCAACATAGGTTTTATA
>JAODKF010000045.1:8620987-8637135 GCA_026779585.1 Mormyrus proboscirostris | reverse complement strand
ATTTATATATATATATTATGAAACTGCAAGTCATATTTGCAGAACTGACCAGGTTGCTGAATAGAACCATGTGACAGGCATCAGAGTCCCTGTCAGGGAGGGTGCAGCCTGGATTTTTATATGTCTGGGGGTGTGTGAAGACGCCATATGGAGACTGCTGTTTCAGCAGGGACCAAAAAAGCGAAATGGAAACCAAAACTGCGGATACTTGGGGTGGCAGGTGGGTGGGGAGAGGCCGCGGGTCACAGGATAGCGCACCTGGACTCTGAGGCAGCTTTACCCAGTGTCACATGTCACACCAGGGCACAGCACCGCAGGGAATGGGGGGAGCTCATCGATACGCCACACCCCAATCCTGGACACACTTTCCACTTCTCTGAAAGAATGAATAACCCAACTAATAATGATGCAACAAAGATGATGGAAACTTACATTGATGATGGTGCTCTTGCATTTCCACTAATATAAACAAGCTCTTTAATTATGTTTCATTAATTATATTCACCAAATACCTCTGACCATTAGTCTGTGCTAATTAAGCAGGCTTAGGTATAAACAAGTTTACATGAGCTCTTCAGATATGGTGATCCCCTTTATCCTTCTGTTTGTGACTGACTGGCAGTTTAAAAGTCTTATGAAATAATGTAAAAAAAAATTAAGCAAATATATTTTCTTATTATACCAAGCTGCTTTATGTCACTAAATTAAACAAATGACAGTCAGGATTCATCATACTCTGTGCGTGCGTAAAGGACACTGACACTAAATATATGTGACATATTTTTATAGTGATGAAAAGTCTGTGCCAGTCCCACATGATTATAAAGGGATGAGAAAAGAATGAGCTAATTAACAAGGACAGGAAAGCTTATTAATGAGGACAGCGCAGAAAGGGATACTTTGAAATTCCAATAGTGTTGCATGAATCCAACTTTTTAAACATTTGGCCGGTTGCCTAATTGTTATCCCTCTTTGATGATGGTAATGGTCCCAACTCCCACCGTCTTTCTGGAGCTTCGTTCGTTCACACTCACTTAAACCAAGGCATATTTGTGCTGGGAACCCAACAAGGATGAAGGCCTCTAAACTGATTTCTGCCTCCTTCTCAGACACAAACATGAGCTGCCTGGAGCTGTTGGTGGACCTCAGATGGGCGGATCGGGGGAACGACAGGCTTTGAAGTCAACTGGTGCTGCTGTCCTCCACCAGCTTAGATTCGCTAATGGGTCTAAATGTTTGCTAATGCTGCTGTGGGCCTTGTAGCTTATCAGCGTGATACGTTAGTGCCTTCATGATAAAAAGCTATAGTTGAACAGTGGTCTCTCTGTAATTATCATTCCTACCTCTGAGGAGACACCGGAGGACACAGTACTAGTAAAATAACCGAAATGTTTTTGTAAAGATCAGAATTGCATTTAGGAATTTGAGATCGACTTTACCACCTAAATTGGCTCTTGAAATGGTCTCTTACGAAATGTCTAATGAATAAACATTTGTTTATTGCAGTGCATTTTAATTATTTTTCTCATTCAAATAAACACACACCTTATACATGACCTTGGCCAAACTTTTCTTTTTTAATGTATAAAATAAATTTGAACATCTAAAGGCAGTCTTGTAAAAAGCTTCCCAGAGTGCATAATAAACAGAAAATGCTTCAAATTTAGTGTGCGTAATTGCACCGTAAATATTGGAATGCACTGCTGCTCCGGATTGTTGTGAGCGGTCATGGCAGGGATGTTGCTGTCACAGCTGAACTGCACCGTCAGCGATAAGCCACCACTGAGCCCTGTTCCGGCCCTGCCTCTCCGAGCGGGGTAATTAAACCAGAGCAGCCAGCTAGAGGCATCATTTGGATTGGGGGGGGGGGAGAGAAAATGATACGGAGCAAAACTCATTCGCTTATTCAGCGTGGCGTGAGCGATAATTAAGCCACGGAAGTGTGATGCCAGTGTTGACGTCTTGAGGGCCGGACACAGGAGCAGTGTGAGGGCTGGGGATTATCTCCCGTGGCACCGTGTGCCGCGCTCTGGCTTTCGGTGTGCTCTCCTCCCAGCCGGCAGGCAGTTCACTCGTTTGTAAAGCTGGCTGATTATCCTCTCATGTTAAGCCTGTGGGACATCTCCAAAAGCCCAGCTCTGTGGGCGAGGCACTATGAGATCAAGGTCCTGTCAGGACATAGCAGGACCTCGGAAACGAGACATGTAGCTAAAATGGGAGCAGGCGTGTGGGACAGGGAGTGGCATGGATCCCCTGGCAGCAAGGCGCCTCTTCCTGGTTGTGCATGTTTATTTGCTGCATGTTTATTCGGCATCTTTGGTTAGTGCGGCACTTACAATCCCTTCGAGTTTTCTTTGTTTGTAGCCTGTGTATACAGGCACAATTTTAGTGGGTCATTGCAAGAAAAGCAATTTGCTCAAGGGCACACAGAAGTGTCCCTAGTCAACGGCTGTTTGAATTGGAGGCACTCTCCTGTTCTGAATGCTGTGCCATGAAGGATGTGGATTCCCCTCACTAGAGGCTGCTGCAAACGGCACCATTTAAAAACTATGCGCGGCCACGATGGCACGTTCCTTAAATTATATCAATTTCCAGCATGTATGTCTTGTGTGCTGAGTTTAAAGTGTGTTCCATTTGCATTTCTGTTTAGGGAACACACTGTCGGTTTGATTTTAAGGCGAGGGATGAATACACATGACTGAAGGTTGCATGCACACCCATCATGGGGTGCTATCACATTTACAGGCATCACGCAAAAGCAGCGTACTGCTGGGTGGTTTAAGATTGTGGCCTCCTATTGGCTGGAGATTTCATCCACATTGGGAATGTATTGAAAATGTTTTAAGTTTCCTGGGGGAAAAAAAGATAAAACTCATTTTACATGTATTTACGGTTTCTAAATACAGGGTTGCCAAGTCTCACGCATCTGGCGTGACACTCACACTTTCAGACTCTCACAAGAAATCTATATTATTCCATTATAAATCTAAAATTAGCCACATCGAAAGCGTTGGAGTAGTTTGCAAACCCTACAAATTATTTACAACTTACTGTCATGTAAATGCGTGTGCATGTGTCTGCGAACTCGACTTGAAAATCTCACTCCAGCCGGCCGACCAAAGTAGGCAAGCCTGGAAATGCAAAAGTACCTTCAGATGTCATGATTAAGTAAACAGTACACCACTTAATACAGAAAATGTGGTGTCTTGGAGAATGCATCCAAAGGTCTCCTGAGCACACGGTGATGCAGGTGAATCAGCAGCCGCAGCAAACGGTGCCGCTGCTTTAGCCATAGCAGAGACGAGGACAATGCCGATCAATCAGTGATCCGGCATTCATAAAGACAACTGAAGCCGTGGGGCCGTGAGCCAAGCTGTTTATTTTCACAGTACATCGTAGGTACGTTTCAGGGAACAAGGCAAGTGATGCAGCCCCATAGCCTTGCTGGGTTTTCCTTCATTTGTCAAACTATGTCTGCGGAGAGCACCCCTGGTGGTACTGGCAGGGATTTGTACTTTACACATAATGTGATACAAATATAATAGCGACTGTACTGACGGCCAGGTTTAAAGACTGTGGTTTGTCAGAGCTATTAGGTTCATTGACAATATTGTGTACCACTGTCACAGGTGTCACATCTATTTTCATATCGACATTGTGCAACGGATCTTGATTTTTAAGTTTACTTTCAGACATTTTACCAAAAAAAAAAAATCTATAAGCAAATTGCCGCATGTTGTGGCTGACCTTTAAGCTTTTCGAACCATGACAAAGGGAGAGAGGACCACAGTGATAAACTCATCCTTGAAAGCTGACAGTAGTCCGGAGAAGGTGTGTACAAGGTGAAGTGCTACCCTGTTTGTGAAATCTTTATTGTCAAAGCCCATGGCAAGACCAGCATGCTGTGAGGAGGACAGAACAAAACACACAACAAGGGCTGTGAGCAGCAGTAAGGAGAAGAGTTTGTAGTAGAGGGCTGCACGAGAATGGGAAAGCAGTAATACTGCAGAGATTCACAGGAATGGGGAAATACCACTGGGATCCGCGGGAATGGGGAAGTACCACTGGGATCCGCGGGAATGGGGAAAACGGTAATACCGCCAGGATCTGTGGGAATGGGGGAAAAAATGTAATATTCCCATGGTAACAGCAGGTATGGAGATGATCTTTATGGTATTCCTGCAGGGATGGTAATAGAATGTATGGTAACACTGCAGTAACAGTAATGAAATTGCTCATACAGGTATATGCATGTTCTTATACCATATTATTAATTGTAAGTCCTTTTGTTCTGTTAAATTGTTTGTTCTCACCCCAACAATACCTGATTGCAGTGTTGAGTAATATAATACTAAGATAAAGGCCAATATTGATGTTTAAGTTTACACTGAACTGTTGGTGTTTCGGTGCATGCAAGGACGGAGTGGGGGTGGTTTTGGTACCTGCAGGGATGGGTGTGGATTTGATACATGCAGGGACAGGGTGGAGGTAGTTTTGGTACATGCGGGGATGGGGTAGGGGTGGTTTTGGTACCTGCGGGGACAGGATGGAGCTGGTTTTGGTACCTGCAGTGAAAGGGTGGAGGTGGTTTTGGTACATGCGGGGACAGGATGGGGCTGGTTTTGGTGCCTGCAGGGATGGGGTGGGTGTGAATTTCATACATACAGGGACAGGGTGGGGGTGGTTTTGGTACATGCGGGTATGTGATGGGGGTGGTTTTGGTACCTGCAGGGACAGAGTGGAGGTGATTTTGGTACATGCAGGTTTGTGATGGGGGAGGTTTTGATGCCTGCAGGGATGGGGTGGGTGTGAATTTCATACATACAGGGACAGGGTGGAGGTGGTTTTGGTACATGCGGGGACAGAGTGGAGGTGATTTTGGTACATGCAGCTTTGTGATGGGGGTGGTTTTGGTACCTGCAGTGACAGGGTGGGGGAGGTTTTGGTATCTGCAGTAATGAGGTGGGGACGGTTTTGTACATGCGGGGATGGGGTGGGGGTGGTTTTAGATGGTTTAGTTGTTTGTGGGGACAGATGAGGATAAATAACATCTTCATGCAGCTCTCCAGCTTTTAGCTCCATGCAGGAACATAGCTACCAGAGGCCAGGGGGTGCATGCTACGAAAACGGCTCATCTGGCTCACAGAGTCAGGCCAAATTTATCCATTCATTAGTTATTTAATACAATCTCCCCACCCCCTTCCCTGGTTGACAACTTCTACCCACCAAGACCTCTACTACATTTCGAAAACAGGTGCCCCACCTCAGGACGGCCCCCTGTTAGTGTCACTAGCTCAAATGTAATTGGAATGTCCTGCCCTTCCGCAACATTTTGTCTTCTATCACAATACTATGCATCTGCTTCACTACATCTAATTATAGGACAAAAACCTCTCATTTCCCTACAAAGAATGATGCCTCAACTTTTTAAGGGCAAGATCTTGGTCAGAAAACTATAGATCTCCCTAGACCTCCAAATTCCATAAACATATTGTGTTTTGTGATTGCAGTGTAAATCATGCTGTGATCTCTACAATGGGTGATGTCACCAGAAAGGTGGGAGAGTGTGACAACTGGTGTGTCCCTGGCACCAGTTCCCCCGAAAAAACCACAGGAACAGAAGCCTAACCTGAAACGACTCTCTCATTGGCCGCTGCCATTGCATACTAAGTGTGATGTCATGCTGTGTCATCTAGAGTCCTGATTCAAAGAGGGGCAGGGTGGTAGAGTAATGCATCTGTTTGCTGAAGGCTCACTTATTGACGAATGATGATATTTTCCAAAAGTTTACCCAAAAACTCTTAACCTAATGACCGCAGCAGTTCCTTCAGGGTGTTTCTGCTCCAGGCTCTTTTTTTGAGGGCGGAGAGGGCATGAGTAACTTGCTTATCCTTCTTCCTTCCCTGATGTTCTGCCCAGCTGCACTGTGCAACACACTCCCTCCCCCAGCTTGGGGCAATTAGCAGCTGCCGACTGTGTCCTATTGGCACACTTTGCAGCCAACTGCGAGGAAACCGGTCTGCGTGGTGCTGATCGGCCCATGCTGGTGCATGACAGCTCACTGGTGGACCATTGCGTCGATACTGTATTTATTTCCCTTCTGCTCTAGTTGACCCCTTATCTCTTTCTTTACTCCCAATCCTGGAGTGTGCTATACATTTTTATATGCCTCACTAACCTGTCTTTGAATGGGTTGCAGGCCTCATTGAGGAACTAAACATGCTTGGAGATGAATGCTTATCGCTCAGCCCCGCCCACAGCCTTCCCGGTAGCCAATCAACAGTAGGCGTCACTTTAGTGTAATAAAAGTTGCCAGAACCCACTTCATTTATATCTCCTTATGGGACAAAAAGCCATTTCAGTGTTGTCTGGTCCTCCTCGCCACTGACAGATATTGTAGCACAGAGGAAATGTGACCCAGATCTTCGCCGTAGGCTGAAGCTTACGTCGGTAGACCTTGGTTTGCCATTGGGGCCGTCCCAGCTGCATCTTTGTTAATAATACATATGTATATAAATAGCACATAGCCTTAATATAAGAGCATGTGACAGGACGGCTGTTACACTTTCATAAGAAATGCTTATGTATCAAATCTGGGTGGATGCTCCATCCCCAGTGGGTATGTGCATCCTTTGGAGTGACTTCAAACTAAGACTGATATCTTAATTATATGCATTTTTCAGTAGACGCTTTAGATTTAATTTTTGTAACACTTAGAAATAGAACATGAAGTCTGTCATCAACTGATCTTCAAAGCAGCCATCCTTTGCTGTGCTACTGAGAGCATGGATAGCATATTCCCCACCAGCAGTGGGGTCAGAGGTCTGTTGGTGATCATCTATAAATGTCCAGCTATTAATTTCTGGTAGAAAAGTGCTCAAATCCATTTTCCTGCAATCAGATAACGTAATCCAATCCAGTGATAAGTACAAGATTATGGTAAGGATTTATGCTTGAATTAGCATTATAATTAATACCAATTTTATCAGCCATATCAGTTACCCATTTTTCAAAACACCCTTATGCATGTGTGTCATTATATTAGCAAGCATTTAGGGGGACGCTCGGTCTTGTGCTTGGTCTTGATCCAGTGTCCTGCTCATTTTGAACATTAAACGGGAAAGGCTACATTTTTATTCTGGCCGGTGTGGGAGTTCTAGCCATTTGCCACTCCAAGATATGGTCCGGCCACTCCTGAGCGAAGCAGCATGCGCTGTAAATAAGGTTTCGGGTTGTCAGCGGACAGCCAGGGCCCTGGCTCAGGCATAAATCATTGTTCAGTGAATATCAGTTCGTGTCAGCACAATTTCTAAAGGTGCTGCTCTCCTCTGCTGAATTTAGGCCAGCCTCATTGTGGAGCCTCTGAATATGCTCCCGGATGAATAGAACCACAGGAGACAAACGGAGCATTGCTGTCAAGTGTTTTAAATGCTATTCTTGCCCAAGACATGGCAACCAGTGGCAGCCCAGGTTTAGTTCTTTTCTTTTGCATTGTGCTGCTTCGGTATAAGACTCCCTGGACAATGAACTTTCCCTTAGCTGCCTTGGCATGTCGTTCCTGCACCAATTTCCCTCCCATTTTCGATGTTCAAACGAGCCTCAGCTATGTCGGGGCTCCTCAAAATATATTTATTGAGATTTTGTCAAAAAGGAAGTGATTTTTCTTACCGACCTGTGCATAACAATACTGTGTGATGCAGCTCAAAAACAAAAATAATTATGAAAGGCTACTTCTGTAGTACATATCATCAGACCCACTGATGTAATAAGGAAGTGCATAGAAATGACCTGCTACACGTATTGCTTTGTGAGACCTGTATATGAATGTGTTTTCACACCCCCAGTGCAACTAATTAAATCTAGCCCTGGAGCGTAAAATGCCTCGGAATCCATTTCGGTCAAGTGATTACTGAATCTTCAGCATTATTTTTTCACTTTGTAAATTAATAGGAGTTTGATAGTCTAACCCTCCTGGTCAGGTGGGATTCTCTTCAACAGCCAGCAAACCCTCTGTCTTGGATCCTTAGGTCTACTACAGGGTCTTGGGGGGCCTGGAGCCTATGCCAGGGATTTTCGAGCACGAGGCATGGGGGCACCCTGGATAGGATACCGGCCCTTTGCAAGGCAAACTCTTACATGTTTAGAGATGGAAATTAAGCTCACCTACTTGCCTGAGGTACATGAAGATTGAGTAAAAAAGACTGAGCATTAGCTCATAGTCGCTCATAGTAGCACCAATTCTGAAGCTCCAACCCTGTATACATTATCTTTTTAATGCCACTTGATATGCAAGTGCACATTCAAAAAAATAGGACAGGCCGCCTCTGTCTTCAGCTCACCATTTCGTCTTTTACAGGGTCCCCGTCACTAAGCGACCCTTCCCACTGAACAGATGGAGAATGGAAACAGGACAGTCCCCTTGTCACCAAAGTCATTTTTTAAAGCTATACTGTTTACCATACCATACCGTACCGTACCATACCATACGGTACTGTACCATACCGTACCATACCATACAGTACTGTACCATACCATACCATACCGTACCATACCATACCTTACCGTACCATACCGTACCACTTTATTTCTAAAGCGCTTTAAAACAACAACAAAGCTGACCAAAGTGCTGTACAAAAAGTCAACATTGAGGCCATAAAACAGCAGGGTGTTTAATTGTACCCTGTTAGATTTTACTGTCACCTTCTACTGCAGACATGGGCCGTCTTTCAGAATTTTAGATCTGCATATATTTGCAAAATGGGAGCACTTTCCAGGTGACAGGCTCACTGAAATATGTGCAGACGCCCTAAAAGTGAAAGCCATGTGCTGAATTATCACCCGCTGCTTTACGGACGTCTCGCTCAAAGGAAGCATCTCGTGGGGAACTGCTGGCAAAGCACTGTTTTTTTCAAATGGCTCCCAGGAATATGTATTATTACTGACCACCACAGTCATAAGGGCATCGGATGTGCAAATATGCACCAAAAGGTCATGTCAAATGGGAAGCTGAGCAGAGGTCAGTGTTGCAGGTGCGAAATTAATATGAAAGAATTCACGTTACGCCTTCATTTAATATATGACATATTTCTTCTGCTGTTAGCTGTTAGTAACAAAGCCATTTTATTTATTTATTTGACAGAATATGCTGTTGATATCGATCATAATATTCCTCCCATCTGGCTTTTCTTCCTGTTTTATTCCGGTTGTTTCTCAGCAGTATGAGTCTGAGCAGGAATTTAAATTACTCTATTCAAATACCAGCATCCCTAGCCCTTAATAAAACCCTGTAATCTGATTTTTTGTTTTTTTATGTAATACTGCCCTCTCATATGACACCTGCATTTTTTTTTTCCTTTTTTTGCGTGTATTATTCACCTTTCTATAACCCGCTTTGAATGCCTCAGAGTAACAGTGTGACTTGTGATTCTGGGATTGTTCAGTTCTCAAGTGTGTCAGAATGCTGCTGTATTAATGTTTAGACAGCAAAGGCCCCCTTGAGTTGACTTGGTCTTTTTATGACTTGTGTTATGAATTATGTGACTGTGCCGTAGACCCGTCAAGGATAATAACGGCACCATGTAGTCGTTCAGCAGTGATCATTCGGAATTAAACCTATTCCACACGGTAAAACCTTCACACTTACCCTTCCACTTGTTAAACGTGAAAAAATGTTTCCATGCCTTAGGTTTTATTTCCTACACGTTTCTGCCAGCCCACGGCTCTCCCACGCTAAGGTTGTTATGGTCCAATGCCAGTGGTCTCATTGTCACAAATGAATTGCACTCCTCACCACCAACTGCGCCCTAGTGAAGGAAGTATCTCCCCACAGATGTTTGCTGTGAGATTCATGGTTCCAGCTACAGGTTTCTCTTTGCCGGTGTCTCTGATCAGATGATTTCCGCTCTCGTCTATAAACAGCTCTTCGTTACATGTCAGCGTGCGTGCGGTCCATTCCCACGCCCTTGTTTATATCGAGAACTGCTGCACAACATGATAGCACAGCAAAATCACACAGATGCCCCTATATAAATGGATCAGCCTGTCTAAAATAGCATGGTGAAGGGGCTGTTGTGTACAACTTACTGCTTGAGTTGTGACATATACATATGTGATTACTTTTTCTGCGGTCGAAGGAAGGTAAAGATTTCATATTGAAATGTAGGTAGTGAAACTGCAGTAGATAGGACTGAGTGTACAGTGTGAGCTTCTTATTGAATTTTAAGCTTCTGTGTTGTCACAAATGCTTCTCTCTCTGGTTTACTGATATCTAGGATGATCCACTGAAAGTTTTAAAGTGCTGCATAGTATGTGTATATACAAGTAGTTGATCTCTTTGTTCTCTCTCTCTCTCTCTCTCTCTCTCTCTCTCGCTCTCTCTATGCTAAAACATGGAAGGTAAAAAAATTTCTCTAGTAGCCTCTCAAAATAGGCTTTGATTTTTGGCACATATATATTAAGGATATATAAAGTCCATATCATAATGTTCTCCGTGGCCTTTGGAAGTTTGTTTAGAATAATTTATTATGAACTGACATTTTACGCTCATAAGGAGCTGGAAGCTGAACTGATAGCAGTCTAACTTTACAGAGCCTCCAGAGTAGAATAAAGTGGGTCATTATCAGAAGGTCAGAATTTAAAAAATAAATATGCATATATATACATCAAGTGTAAATTGACAGCTCTTACTGTACACTGTGGTTGATCTCACTTCTGTGAAATGCCATATAAGTATGAATGACCTTTATATATAGTCATATGTCTGGAGAAGTATTATATCATGCATCTAAGGAAACCTGAATTAACCGAGTTTGGTGTCAGAACCATTGTTGTGTTGTTATCTGTATTTAGCCCAGAATTCTTTGTATTTTTGACACTGAAAACCAAGGAATTGCCCATTAAAACTGACGTCAGCTCAGATTAAATGGTTTCCATGTGACATCCTTTTAAACATAGTTGCCCTGTATTGTTTAGCATAGGCTAAAATACCACCGGTAGCCTGAGAAGCACACAGATTACACCAAAGCAGAGAGCAAGTATCATGTCATTTTAAAACTGTTGGAGAATCAGAAGGCAAAACGGAGAAGATGGAAAATCCTCTGTAACTGAGTCCAGGAGAAAAAACTTTTGTAGGTTCAAAGTCAACTGGCTCCCCAACCCCTCTGGGTATGCTCATCCTACGTAATTAGAGAGAAAAAGTAGTGTTCTGGACAAACATCTACCAATCCATACCTGTTTAAAGTTAGATAAATCTTCACACAGTACATCGGTAGGCATCACTGAGTGTAGGGAATAAAATTGTCCTGAATTAAGTTTAAAATCTGTCCTAAACAACTGATCAATGTGTTAAAGTCTGCTACCAGAGTGTGCCATTACTAAAGCTGGAAATGTTTTATTTTAGAAATAGTTTGTGTGGCTGCGAATTCCAGTTTAACACTTTGTTTAATATGACTCTCAAGAGATGTGCTTTTTTCTGTATTAGTCATAAATAGCAGCTGCATCTTAAGCATATAATACTGCAAGCATGACTTGACTATTGATTTTACTGTGTGAAGTACTTTTAAAAGTCATGGAACCACTTTAGTGTCTCTGACAGAGCAAGCGGACCAAATTGGTTGTTCTGTAGTGTGTTTTAACTAACAGTCACTAATGTTAAATATGCAAAAATGTACAGCATCAAAGACCAACAAAGTACCTACAAAAATACATACTGCACTCCATCAAGCCAATCGTAAATATAAAGCATGCTGACCATTCTTAATCGTACTTTAATCTCATGCTGGGGTATGTTAAGAACAACGACATTTACAAGCTCGTTTGGGGAGAACTGAACTAATAGCTCAGAGTTGTTAAAATCTTATCTGGCTCTGATTTAAAGGAACCCAGGGTTTTAGCTTCCGCTACACTAGCAGGAAGATTATTCCATACTCTAACTACACGCTGTGTAAAGAAGTGTTTTCTCAAATTCTCCAGCTAATTTCCACCTATGGCCACGAATCCTAGTTTTTAAATTAATATTAAAGTAGCCATTTGGTTGAACAGCATCCAGACCTGTTAGAATCTTATATACCTGGATCATGTCCCCCCTTAGTCTCCTTTGCTCGAGGCAAAACAGATTCAGCTCAGATAACCTCTCCTCATAAGACATTCCACTAAGACCAGGAATCATTCTCGTGGCCCTCTATTGCATCTTTTCCAAGGCAGCAATGCCCTTTTTAAGGTATGGTGACCAAACCTGCACACAATAGTCTAGGTGGGGTCTTACCAAGGAATTGTATAATCGTAGCATCACCTCCCATGACTTAAACTCCACACACCTGGAGATATAACCCAACATTCTATTGGCCTTTTTTATTGCTTCCCCACACTGGCGAGAGTGAGACATGGAAGCATCAACATACACACAAGGTCTTTCTCATCAGACGTACAGTGACAGGTGATGAGAGCAGCTTATGGGAATTTTACAGCAGTGCTGCGTAATTAATTGCTAATCTACATTAACATTCAGTTGAAGTTTGGGGATTTTCTTTTTTTATGTAGTGCAATTCCAATAGAAAGGAAAATATATTGCCTACTGACTTTTCAAAATTTTGTTAGAGAATGGGTGAAAAAAATGCAACACGGATTTTTATAAAAATGCTTATTCACATTTTTAATGAGATTCTCTATGCAATTATTCTCCAGCTCTGCCAAATTACAGAGTTCCAGTGAATTCTTTAGGTCATATCACAGGTTCTCAGTGGGATTCATATGCAAGCTTCTACTAGGCAATTCCAGAACACTGACCTTCTTGGTTTGAGCCATTACTTTGTAGGGTTGGCCATGTTTTTTGGCCCATTGTCTTCTTGGGACATACATTAAATACTCACCCTGACCACATCACTTATCTGAAACAACTGTTGACTTTCCAAATGGCACAGTTCACAGCTTCTAGCAAACCCCCGGTGTGGCTTAATGATAGTCTTTTCCCACAAGTGCCACTCTTCCGAAATCTGTGTAGTGTTGCAGAAATTGGTCTCTGGACGATATTTCCACATGTCAGGCGGTGAACTATGCAGCGACAATGCAATGTGGCTTTCCTGTTAATTGTATCACTTGCAGCCACCCTCCGCATCGGGTTCCTTGAGGTTATGCCTGATCTTGGCAGCTTTTCAGGTTGCTTATTTTGTTATGAAGGACTTAAGTGTGCTCCTGGACGTGATCTTGCCAATCTTTGTGTATTCTTCTCCCACCAATCACTTTCATGGGGAAGTGCCACTGGCAGCTTAGGTGAGTTTATCTATCTTTGAATTGTGAGACATCACAATGTATTTAATGTGTATTCTGCACTGAGGCAGTTGAAGGCATAGATTAGATCAACACAGGTGGACCTCATTCACATTCAAGTATGAGCTATTATGAAAATGGAATACACCTGCCCCAACATGATTTTCATTTTCCCGTGTTATTTTTAATATGGTATAAAGATGATTTTCAGTTTTAAATTACTGAGAAAAATAAATAGAAATTCACAAACAAAAATGTGGACTATCTGGAAGGTGACTTGGAGAGAGCAAAAATGTGGACCAACTGTGGTTACCCAAGGAACTGCTGGTATGGGCCAAATTACTTTCTAACCACTGCACAGATCAGGTCAGCAGCTGCAGAAAGCATTTGGTTAAGGTTATTGGCAAAAGGATTCTGCTAATTGAAAGTAAGGCCGTCTTTATTTGCTATTATTACAATTTAGATAAAGATCAGATCATGGAATTTTTGGGTGATTCTGCTGGTATTGCAGTTATCCAGATAATTGCAGTTGGTTCAAAAACCTTTTCTCACAAATGTATTTGTAATTTGACCTTGTAAAGTAGGAAAATGAGAAATAATCAATGGATGAATGCTTTCTGAAGGTACAATGTCATGGTTCACTCAGATTGTAAGCATCAGATAACACAGGTGAGTTCATTGGAGTGTAGATTAGTGTTTGTCAAGTTGGCTGTTATCTACTGATTGCATGGTCATTCACAGATTCAGATTCCTGGCAATGACGTTGCAATATTTTCCAGGAAAAAAGTAACAGTTTACAAGCATTGGATTAATGAGTGTTTGGCAGATGACAGTTGTTCTTAAAACCTTGGTCAGGCTTAAATTATTTTCAGTAAAAGCGTGGTCTTCTCTCTATTTGCTCCATTAAATATTCGATCGCTCCGAATATAAACAACTACATCCTTAAATTTTGTCATTGGTTTAATCGCATTATTTTTCTTTGAAGAAGTCCAAACGAAATTACCAGGTATTTTTGTGCAGCAATTGGTTAGCAGACCTAACTGTACAGTAACTGGCATTTCAGAGCACGTTTAATGAAGTTACACGAAAAGAAAAAACCTTTCTGCCAAAAAGAGAGTCGTGTATATATACAATATGCTAGCTATAAACACAAGTTAAATATAGTGATTCCTCTTCAGCATAAAAAAAGTGAAAGACACAAGACTGCAACGAATGCCCTTGGATCTAAGCGACACAACCATCTTGTCACATGCAAGACATATATTCACAAAAATGAAGTAATTCAAGAAATCGTGAAAAAGGAGGCAGCGAGGGCTTCCAGTCACATTCTAGGAGATTTAGGGTGCAATTCTCTCTGTTACAAGGCTGACTCCGGAGCCCAGCAAGCTTATAAGTGAAATATGAAGAGGCCACCCTGAAATGGGCAGAAATTTAAGTGAACGTCACGAGGGCCTTGTAACAAATTGTGTGTAACCTCCATTTGTTGGTGTTTGTGTTTCTAATCTATTTTCTTGTAAGAAATGCATAGAATCATTCATGTTTTTAAACTAGACAGTATTATGTGGATAGTGATGCATTCTAAGTTCCTCAAATGCCATAAATCAGTCTAATCTCCTTTCCGCCATTTTACGGACATGGCCTGTGTGCTCTTGGGAATTTCTGGCTTTTCTTGAATTTAGTCTCAGGGCTTGGCTGTTATTAAGTAGCATCATTAAAGAGGGAAACTGTGGAGACCTAAATAAATACACAGCAGTTTCCGTTACTTGAAAAACCTCTGAAGTACCTCCGTTGTGTGTTATTGTAGGAATATAAAATAAAAATCAATAATCCCATCCCCACTGTTGCTGCGCTTTGAGGTTTTACGTTGTTTATGTCTGATCTAAGACACCTATAACTTTATTAGGGAATAACTTTATTTAAGTCAGATCCCTGGCATCACAGAAATCTGTGTGAAAGCTTTAGTTTAGCATTAACACTTCTCCATTGTGTTTGTTGTTCTTTCTTTGCCCCAGGGGGGGTGTCTCCGTGATTGGATGTGCAGAACTAACAGAACAAGAGAGACACGTCTCTGCAAGTAAGGGAACCTATGGCAGAAATCCAGAAATATACCGGTAGGTATAAATCATGAGGACCAGTGGAGTCAGGAAAGGAAAGACAGGAAAAATGACCACTAATGGATTGAGGCAGTTTCTTTGCTCTCCAAAGCCTCCGTGTATTTTGTCCAGGTGGCATGTTGTTCTCCGTTACTGTGTTGTGGATCTGTAACTGGGAATGATTGAACACCTTGGGACAGTCCCATGCCTTACCATCTACAGTATAAAGGTGGGTGGGACGGAAGCTCATTATTGGCTCACTGGTTTGTCCTGTTGCCCCATGCCTCCAGAGAAGGGGGCATAAAGCTCCTGCCCCCCCCCCTCTCCATATGTATGAAGTTTGCCTGCTTCCCCTGTACTGTGCAGATTTCCTGCTGTCTGAAGACCTTACAGTTAGGCTAAGTAGCATATCTGATTTATGCTTTGAATGTATCAGTGCGTCTGTGTGCTTTTGCGTGTGTGTGTTACGTATATATGTTACATTGTGGGAACTAAATATCCCCACAATGTAATGAAAACCTGTTATTTTGATATTGTGAGGACCGTTATTGCAATCGAACGCAATCGAGAAACTGAAAATGCTAAATGTCTCATATTTAGTTTGGTTACTTATGGGTAGGTTTAGGGCTGGGTAGGGGTTACGGTTGTCATGTTATCATTAGAGTTTTCCCAATATAATTGAATGGAGAGTCCCCACAAAGATATGAATACAAACTGTGTGTGTGTGTGTGTGTGTGTGTCAGTGTGCATGTTCTTTGGGCTGATATCCCTTCCAGCTTAACCTGCTCTGCT